>CM046035.1:10670766-10743266 GCA_025215565.1 Flaveria ramosissima
ATGATAGGCCTAGGTCCAGAACTATGAACAGAAAGGTATTGCATATGGCAATGGTACACCTAAACTTTACCTTAGGTGCTGGCCATGAGGTGCGGTGCACCGTTATAGAAGGTCTATGATAGGCCTATGTCCAGTACCATGAACAGAAGGGTAAGGTTTATGGTTTGATGGAAAGAAAAAGTTGTAATGATGAAAGAATTTAAAAGTAAAGGATGAATGAATGATGAAGATAATAATAATATTATCTATGTGTACGTATGATGTGTGATCATGCAAAAGTAACGAACGATTTTAATGAAAGTAAAGTATGTTTTATTATAAAACTATAACTCACTCAACGACGCTGACTTTTTATGTGCTTCCAGTTGGCAGGTAATGTTGCTGAGGATGGCGCTGCGAGGCTACTCAGCTCTTTTGGATGGCATTTGTGATGTAATACAACAATGTATTTTGTAACGGGTTAACGATGTATTATTTGGCAAAAGCTTTTATAATGAAGTGAGATGTCTACTTTGATAATTCTGCTGCGATGTTTTATGAAAGTTAAATGTAATTATATGTTTTATGTGCGATGAATGACCAACTGTAGGCGTCCCGGGAACGGGGCCTTACAGAAATAGTAACTAGAATGATTACACAATAAGATGAAGAAGATTCAAACAATACATGTAAATAAACTTCAATTCTATTACTCTCTTATTCAAAAGTACATAAGTTTTGAATAAATCAGGAAATCTACATAATTACATCAAAAGCAAACTATTTTTACTAAACACACAAAGGTCTCGCGCGAGAAGTAGGTTCTTGTGCAGATCAAAAGTACTCGCGCATATCTTCGCTTGATTTTCCAATTTATGTGAAACTTTTGTACCTTTGAATCAGAGAGCATAGAAATTGATTGGAGTTTATTTACATGTATTGCTTGAATCTTTTTCATCTTATTGTTTAATCATTCTAGTTACTATTTCGTGAGTGATTACATTTCGCATTCTACTCACGCGATCGATCTTTATTGTTTAAGAAGGTCCTTACAAAAATATATTATTAAGGATAACTTTATAAAACATTAATCAAGTTTTAGGATTTTTAATTATGTCATTAACAAAGCTTTTTTTTTAATCAAGTCACTATATTCACACCCCAACCAACAGATAAATTATCGGGGCGGATGAAATTGAAACGATTATTCATAGCATATGAAAATTAATAAGTTTAAATAATAATAAATATTATCTTCACTGATAAATACTATCAAACAGTTCATTACAATCAAAAAATAACTTAAATGATTATAATATATTTTCATTTTATTTTTTTAAGTCCAAGTCCTAATGTAAGCTTGTAGAACTCCACTAATTTGTATTTTTTGAAATAATGTGTAAAATAACAAGTCAGCTAAACAATTAGCCGGTAAGTAATCATAATTTTTGCATACATAGATATGCTGAATAAATGATTGAAACAATTCAATTATCATGGTAATGTCAAGTCGTATTATACCATAGTGTAACATAAAATACAAACCAAACACAATCAAACCTAATATTGAATTGACTCGGTCAGCAGACGAAGCCTTATGAATAATCATGAATCCGGTTTCAATCACTCTCGAATAATCAAATGAGGTGGGTTTGTTCAACCAGTACACCTATCATTGTTGACATGATAACTGTGAACACATATTGGCAAGTAACAACATAGTATATTTGCAAGTAACCAATTGGAATTTGCAGGACCGGTAAACGAAGGGTATGCACTTACAACACAACAACACAATGAGGAGAGTTGCTTAGAACACTTAACAGACAAATAGGAAACTAATTAACTTGTTAATGAAAGATGCTAAGAACACAAGTAAATGTGAGATAGAACAAGATTGCAAACAACACAAGTATTTGGTTTTCAAGAATATTGTATATTGCTTCTCAAGTTCTATTACAAGTTACAAAGCATCGATAGAAAGTTACAAGTACTTGAGATAGTTTATACTACATCCTACAGCCGGCCATACTTTGAAGGCCAGCTGGATACAATTGACTAGACAACTACAAAATCAAATGTAGAGTCAAAAAGGTATATCTGTCATTTGGCTTGTGACTATGACATGTCATAGCTCACATTCTAATATATTATAAAAAGGATAAAAGTACATAAAGTAGAAAGCATGGACTCAAGACCTCAATGTAAAGTTATCAAAAGCATGGACCTTTCACCAACTCATGTAAGTTGGTGACTTACAGAGTTGCAGCGGAAAGGTGGTCCAGCTTTATGGTAAAGTACATCAGATAAAGGCATATCTCTAAAAGTCTTCAGAAGAAATCTTTCTTCACTCTTTGGCTTCGGAAGACTTTGTCTTTGAAGCTTCGGAAGACTTCACTTTTGGCTTCGGAAGATATTGGTCTTGGCTTCGGAAGATTTTACACTTAGAATACTTCTAGTGCGTGGTGTAAAACTTCCGAAGCATTTTTACTGCAGTTCTTTAATGCATGCTTGCAGAGAGACTTTGGATGTTTTGGCTGCATCAGACTTATAGGAATCCTTACAAACTCCCCCTAGGCTGATGCTACCAAAACATTTAGAAGATCTTCAGATGTTTGTAGTCTTCAGCACAATGATGACCATACCCTTCTTCATTAGATGGTCAGGATCATTCAAACTCTCATAATATCTTCTCATCTCAAATAGATCTTGCAGAGGTAAGTTGATTATGTCTTGCCATGTATAGACATTCTCAAAACCTTGATCTCTGATCACATGCCATCTCTCTGGATTAGTAGTGAAGGTCCAGGATAAGATGGGTGTCTCAGCTGCAAGAGGAGCCACTTGAATTGGAGTTGATTGGACTGCCTCTTTATGCACTTCCTCAAGGTTGATCTGACTCAGCCTGAGGTGTAGAGGGATGATTCAAGCTTTTTTCTTCTTGACTTTGGGTTAGAAGCCATCCTCTTCTTCCTCTTAGAAGACTTTAACTGAGAAGACTGGTCTGCAGCACCTGTTGATCATCCTTGTCTTTCTTCCTCCCTTGTTCCTCCCTTACAGGTTCAGAAGGAGAGGGAGTTTGACCCTGCTGTGGATCAGAAAATGAAGCTTGCTGAGGCTCAGCAGGAGGTCCAGGTTGTGTTGTCTCAGGTTGTTCAATCTTAACCTCCACTTCAGGTGGGATTTGACTTGGAGGAGAGTATAAGTCAATCAGCTCTCCACTCTTGATCTTCTGCTTGATTACCCTGATATGCTCATCCATTGTGGATAGAGACATAGGGCCAAGTCTCCTTCCGGAGAATCCATACAGCTTCAAGAAGCTTATCATCCTTTGTCTGTCAGCAGACTTTTCATATTCTTTTTTATATGATAGCTCTTGACTTTGCAGCATCTTCCCTCATATTTCTCTTTTTTGCCTTTTGTTCTTTGAGCACTTGAAGTTCAAGCTGTTTGAGATACTCAAACTCAATGTACTCAAAGGACAAGGGAAGAAGTGCAGATGTCTGGTAGAGACCTGTGGCACTCAGGTAGTTGATCATGTTTTGCCTATCTGTTTCCTTGTCTACCTGAGGTTCTTGTGTAGCAACCATATCCTCTTGCACAGGACTTTCCTGAAGTGGGGAGAGAGTTGGAGCATGCTTGTATAATCTTTTCTGTCTCTTCTCTTCTTTGAATTGGAGAAGTAATCTTGCATCTTCTTTTTCCTTCATCTCTCTTGACACTTCCATGTCAGCCAGTTCATTTAATTGCTCTAAAGGGAGAGATATAATCTCATCTATGTCATAGTTCCCGGTCTGCAGGTAAGTAATCCTGATTGCCCTCAACTCATCTTCTTGAGTGTTGGTCTGGGGGCAGCCCTGATTGCAGCTTGCATAAATCCTGAAGACCCAGAGGAACTTTCTCCCCTTAGCTTCTTCTTCCTCTCTCTCTCTCCTCCTCCTCAATCTCCTCAGGAGTCAAAATCCTTTTCCCCTTGTCACCCACAGACCTTTGTGACTCAGGGTGGATAGAGGTTTGGCCTTCATTGCTTGGTGTAGCATCCAAGCTCTAGCCAGAGAGAGGCTGTGAGACACCTTCACCAGCAGGTGTTTCACTGAGGGAATGAATTTCTGAAGTAGTTGTTGGTGTGACAGGGCTCTCAGGCTCTATCACTGGGCCTTCACCCAAGGTTTTCCCTTTGACGCTAATCTCAGGGTCTGCCTCAGTATCCAGTTGACCAATGACATTACCTGATTGCCTTTGTCTCTTTCTAAGGCTGAACTCTTCAGTAATTCTATCTTGAATCCTGAGTGCTAACCTGTAAGCTTGTCTTGATTTGCTTGGGTTGACAAGTGGCATGTTGATCAGGTCAAGACCTTCATAGTAGTCCAAAGTCTGAAAATTGAACACTTCTTGCTGTCCTTGAACTCTGTGAAGAAAGAGGGCTCTTCTATCAGCATTATACCTCCACCCAATAATGTAGTTTGAAGTTCCTTGAGGTGGAGATGACACAACCATTGGAATGCCTTTCTCAAAGAGACTCCTAATAACAGAGTCAATTATGTCCACATTAATATGAACTTGAGGAAGTTGTTGAGTATGCACAGTTGCAAGTGAGGATGGTGAATCCTCAATGTCCATACTCCCTGAAGAACTCCCAGGTTCTGTGACGGTAACGACTTTCTCCCCCTTTTTGGTAGCATCACCCTCTTGCATAGGTGAGCTAGAGGTTAGGTCAAGCACATTCACAGGTTCTTGTGTTCTTGGTTGAGCTCTTCTTAAAGGTCTTCCAGCTAGTTTTTCCCTGAGATAAGATATCTCAAGTTGCTGATCATTGAACCTATTATGCAAGGTAGTCACCTGAGATTCAAGGTGACTAACCTTAAAGACTAAATAGGAGCATGTTTTAGACAGTTTTTGCACCTTTAGTCTTAGATTCCCCTCTTCTTCATCAGAAGAATCATTAGGGGATGAGATGATTGGACCAAAGTCCTCTCTCTCACCACCAGCCTCAGGTTCTTGGCTGCTGGATTTCCTCTGCACATTGACACTCTCAGTTGAGGTGTCAATGGGCTGAGTTGCCATGGTTAAGGTCTTAATGATGTAATTACTTGCAGAAGTGAGAGCCTCTTCCATATGGATATCCTGAACAGGTTCAGAAGTATCCACCTCAGTTATAGGTGACTAATGTGGGCTAGACAAAGGAGACTCAGTATTACTCATCTCTCTTTGAGTAGGAGAGGAGTAGAGAGACTTATAGTACCTATTGAAACCTAAGTCTTCATCAGTATAGAATGAGACATTGGGAATGGGTTGATTTAAGTCTAATGGCTGGGGATGGTAACTGTCCCCTGAAGGTTGTTCACTTGAGTGTTGAGACTCAGAGTGAAGGCTTAAGGTAGTTGGGCTTGTGAGCTCATCAGGGTGAGCATGAGGAACCTTAGCCCTGATTGTTAAAGAGATGGGAGTGGTTTGCTCCTTAGGGGAAGTGGGAGCTCTATTGTCCACTTCCTCCTGTATGGGTGAGTATATGGGGACCTGCACAGACTCAATTGCTTGAGCAGGGGTTCGTTTCGATTTTTTTTGGTAGGTGAGGGTGACTTGGGGCCTTTTTGTTGGTTGATAGGTAGAAGGTGTGGGTTTAACACTAGCTTGTGTTGCTAGGTTGTCACCTTGAGCAATAAGCTCTAATATTTTTTGGACTAGGGCTGTTTCTACCCCTGAGAAGCCTACACTTGGCTTCTTCATAATTTTAAAGATGTCGAGCTTTATCTATCCCAATTTAAAAATAGTATCTGTTTCCCTCAACTGTTAGCCCAGTTCACAGTTGAGAATGTGTTGAACATATCTAGAAAACAAATAATACTCTAAGGAGTCCAAGTTAGCAAGCAAGTTTGTATAAACAAATTGAGAGTACCTGAACTTGACCCCTTGAACCATTCCATGTACTATGAAGGAGAGATCTTCAGGAATCTGGTCCCACCCTCCATGCTTGTTTGACAAGCTGTGGATAACCACATGAAGCAGGTATTTCCACTGGGATGAGACCTTTCCTTTCCTGAAGGTCTTTACAGAGAAATCTCCCTCATAGCCCATCTGCTCAAAGGAATGATTTACAGCTTCTTTAGGGAAGGACAACTCACCTTCTTCATCATCCAGCTGCAAATGAGTGTTAATGATGGCCGGAGTGATGAAGATTGTCCTCCTTTGCACTGTGGCAGACAGTGCCTTCTCCCCATCCATGATGACCTCTTGGCAGGTCTTTCAAAATTCAAGCAGATGATCCTCATAGAGAGTAGGATCAATGGTTAGGGAGGTGGAGTAGTTTGATAGAGCGAAGAAACGGCAAATCTCTGAGAAACTTTCATCTTTCTCAGAGCTTAACAGAGCAACTTGGTTATTTTGCCTGTGAAGTTGCATGGAGAAATCTGGGTTGTTTCTGATGTTTAGGTTGGCCATTTTAGAAGCTTAAGGATAAAGAAAGATGAAGAACAAAAAGCGGTTTGGAAGAATTTAGGTTTAAGGAATAGTGTAATTGAGAAAGATAGTGAAAGAGGGGGGAACCGTTGGGCATTTATGTGAAAAGGATTTGAGACAAAGTTAATAAAAAAGGATAAACTTGAAATCCGGATGTCGGTCCCACCTCTGAAAAGTAGTTTACTTTTGCCCAAAAAGTAGTTTTCTTGGAAGTCGAGACATCTTCCGAAGGTTATTTGCTTCAGAAGTTCTAAAGAAAAAGCTTCCGAAGGCAAATTGGCTTCGGAAGAGATTTCAAAGATTTTTGAAAATTTTGCTTCGGAAGAGAGTTTTACACTCAGAGATTTTTTATTCTAAGAAGAATAAATACTTTCGAAGGTAAATTGCATTCGGAAGAAACTTGTTCTTTGAAAACATACAAAGTACTTAAGTTGATTTTAAGCTTTGGAAGATATTTTTGAGAATTTCTTCCGAAGGTAAATTATTACTGAAGCAATTTTTTGTTTACTAAGACATAAACTACTTCCGAAGTAATTTTTCAAAAAGTCTTCCGAAGAGATCAAGATTTTCAAAAATCTAAGAAAAGTCTTTTGAAAAGATTTTTCTTCCAAAGAAAACAAAGGGCTTATGAAGATGATATAATAGACAACTTAGGACACACAGGTTTTAGAAATAAATATGATTAAGTTTTAAGAAAACCTAGTCAAAGTTAATCATCCCAATAGTTGATACAAGATATTTAAATCTCTGCTCATCAAAAGCTTTAGTGAACAGATCAACATATTGTTCATTTGTGTTAACTTTGACTAGTTTGATTAATCCTTTTTCAAAGTTATCTCTAATCAAATGATACCTGATGTTAATGTACTTTGTCCTTGAGTGCTACACAGGATTCTCTATGATGGAGATAGCACTAATGTTGTCTATGTGGATGGGAGTCTCTTTAAAGTTAAATTCATAGTCCAGCATCTGATTTTGAATCCAAATCACTTAAGCACAGCAACTTGCAGCAACAATGTATTCAGCCTCAGCAGTTGATGCACACACACAGGATTGTTTCTTGCATTGCCAAGAGACTACTCTTCCAGCAAGAAATTGACATCCCCCTGATGTAGACTTTGCAGTCATGTTGCAACCACCATAGTCACTATCTGTATAAGCATACATATTAAAGTCAGAATTCTTTGGATACCAAAGGCCAAGTGATGGAGCACCTTTGAGATATCTTAAAATTCTTTTGACAGTGACCAGATGTGACATCTTTGGGTTGGCTTGATATCTTGCACAAATGCATGTAGCAAACATGATATATGGCCTGCTAGCTGTGAGGTACATAAGAGACCCAATCATTGCCTTATAAAGGTGTTCATCAACACACTCCCCCTCAAGATCAGGTCCAAGGGAGTGATTTCTGTCTATGGGTGTCTTAGCAATCTTACAATCAGTCATGTTAAACCTTTTAAGTAGGTCATGTACATACTTTGACTGACTAATGAAGATGCCATTGTCAACTTGCTTCACTTGAATTCCTAGAAAGAAATTGAGTTTACCCATGGCACTCATTTCAAACATGTCCTTCATCAGCTTCTCAAAGTCTTTGCAGAGCTTTGGATTAGTTGACCCAAAGATAATGTCATCTACATATACTTAAACTAGCATTATGTCATTTCATGTTCCTTTGATGAAGAGAATTCCATCTATAGTACATCTTTTGTAGCCATGTTGGCAGAGATACTGAGATAGAGTCTCATACCACTTTCTTGGTGCTTGATGCAGCCCATATAGAGCTTTATCAAGCCTTCAGACATAATCAGGATGATCAGGATCTGCAAACCCAGGTGGTTGTCTGACATATACCTCTTCATCAATCACCCCATAAAGAAAAGCACACTTGACATCAAGTTGGTAGACCTTGAAATTCTTGGATGCAGCAAAAGCTAGGAATATTCTAACAGCTTCCAGTCTTGCCACAGGAGCAAAAAGATCTGTATAGTCAATTCCTTCTTCTTGAGTATATCCTTGAACAACTAGTCTTGTCTTGTTTTTGATGACAAGTCCTCTATCATCCTTCTTGTTCCTAAAAACCCATTTGGTTCCTATGGTAGTCTTCCCTTGAGAAGAGGACATAGGTTCCAAACCTTTTGCCTTTTGAATTGAAGCAACTCCTCTTGCATAGCTTCAACCCAACTTCCATCCTTTAAAGCCTCATCAATTTTCTTTGGCTCTATCTGGGACAAGAAACAAGAGTGAAGACAAACATTTGCTTCATGGGTTTGTCCTCTTGTTCTCACCCCTGAATCAACATCTCCAATGATGTTTGTGGTAGGATAAGACTTGTGGATCCTTAGCTGAGGGATCACAGCAAGTTGCTTAGACAGATCTAGATTTGAAAATTTTTGATCTGACAAAGAAGATTCACCCTCCACATTACCACACTTATCAAGATTGACTTGATCCAATGAGTGTGTCATTATTGATGTTGTCTTCAATGTAGTGGTTATCAGCATCAAGAAATTCTTGATCACTTTCACCACCACCATTTTCTCCAACATTTGAAGCTCCTTCTTCTGAGTTTTGTGCCTCTAAGCTGGAATTTGAAGGCACCCCAGAAGTATCAGCAGGATTTGTTATTGATGTGCTGGTAGAAGCTTCATTTACAGGAATAGTTACCACTGGAGCTGAAGATGTGTAACCTGAGGGTCTTCTTATCTCAAATCTTGGGTCAGGATCACCTGTTAGTAATATATCTGTAGATCCTGAAACATTCTCACAAGATTTGTTAAAATATTTAGTAACTAAATCAAGATCAAATAGCCAATCCGGACCAGAACCTTTCACACTGGGAGTGTGCTCATTGAAAGTCACATTGGCTGACTCCTCAACTACTCTAGTTCTGAGATTTTATACTCTATAAGCCTTAGCTTGAGAAGAGTATCCAATAAAGTGTCCATCATCTGATTTCTCAGCAAACTTGGCAATTTGATCCTTGGTATTCAAGATGGTGCATGGACATCCAAATGACCTGAGAAAACCAATGAAAGGTTTTCTCTTGTGCCAAAGTTCATAAGGAGTCTTACCATGTGTCTTAACCACTAAAACTCTGTTTTGCACATAGTAAGCAGTGTTCACTGCCTCTGCCCAGAAGGTGATGGACAGTTTAGAGTCAGACAACATAGTCCTTGCAGCTTCAATTAGTGTCTTGTTTCTCCTCTCAGCAACACTATTTTACAGAGTAGTCCTAGGGGCACTATATTGTCTTGTAATACCTTTTTCATCACAAAATGTATCAAGGATTTGATTTTTGAATTCAGTTCCTTGATCACATCTTATGGTTTTGACCTTGTGATCACATTGATTCTCAATCTTTAAGATGAAATTCTTCAGAATCTCATAAGTCTCATCCTTAGTTCTAAGAAAGAAGACCCAAGTGAATCTTGTAAAATCATCTGTGATTACCAAACAATAAGAGGTCCTTCCTAGACTCATTACACTGGTGGGGCCAAAGAGATCCTTATGTAATAAGTGTAAGGGATTAATGATGGAGTTTCTTTCCTTTGGCTTGTGAGATACCTTGTGTTGCTTCCCTTTTAGGCATGCAACACAGTGGTCATCACTTGTAAACTCTTTTTTTGGAATCCAAGTTACCAAATCATTCTTAATTAATTTATTCACGTTTTTAAAGTTTACATGATACATTCTTTTATGCAAGAGGAAAGATTCATCATTATTTGCTTTAGATAGAAAGCAGGAAATTTCTCCTGAGGGAGAAGTTTCTTGAAAGTCCATCTTGTACATGTTTCCTTTCCTGGGGGCTCTAAGCAAGATGTGCTCATGAGGAATGACCACCCCGGGCCTGAGAACAATGCACTCATGCTCAGTAAAGAGCATGTTATGACTCTGATCACAAAATTGAGATACACTCAGAAGATTTTACCAAGCTCCTTGACAACGTTTACCTTCTCAATGCTGAGCTTACCATTTGTGACCTCGCCCCTTCCAGTAATGTAACCTCCTGCATCTCCTCCAAAAGCAATTGGTCCTCCATTAATTTTTTCAAACTTTTGGAGTAGTGACTTATTGCCTGTCATGTGCCTGGAACAGTCACTATCAATGATCCATACATTTCTGTTTGTCTTCAGTTGTCCCTGCACAAAAGAGATGATTAGTTACATTTGGAAACCCAAGCCTCATTGGTCTTGGGCTCATCAAAAGAAGTTGAAGACAATGCAACAAAAATTGATTCTATAGTCATGCTAGAGGGATCATTTGCTGATGTTGATGAAGAACTTTCAGTCGCTTGGTCTTTCTTTGACTTCCATACCACCTTTGGAAGCTTAGACTTGACCTTCAATACTTCAGAAGTTTTGATGACTTTGGAAGTTTTGATGACTGGCCTTTCAAAAGATCTTGCTTTCACTGCAGCAGGCTTCAGTGCTTCGGAAGTATTCCTTTCTTCCGAGACCAAATTCTCTTCCGAAGGCAAGTTTCCACTTGTCTTCTTCTTCATTTTGGAGCTTTCGAAGGAACAGATTTTCCTTCCGAAGCTTGCTTCTTCTTTTCCAAACTCTTAGAAGTTTCTTTCTTGGTCATATGGAGTGTACTCCTTGGATTGTAAACACAATCTTTAGCAAGATGAGAGGTACTCCCACACATAACACAATCCATTTTCTTCCTTCCAGGAGTTCTTCTTTGTGAACAAAGCTGAACTTGATCACTTTCCTTCTCCATCTTCACCTTTGCAAATGCTGTGGCAATTCTTGTGGGGTTAAAACTACCTTTGGAGCCAGATGGTTCAGGTTGTACAGCAACAATGCATAACTGATCAGCCTTCTTCTTGATGATGGAATGATTTGGACATGAACTAGAACTCTTGTTGATGGAGTTCAAGTTTGTGTCTTCAGCCTTTACTACTTCAAATCCTGCAGAGATGAAGACTTGTTTCTGTGCAGAATTGAAGGTAGCCTTGATCTCTTGAGCCTTTTTGGACTTTCTTTTGGCCTTCCTGATCAAGTTCTTTCTTCTTAACTTGGTCATCCCAACAGCTTTGCTCTCCTCAGAGGGATGGTGACCCTTCTTAGAATGCTCTTCTTCACTATTCTCAGAGTCATTCTCCATCATCTCCTCTTCATCCTCTTCATTCACAGGATCTATAAGGGGAAGCTCATCTTCACAAGTTCACACCTAGGAGATCTTACAGACAAGATTGTGTGTGGAGGAGATATCTTACAAGATCCTGGTCCCTGCTTATTTTGATAACAAACTTTTGCATGCAAGGATGACGATATTATGTTATTGAAGGTCTCTTCTTCAAGAACACATTTTTCTGCCGGTGGCTTTGCTGATCACAAGCTCAGCCTGACATTCAGTTAATTTAGTAATGAGATCTTTGATCTGAGTCCTGTAGTTTGTATGCTAATGTTTAAGAGTTGAAATGGTTTTCTCTTAGTCCTCTATCTTTAGTTTATAATCATTTTCAGCTCTTTTAAAATAAGCTTTTAAAATATTTAAGGACTCAAGGTCAGATCTTATTTCTAAATTATATGACCTGTATCTATTTACTTCAGTAATGCATTCAGGAGTGCAAAGATGTTCCAATACCTTGACTTCATCATGGTCTGCCATGAGTGCTTGGTTTGGAGATGCATCTTCTACTTGAAAGCTCCAGTCAAAGCCTCCTTCTTCAACAGCAACTGCAGCTTGCTGCTTTGGCTTCTTATTCTGGGGGGCTTTCTCAGTGTAGTTTGGTCTGGTTTGTGCTTGGCCACCATTTGTCCTTGGTGCCTTACACTCTCTTGCAAAGTGTCCATCTGGTTACAGTTGTAACACTTTACTTTGCTTTTGTCCAGCCCAAACTTTCCACTGGTTGCATTGCTTGGAAGCTTTCTCCCTGTCCTCTTGTAGAACTTCTTGGCTCTATGAGTGAGAAGAGTCATCTGCTGGACTATCTCCATGTACTCCAGATCATCTGGATGGATACAGTCCAAATCTTCAAGAGTGAAGAGAAAGTTTCCTGAAGTTTCATCAGCAGAGACAAAGGCATAAGAAGAACTTGTCTCTTGGAAAGGACTTCCTTGAGTGTAGCTTTTCCTTTGAGTCTCTAGGAAGGTGATGAAAGGGCCCTTTTGTGAGTTGTCAGGGAAGCATATAAGATGATGTTGTGGTTCAATGCTTTCCCTTTCAACCACATGGAGGGCTGAACTCAGTTGATTGCTGGAGTTACCAGATGAGTTTTGCATGTTCATCTCCATCTGGTAGCCACTAATAATGCCATACAACTTTGTGAGAGTAAGAGTCTTAAGGTTCTCAGTCCTCTTGATAACAACACAATAATGTGTCTATTGTCTAGGAAGAGAGGACATAAACTTCCTTACAATGTCCCTGTTCTCAAGAATTACTCCAACATCCATTAGAGTATCCACAATCTCAACGTACCTGAAGTATTGTTGAGTCATGGTTTCACCTGCCTTGAAGGTTAAGTTTTCAAACTGTTGCTTCAGGAGATCCTTCTTGTTCTCCTTTGCTTCAGTAGACCCCTCATACATTAGCTTCAGTGCCTCCCATAGTTGCTTGGCAGTTTTGCACTTCTTGAAGCCTTTGTAGATGGAGTTTGGAAGAGTAGTTTGAAGGGCTATCATGGCTTTTTGATCAATCTCTATTCTCTTTCTATCTGCTTCAGAGTAATCAGCCACAGCCTTAGGAATCATACCACCACCAGTAGCAGAATTGGTGCTTGGTATGTAAGGTCCTTCAACAACAGAGTCCCACATCCTGGAGTCTTGAGACTTGATGAAGCCTTCCATTCTTTGACACCAAGTAGCAAAGTCTTTAGAAGTGATCAGTGGAGACTTTGTCATAGTTCCAGTTTCCATATCAGCTTTGGTTATAGCTGCCATTTGAGTTGTTAAGTATTTTGTGTGTGTGAGGGATCTTAAGATGGTGAGATCTTATATCAAGAGCCTGAAATGCTCTGATACCAAATGCAGGACCGGTGAAGGGTATGCACTTACAACACAACAACACAATGAGGAGAGTTGCTTAGAACAATTAACAGATCAAATAGGAATTGAGATACTTTATACTACATCCTACAACCGGCCATACTTTGAAGGCCAGCTGGATACAATTGACTAGACAACTATAAAATCAAATGTAGAGTCAAAAAGACATATCTGCCTTTTGACTTGTGACTATGACATGCCATAGCTCACATCCTAATATATTACAAAAAGGATAAAAGTACATAAAGTAGAAAGCATGGACTCAAGACCTCAATGTACAGTTACCAAAAGCATGGACCTTTCACCAACTCATGTAAGTTGGTGACTTTACAGAGTTGCAGCGGAAAGGTGGTCCAGCTTTATGGTAAAGTACATCAGATAAAGGCATATCTCTAAAAGTCTTCGGAAGAAATTTGTCTTCACTCTTTGGCTTCGGAAGACTTTGTCTTTGAAGCTTCGGAAGACTTCACTTTTGGCTTCGGAAGATATTGGTCTTGGCTTCGGAAGATTTTACACTTAGAATATTTCTAGTGCATTGTGTAAAACTTCCGAAGCATTTCTACTTCAGTTCTTTAGTGCATGCTTGCAGAGATGTTTTGGCTGCATCAGACTTATGGGAATCCTTACAGACTTTAAAATAATGATTATTAAATAAATAAAATAGAATAATTAAATATAATTAAAATAGTTAATTAATAATAATTGCTTGAATAGAATTTGAATATTAAAGTATGAAAAATAATTAATTTAATAATCATACATTTAATAACTTGGTAAAAATAGATAATTAATTATTAATTATTTAATTGATTAACAAAATATTAGTTTAAACTAATTTGAAATAATTTATTTTTGATTTAAAATAATTTTTCTGAAATTTACAACTTATAAATATATTTATAATATTTCTATATCATTTATAACCATTAAATAATAAAAAATATGAAATTTAACTATTTAGTATTTTTTGAAATTAAATAATATTTTTGAAATAGATTTAATTAACAAAAATAATTTATATATTAATCGAATAATATATTAATACTTTTTTGGAATATAATTTGATTATAAATTAATTTTAAAAAAATATGTGGATGCCATGGGTTGAACCAGGGACGTCCTGAGTGTTGTGTGCGAGTTACCAGTGGCCTCAAACTTGTTTCAACCAAACTTGTTTCAACTCCAGATAACAAATCATAAAAATAAAAGTTTATTGTTTTCCTTGAATCACATAAACTCTAAGTTTGTTTTGATCCAAATTGAGAATTAAATCGGTGTTGTTAACAAATCAAACATGAGGCTTTGATTCCTCATGTACAATCGAGTGTGTGTATGTATAGTTACCTTAATTTATGCTAAGTTGATAGAAACAAGAACAAAAATAGTGTGATATGAAGGTTCAACTTAGAAATATAATGTTGACTTAATGCATTAACCATGTGTGAATCTTCTAGGAATGAAAATGAGTAGCAACCCTAAATTAGTTACAATTGTAGACGTCCAGAAGATGGATTTTGTTTGTGTTGCCCGTCATGATGAAAAAGGAATGAGTTTGACATGTTTGTGTGTTGTAAGTATAATTGAGTGTTTAGAAAGATTAAAGGAATCGATTATAGTGTTTCCCCTCTTTTATATAGTCTTAATTGAAGTTGTTCATATCGAATAAGTTATGAATTTGATTCGGATGTTTCAATCCGAATTTGAATGATTCGAACATTTATTTGACTCAATTGATACGATATCACTGCTACAACGTCTATATTTTCATTTTAGGTCTATCAATTGGATCATTGATTGATAATTGATGTTGACACGATTCAATTTAAATCAAGGTTTTTGGTTTTGAGTGGAAAGGATGAAACAGATGATTAATTTGAATTAGTTAGGGTTAGGGGCTCGAATCAAGATAGCAAGATGAAAGGGGAGGTATAATTGAGTTAATTTGAACATATTTCGTGAGTTTAGGGGATAACTGGAAGTTGGCCGAAGGTATGCCGATTGTTGGCTGGAATTGGGGGAATGGTTTGGTTTTAAAACTTTTACAGTTTTGTCCATGTGGGTTTAATGTTATCATTTTATGTTTAAAACTTCAAATATTAAGTTTAAAAATTACACTTTAAACCTCTGCTTTATAAAAACTTTAGTTTTAATAATTAAACAACTTATTAATTTATAAAACTTTATAATTTTATAATCTTGTAAAAACTTTGCAATCTAATTATTTATTTGAATTAAATAATTATAACCACCTATTTAATAATAAAACTCTATAGATTTATAAAGATTTATTTTATAAATTATAAAATCATTATAAGTTGAATAAATGAAATAACTAGTAAAAATGAAAATAATAATTAACAATATTGATAATAAATGTTTATTACATGAACGACCTAAACGGGTTCTAGTTTTCAATACAAACAGGTCAAATGTTACATACAACACTATAACTCGGCCTAGTCGGCCGAATACTTGATATTCAGAAAGGTGTCGAGGTAATTTTTATCAACTCGGCCAACATTACACGAAATCAGTCCAACTCGGATTTTCATCGTTTTTCATTGATTTTTGTTGTTTTTCATTGAGTTTAGTTGATTTTTTGTTGTTTTTGATGAATATACCTTAGAAGATGAGAATTGAATGATTATTACATCTACAATATAAAAGAATGGATATAAGTCTTTGAAACATTTTAGTATCTGGACGTGCATACTCTTGATTTAAATTAATATTCATTTTTTTATAAATATTAGTAAGCTTATAATATTTTACATATATATAAACTACCATGTCTAAGTACTCGCTATGTCAACCGCGTACTCGTAATTCCCAAGTTGGCCGACGTCGTAGCGTCTAGCGAATTCTGCAACCATGGGTCATTCACAACTTATTTTGTCCAATCTAGTTACTAAAGTTTCACGATTGTTCGAATTAGGTTATTCATAAATTATCAAATATTTTATTAAAAATGACATATTTAAAAAAAGTTAACAATAATTATAAAAAACTAAATTATTTAATATTTTTTTGAATTATTTAAAAAGTTGAAAAAAATATGAGTAAATTGGAACATTCCCAAAACTTTAGTGATCTAATAATAAAAATATTAGTGATCTGATCGGAATAAATATGAATATTAATAATCTAATTGAAACACTTTAAAATTTTATTTACTTTTATGTAAAGTTTTCTCTTATTATTACTATTATTATTATTACTTTACTATTATTTATATTATACTAATTACCAACTTATCTATGCATAATGGTGTTGTACATTATGCATAGGAGGTTTTTCACTTTAACCTAAAGGTTTCTTATTTTACAAAGAACCTTTCAAAATTTGATTATTTTTACTTTAAACCCAAAACTCTTCATATTTTGCAATGTAATCTCACAACAAATTTGGTCCCCTATACTTTTCATATTTTACAAATTTCCGTCTTACGTTCGTTCTAGGTTTTGCAAGTTAACACAACACAAACATGCATGTGCGATTCAACAATTTTACGTTTCGCTTTACGTGTCGTTCTAAATTATGTGAGTTAACACGGCACAACATGCGTGTGTGGTTCATCGTTTTTACGTCTATTTTCACCCTTTAACAGGTTCGTCGCAACGCGTGTGTCTTAAATCGATTTAGTTATATTTTTATATGTTTTACGCCTTAGTCTTATTTTTTCATATTAACACACCACAATTTAAGTGTTCATGGTCATTAATGGTGGTGTTACATTAGTTTTATTTTGCATAGTTTTACGCGCGGGAAGCTTAATTCTAGTTACTAGTAATTATCATTGTTACTGTTACTAGTATTACTATTATTAGTGTTCGTTGTTGTGGTTGTGGTGGCCGCCACCTCTGCCATTTCGTATAAAAATTTACGAATGGCAAGGAAGAGAGGATGGCTATTATGCTTTAAATAGAAGAAAGAAATATTAGAGTCGCAACTAAAGAGCTCCTTTACATCCATAATTTTTATCATTTAGCACTTTTAACTCAAACTTTCATCTCTCTTCATTTTATTGAATGATTTTGGGGTGTTGTACTTACCCCCATATGAAGATCAAAGCAAAATACCAAATGCCAAAAATATTGGAGGCTTGACTTCATAAAACATGACAACATTATTTTTTTCATCTATAACTTAGCAACTAGTAAGGGGATTGATTATAACCTTACAAAAAAACTGCATGACGATGAAGAATCTCATTTTACAACTATAGTTGCTACGTAAGTTTAATTATAAATTTTAGTAACCTGCCTTATTTTAGCTGATTATTTATTTTGCTGTTGATAATTTTTAGTAACCTGCCTTATCTTAGCTGATTATTTATTTTGTTGTTGTTAGGTTGATTTACAAGCTTATCTCCATGGTGATGAATATTCTCAACTTCTGAAACTAAACCAATAAACAACTAATATTTTGTTTAAACTTCATAACTAATTTGAAAGCAAACCAGTAATTAACCAGATTATGTATTTTGGTTGTTGGAAAAAACTTACGTACAAAATATAATGTTAATATGTTAGCTACACGATGCTCTGCAACACCTAGGTCAAAGGAGTAGTTTATATATAATTTCCAACTTTAATATTTTTAACTTTAATAATTCTACCTTAATATTTCTCTTCTACACTGTTTCTTTTTTTCTAATGTGACATTTTTATGTAGTAATATGGTAATGTATTGTATTATATTGTTTTTGGTAAAGTGGATTTTTACTATAATAAAAGAAAATGAAAGTGATAGGTAGATTGCGTGGAAGAAATTGACGGGCTCTTTTATAGAACTTTCATGAAGTAACAGCTTTTTTATTCTTCTAGATGGGACTTTTTTTCACTGGGTTTATCGTCATTCAGAACTAACAAACATTTGTTTCATTCGAATTATAGTTCTGTCAACCTTATTCTTTCTTATTTGATCATGTCTTATATTCGTTTAATTTAAACAAAGTTTTTCCCAACATGCTTAGCACGAAGAATTTCATAAACGATCTATCAAAACACTACGATCATTTCAATGTAAAACTCTGTTTTAACGACGATCATTTCAATGTAAAACTCTTACGTACACATGCATCAAAAAGACCCAAAAAAATATTATTGCAACGGCAGTCATGTTGTAAAGTGAGAGTTACCTCGCGTAACACCAAAGGTGAACTTTCTCATAAAATTTGTACCCGTCATAAAAGTCATCAACATCCCATTGTAAAACCCGAAAGCATAATCTTTTATAAATCGATCACCGAAAACCACGAATACACATTAGGTTAATAAAAGAAAATTCTAAAATTGAAACCTTAAAATAAATAAAAAATAAAAAAGAGAAACCAAAGAAACAAGCAATAATAAATAAAATCATAGTAATTAAATCCTAAGAAACAAGAATAAAATGAAAATAAAGAAATCCTTAAAAGAGTTTTCTGGTAAAAAACCTTACCCTAGGATTGTACATCATTTGCCTCTACCAATGGAACATGTGTTCTTTACATTTCACTCTTATAATTAACTCCTTTATACAAAACACAAAAATAAATAAATAAAATAAAAATACAAATAAAACTTTGGTGGTCCAATCTTGGGTAGCCATGTTTCTCGTAGTTTCTATATCATATATTTAATTAATAGTGGGTTTCACCTACGCTTCATGACTACTCGATTTTAAATAAAATGAATATGGAAACGTAGATAAATAGGTGTGGCTAAAAAAGATAATGATAAGCATACCGGTAGATGGAAGCATAAGTTAACAACTGAACCTGTTAATTCACCACGAATATAATAGGAATAACTTTTTTAACTTTCGTTAATTCACGAAAAATACTAATAATCAGGATTTTCACAAACTAGAAAGAAAAAGTATTTTTCATAAAATTCAAAACTGATCTTCTCTCATTGTTTACATGAGTATAAAAACAAATCAAAAGTTGAATGGGCCACAAATCATAAACGAGCCAAAATCTGGGACAAAAATAAAGTCCAACAAAAACTATAAACAAAAAAAACGTAAAATAACTCATGAAATAATCATTTTTGGGCCAAAAAGATGACCCAAACCACCTTATGGCTGTTTGTGAAAACGTGCTCCTCGTTCAACGATCATTTCGACTAGTCGTAGGCCCAAAACGAAGACTTCTAGTCCAAACAATGGTCGTTTTGGTGAAACCCATTTAGAGAAACAATATTAGACCTACAAAAACAAAATAAGTTACCCCTCCACACTTGGTCCCACACCATACCCCTCAACAGTATATTCACAATTCATGAAAACCATTGATATGAAATTGAGAAACACAAAAACGAATTAAAAATTAACAAAAGTATATTATATTTAATAGGAGCTCAATTTTCAATTAAATTCATACAAAAGGTATATAAGAATTAAGTTATAATATATTATATTTGACCCAATGTAGTTGAGTAAAATTAATATCGAAACATAAGCAAATCTTAACGTTATTCGAAATTGAATAAGAACATGTTTATTTTAAACAAATATGTGTAAAATGAATCATAAAGATTAAAATAAAAATAAAACTAAAAAAATTAGAAAGATATGTGGCTTACATGATATAAAAGATGTGTTATAAAGTTACCCTTTTAGTAAAACTAATTTAGAAAGTATTACAACTTGAAACAATTGAACAACAAACCATAACTTAACACACATACATCCAAAACCCCCCAAATCAGCAAAACCCTAACGAAACCATAGTGTTGGTTGAATGAGAAACAAAGTAGAATGACAAATCGTAACCTAATGACACCAACCTCGCAAGCGTGTGTGACCATGGTGGGCTGTAACACCCAGAAATTTTCTTTGAAGCCGATGAAAGAAGAAAAAAAATAAAGTCCAAAGTCGAGGGATCAAATTTGCCAAAACAGGAAGAAACTTCGATGAGTGGGAGTATAAAAGGGGGAGGGCAGCCCACACCCTCCCCATTCTTGCAAAACTCAGCCAAAGAAGAGAAGAGAAGGAGAAAAGAGGAGAAAAGCTTGGTTCGGGTGGATTCAAGCGTGGAAATCGAAGTGTAGCGGGTCAAATCGAAGCTCTACTCGACAGGATTGTTTGTGTGAGTTCTAGGACCCCTCTTTTACACGTTTTCAACTGATTTTAGGGCAGAAACACATCTAAAACCCGTTTTTGAAAAAGTTGGGTGTTGACCCGTTTTTATGCGTGTGTGTATGTGTTTGATGCGTTTGGGGTTGGATTTCGGACTTGTGTATGCTTGAATGATGTTGTGGTAGGTGTTTCTAAGGTTTAGGATGGTTTATTTGGGCTAAAATCGAGTTTGGAAGAGCTTGGACGCCGAAAGGGGCAGTTTGCGCTCGGCTGAAACTGCATTCTGCATCAGCTAGGGCTAGGCGACCGACTGGAGTGCGATTGGAGGCCATACGGCCGATTGGCGTGCGATTGAAGTCCATGCGCACGCTTGTCATGCGACTGAGGTCCATACGTATGATAGTCATGCGACTGAAGTTCATGTGCCTGTAAGGCATGCGACTTAAGGTTATGCGACTGAGGTTCACTCGCACGAAGGTTATACGACTGAGGTTCATTCGCACGAAGGTTATGCGACTGAGGTCCATGCGCCTGGAGGCCATGCGACTGAGGTCCATTCGTACGAAGGGTATGCGACTGAAGCCCATGCGCCTGAAGTCATGCGACTGAAGGCCATACGCATGAAGGTCATGCGACTGAGAGTCCAGTCGTATAAGGTCCATTCGCCTGATGTCCATTCGCCTAAGTGTTCAGTCGCCTGGGAGGCCATGCCATTGGAGGGTGTTCATACGCCCAAGTAGGGCTCATACGCCCGAAAGAACAACGGGTTATCTTATGACTTTTGAGGGAAAGCGCAGTTGTGGGTTTTGACTCGGGAGGTTCTCGGAGGCTTGCATAAGTTGACTTTCGAGGTCATAGACGATATGTTGGGCATGTGTGTGATGATGATGATGTGATGTATGATTGATGTGTGTGTATGATAGTATGTATGTATGATGATGCCCTGTATGGCGATGTGTGTATGTTTATGTTTATATTCCTGCTATGTATGTGTATCTTTCCGTGGCTTTGCGTTGAACATTAATGAATGTAATGAAAGTATTATGTAACGTAAAGTGGAAGGTAATGATATGAGGAATAGGATGAATGAATGCATGCATTAATGAATAAATGAAAATGTGAAAGGCTTGCAAGCGAAATGTACAGAAGTGCATGGCTCTAAAATGGCATAAGCTCAACCGCGTATGGTTCGGCTAACCCTTAAGGGTGCGCGCAGGGGTTCCAGTCTTTGTGACTGACCATCGGTGTGGTACATGGTGTATAGTTATTACCCGCGCTATGCATAATGTTGGGGGTGTAGTATGTATCGGTTACCCAAGTTATGCATATCGTTGGGGGTGGAGTATGTCATAGTTACCTATAATGTGGGGGTGTAGTAGGTAATGTGGGGGTGTAGTAGGTAACAGTTACCCGCGCTATGCATAACGTTGGGGGTGTAGTATGTTATAGTTACACATAATTTTGGGGGTGTAGTATATGATGGTTACCCGAGTATGTATCGGTTACCCATGTTATGCATATCGTTGGGGGTGTAGTATGTCATAATTTTGATGTGTTTCCAGTTGGCAGGTATGTTGCTGAGGATGGCACGGGGCGGCTACTCAGCTTATTTTGGGATGGCACCCAATGTTATAATGCTTTTGTAATGAAATGTAAAATGATATTGTGTAATGAACGGTTGTATTATTTTGCAAAAGTATTTTGATGAAATGAAAATGTTGTTTTTAGTGTTTCCGCTGCAACGTTTTATGAAAGTTAAATGTAATTATATGTTTTATGTGCGATAAGGATCCAACTGTAAGCGTCCCGAGAACGGGGCCTTAAAAGTTGGTATCAGAGCCAAAGTTTAAGTGAAATAGGTAAATTTTTAAAATAAACCTTAACTTAAACTGAGAATGGGACGGAAAGGGAATGGGATGCCAATCTGAGTAGCTGCGTGCCATCAGGTAATTTTCGTAATGTTAACCGGTATTACGTGCGCATGTTATATGGTTTATGTGTTGCTGGTAGATTTAGATACTGATGTAGTTAGGACAGGTAATGCTTGGGGTATGAAGAGTAAAGTAAGTGGCTAATCACAACTGGCCACTGTAATTAGGGACTTACTATACTTGACATAAACTGAGCTTTTCCTTGAATGACCGTGTTGGTGTTTGAATCTTTCAGTGTGTGTGGGAAGATGGCTAGTGGTAGATCTTCTAAAGCTTCTCGTGGTGGAGGTGGTGGTGGACGTGGTGTTGAACCACGGGTCACAAGAGGAAGGCCTAGGGCTGAAGAAGTGGTTCATGAGGAACCCGAGACCCCTCATCTGGAGGGCGGTGATGAGAGTGCTAATCTAAGGGCCTCGATGAGAGAGGCGGTCGTGGAGGAAGTGCATCAGGTCATACAGACGATCCTACCGTCTGTGGTGACCGAAGTGATTAAGGTTGTAAAGGAAGGAGAGAGGAAAGAGAGGAATAGGTCCTCGGGAGGACAGGAGCAACCGGAGTCTGAAATAGTTTTCTCTGATAATGAAGAAGAGGAGGAAGAAGAGCCTGCGCCGGAGGCGGAACAAGGCTGTAATTATGGGGCGTTTCAAAGATGCAAGCCCCTTACTTTTGATGGCAATAGCACTGTTGCTGCTGCTCACCGATGGGTGAGGGAAATGGAAGCTGTTTTAAATATCAGCGAGTGCCGAGAAGATCAGAAAGTAAAATTTGCTGCCCACTCTTTTGTGGACTCAGCTTTGTGTTGGTGGGACAATATTGTTCAGGTTGAGGGAAGCAGGGCTATCGGAAGGATGAGATGGTCAGAGTTGAAGAGGCTGGTGATTGAGGAGTTCTGTCCTCTCCGTGAGATGGATAAAGTTGAAAGAGAGTTCCTGCAGCTGGAGGCAGGAACGATGACACATCAGCAATACACCGCCAAGTTCAATGAAATGGCACGGCTGGTGCCGGATCAGGTGACACCTCTATCACGAAAGATCAAGAGGTATATTCATGGCTTGCCAGCGGACATCCGTAGGCATATGATCGCTGCTCGACCGAGCACGTTTAGGTCGGCGGTTGATTTGGCGGGAATGAAAGATCTGTGGTGGTGATAGAAGGTAGCAAGAAAGGAGAGGGTGATTGGGATTGGAACGGGAAGCGATTGGGATGTGGCGGAGTCGCTCCAAGTAACAAAGGTGCATGGGTTGATGACCAGCGTGTGGTCATAATTGATGCGGGGTCGGAAAGGTGTGACAAGTGTGGATACAAGCACCCCGGGGAATGTAGATTGGGGACCAATGTCTGTTTCCGTTGTGGAAGGACCGGACATGTGGCGAAGAACTGCAGTATGGGGAGGTGTTATTCTTGTGGTGAGGAAGGTCACATGAGCAGGGATTGCAAGAAGCCGAGGGCAGAAGGTTTGGGAGTGAAGAAGATCGGAGGAAGCTAGGACGGACCCCGATGTTGTGTCAGGTACGTTTCTAGTAAATCAACCTTAGCCTTTGTGTCGTTCGATTCTGGCGCTAGTAAAAGTTTTATTCCTGCTAATATCTGTGCTATATCACCTGTTAGTAATAAGAAAATAGATACGCCCTTCGATTTGGTTCTCGGGATGGATTGGTTAGCGGACCTCGAGGTGAACATTGTGTGTCGCAGGAAAATGATACGGTTGACAGCGCCTGACGGGGTCACGGTGATGGTTTAAGGTGATCGAGGCTACGATTGAGAAGCTCGAAAGGATCAAAGCCTTGATGAAGGTAGCTAAAGATAGACAAGAAGTCGTATGTGGATAAACGACGTAGACCGATTGAACTCCAGGTGGGAGACTGGAGAAGAGATGAGACAATATTGCCGCGATGGTTTAACGAATAACAGGTTTCGGGGACGAAACCTATATAAGGGGGGTGGACTTGTAACACCCGGAAATTTTCTTTGAAGCTGACGAAAGAAGAAAAGAAATAAAGTCCAAAGTCGAGGGACCAAACTTGCCAAAACGGGAAGAAACTTCGATGAGTGGGAGTATAAAAGGGGGAGGGCAGCCCACATCCTCCCCATTTTTGCAAAACTCAGCCAAAGAAGAGAAGAGAAGGAGAAAAGAGGAGAAAAGCTTGGTTCGGGTGGCGTGCGACTGAGGTCCATGCGCACGATTGCCATGCGACTAAGGTCCATACGCATGATAGTTATGCGACTGAAGTTCATATGCCTGTAAGGCATGCGACTGAAGGTTATGCGACTGAGGTTCATTCGCACGAAGGTTATGCGACTGAGGTTCATTCGCACGAAGGTTATGCGACTGAGGTTCATTCGTACAAAGGTTATGCGACTGAGGTCCATGCGCCTGGAAGCCATACGACTGAGGTCCATTCGTACGAAGGGTATGCGGCTGAAGCCCATGCGCTAGAAGTCATGCGACTGAAGGCCATACGCATGAAGGTCATGCGACTGAGAGTCCCGTCGCATAGAGTCCATTCGCCTGATGTCCATTCGCCTAAGTGTTCAGTCGCCTGAGAGGCCATGCGATTGGAGGGTGTCCATACGCCCAAGTAGGGCTCATACTCCCGAAAGAACAACGGGTTATCTTATGACTTTCGAGGGAAAGCGCAGTTGTGGGTTTTGACTCGGGAGGTTCTCGAAGGCTTGCGTAAGTTGACTTTCAAGGTCATAGATGATATGTTGGGCATGTGTGTGATGATGATGATGTGATGTATGATTGATGTGAGTGTCTGATGGTATGTATGTATGATGATGCCCTGTATGGCGATGTGTGTATGTTTATGTTTATATTCCTGCTATGTATGTGTATCTTTCCGTGGCTTTGCGTTGAACGTTAATGAATGTAATGAAAGTATTATGTAATGTAAAGTGGAAGATAATGAAATGAGGAATATGATGAATGAATGCATGCATGCATTAATGAACGAATGAAAATGTGAAAGGCTTGCAAGCGAAATGTACAGAAGTGCATGGCTCTAAAATGCCATAAGCTCAACCGCATATGGTTCGGCTAACCCTTAAGGGTGCACGCAGGGGTTCCAGTGTTTGTGACTGACCATCGGTGTGGTACATGGTCTATAGTTGTTACCTGCGCTATACATAATGTTGGGGGTGTAGTATGTATCGGTTACCCGAGTTATGCATATCGTTGGGGGTGTAGTATGTCATAGTTACCCATAATTTGGGGGTGTAGTAGGTAATAGTTACCCACGCTATGCATAATGTTGGGGTGTAGTATGTTATAGTTACCCATAATGTTGGGGGTGTAGTATATGATGGTTACCCGAGTTACGCATAACGTCCGGGGTGTAGTATGCAGTGGTTTATAGTGGTTACCCTAGTTACCCATAATGTTGGGGGTGAAGAATACAGTTGGGATCTTTGTCGCTTACCCCGGTGCTGGTGCCCGGCTTTGTGCAGCATGGAAGTTATTTATGAACTTCGGCCCAGTAGCCATATAGTTTGGAGCATAGCTGTTGACACTGATCCTGATCGTGATGAAGTAACAGATGTAATGATCCTAAACTTTACCTTAGGTACTATGGCCAGAGGTGCTGTGCACCGTTAAAGGTCTATGATAGGCTTAGGCCCAGTACCAGGAAACTGAAGGGTAAAGTTCATGGTTTTAATGGAAAGAAAAGATGTAATAATGAACGAATGAATGAAAGTAGGAACGTACGTACGAACGAAAGTTAAAGTACGAATGTAATGATAAAGATAATAAACATTATCTATGTGTACGTATGATGTGTGATCACATGTATGTAAAGAATGGTTTTAACAAAAGAAAAGTTTGTTTTATTTAAAACTAGAACTCAATCAGCAACACTGACTTTGATGTATTTCCAGTTGGCAGGTATGTTGCTGAGGATGGCACGGGGCGGTGGCGGCTACTCAGCTTATTTTGGGATGGCATCCAATGTTATAAGCTTTTGTAAAATGATATTGTGTAATGAACGGTTGTATTATTTGCAAAAGTATTTTGATGAAATGAAAATGTTGTTTTTAATGTTTCCGCTGCAACGTTTTATGAAAGTTAAATGTAATTATATGTTTTATGTGCGATGAGGATCCAACTGTAAGCGTCCCGGGAACGGGGCCTTACATGGGCTGACAGAACAGAGACATTGAGATTGAGAAGAAGAGATAGAGCATTGGAAGAACATAATTATTAGTTTGCAACTTTGAGAAAAGAAGAGAATTTTGTCGGGGGAGAGCAAAAACGGTACACATCCAACAGACATAAAGATCATGTGGTTCAAAATCGGACGTCTATGATTTGAGAAATTACTATATATATATATATATTATATTATTTTGTTAATCTGTTCATTAGCATATCAATAATATTAAAAGTAATTTAAACAACTTATAAGATAATAAAGTTAGAAATAAACATTTAAAAAAACAAATAAAAGATGTGATATAAAGTGTAAGGATTCCTATAAGTCTGATGCAGCCAAAACATTCAAAGTCTCTCTGCAAGCATGCACTAAAAAACTGAAGTAGAAATGCTTCGGAAGTTTTACACCATGCACTAGAAATATTCAAAGTGTAAAATCTTCCGAAGCCAAGACCAATATCTTACGAAGCCAAAAGTGAAGTCTTCCGAAGCTTCAAAGACAAAGTCTTCCGAAGCCAAAGAGTGAAGACAGATTTCTTCCGAAGACTTTTAAAGATATGCCTTTATCTGATGTACTTTGCCATAAAGGTGGACCACCTTTCCGCTGCAACTCTGTAAAGTCACCAACTTACATGAGTTGGTGAAAGGTCCATGCTTTTGGTAACTGTACATTGAGGTCTTGAGTCCATGCTTTCTACATTATGTACTTTTATCCTTTTTGTAATATATTAGGATGTGAGCTATGACATGTCATAGTCACTAGTCAAAAGGCATATATGTCTTTTGACTCTACATTTGATTTTGTAGTTGTCTAGTCAATTGTATCCAGCTGGCCTTCAAAGTATGGCCGGCTGTAGGATGTAGTATAAAGTATTTTAAGTACTTGTAACTTTCTATCGATGCTTTGTAACTTGTATTAGAACTTGAGAAGCAATATACAACATTCTTGAAAAACCAAATACTTGTGTTGTTTGCAATCTTGTTCTGTCTCACTTTTACTTGTGTTCTTAGCATCTTCGATTAACAAGTTAACCAGTTCCCTATTTGATATGTTAAGTGTTCTAAGCAACTCTCCTCATTGTGTTGCTGTGTTGTAAGTGCATACCCTTCACCGGTCGTGCATTTGGTATCAGAGCATTTCAGGCTCTTGATATAAGATCTCACCATCTTAAGATCCCTCACACACCCAAAACACTTAACAACTCAAATGGCAGATGTAACCAAAGTTGATATGGAAACTGGAACTATGACAAAGTCTCCACTGATCACTCCTGAAGACTTTGATACTTGGTGTCAAAGAATGGAAGGCTTCATCAAGTCTCAAGACTCCAGGATGTGGGACTCTGTTGTTGAAGGACCTTACATACCAAGCACCACTTCTGCTACTGGTGGTGGTATGATTCCTAAGGTTGTGGCTGATTACTCTGAAGCAGATAGAAAGAGAATAGAGATTGATCAAAAAGCCATGACACCCTTCAAACTGCTCTTCCAAACTCCATCTACAGAGGCTTCAAGAAGTGCAAAACTGCCAAGCAACTATGGGAGGCACTGAAGCTAATGTATGAGGGGTCTACTGAAGCAAAGGAGAACAAGAAGGATCTCCTGAAGCAGCAGTTTGAAAACTTCACCTTCAAAGCAGGTGAAACCATGACTCAACAATACTTCAGGTATGTTGAGATTGTGGATACTCTAATGGATGTTGGAGTAACTCTTGAGAACAGGGACATTGTAAGGAAGTTTATGTCCTCTCTTCCTAGACAATGGACACATTATTATGTTGTTATCAAGAGGACTGAGAACCTTAAGACTCTTACTCTCACAGAGTTGTATGGTATTCTTAGTGGCTACCAGATGGAGATGAACATGCAAAACTCATCTGGTAACTCCAGCAATCAACTGAGTTCAGCCCTCCATGTGGTTGAAAGGGAAAGCATTGAACCACAACATCATCTTATATGCTTCCCTGACAACTCACAAAAGGGCCCTTTCATCACCTTCCTAGAGACTCCAAGGAAAAGCTACACTCAAGGAAGTCCTTTCCAAGAGACAAGTTCTTCTCATGCCTTTGTCTCTGCTGATGAAACTTCAGGCAACTTTCTCTTCACTCTTGAAGATTTGGACTGTATCCATCCAGATGATCTGGAGTACATGGAGATAGTCCAGCAGATGGCTCTTCTCACTCACAGAGCCAAAAGTTCTACAAGAGGACAAGGAGAAAGTTTCCAAGCAATGCAGCCAGTGGAAAGTTTGGGCTGGACAAAAGCAAAGTAAAGTGTTACAACTGTAACCAGATGGGACACTTTGCAAGAGAGTGTAAGGCACCAAGGACAAATGGTGGCCAAGCACAAACCAGACCAAACTACACTGAGAAAGCCCCCCAGAATGAGAAGCCAAAGCAGCAAGCTGCAGTTGTTGTTGAAGAAGGAGGCTTTGACTGGAGCTTTCAAGTAGAAGATGCATCTCCAAACCAAGCACT
Source organism: Flaveria ramosissima (assembly GCA_025215565.1). Classification (NCBI taxonomy): domain Eukaryota; kingdom Viridiplantae; phylum Streptophyta; class Magnoliopsida; order Asterales; family Asteraceae; genus Flaveria; species Flaveria ramosissima. The sequence continues at coordinate 10,699,825 of CM046035.1, forward strand.
CATGGCAGACCACGATGAAGCCAAGGTATTGGAACATCTTTGTACTCCTGAATGCATTGCTAAAGTTAATAGATACAGGTCCTATAATTTAGAAATGAGATCTGACCTTGAGTCCTTAAATATTTTAAAAGCTGATTTTAAAAGAGCTGAAAATGATTATAAACTAAAGATAGAGGACTTAGAGAAAACCATTTCAACTCTTAAACATGAGCATACAAACTACAGGACTCAGATCAAAGATCTCATTACTAAATTAACTGAATGCCAGGCTGAGCTTGTGATCAGCAAAGCCAAGGCAGAAAAATGTGTTCTTGAAGAAGAGACCTTCAAGAACATAATATCCTCATCCTTGCATGCAAAAGTTTGTTATCAAAATAAGCAGGGACTAGGATCTTGTGAGATAGCTCCTCCACACACAATCTTGTCTGTAAGATCTCCTAGGTGTGGAACTTGTGAAGATGAGCTTCCCCTCATAGATCCTGTGACTGAAGAGGATGAAGGGAATGGTGGAGAATGACTCTGAGAAGAGTGAAGAAGAGCATTCTAAGAAGGGTCACCATCCCTCTGAGGAGAGCAAAGCTGTTGGGATGACCAAGTCAAGAAGAAAGAACTTGATCAGGAAGCCAAAAGAAAGTCCAAAAGGCTCAAGAGATCAAGGCTACCTTCAATTCTGCACAGAAACAAGTCTTCATCTCTGCAGGATTTGAAGTAGTAAAGGCTGAAGACACAAACTTGAACTCCATCAACAAGAGTTCTAGTTCATGTCCAAATCATCCCATCATCAAGAAGAAGGCTGATCAGTTGTGCATTACTGTTGTACAACCTGAACCATCCTACTCCAAAGGTAGTTCTAACCCCACAAGAATTGCCACAGCATCTGCAAAGGTGAAGATGGAGAAAGAAAGTGATCAAGTTCAGCCTTGTTCACAAAGAAGAACTCCTAGAAGGAAGAAAATGGATTGTGTTATGTGTGGGAGTACCTCTCATCTTGCTAAAGATTGTGTTTACAATCCAAGGAGTACTCTCCACATGACCAAGAAAGAAACTTCTAAGAGTTTGGAGAAGAAGAAGCAAGCTTCGGAAGGAAAATCTGTTTCCTTCGGAAGCTCCAAAATGAAGAAGAAGACAAGTGGAAACTTGCCTTCGGAAGAAAATTTGGTCTCGGAAGAAAGAAATACTTCGAAGCACTGAAGCCTGCTGCAGTGAAAGCAAGATCTTCCGAAGGGCCAGTCATCAAAACTTCCGAAGTCATCAAAACTTCTGAAGCATTGAAGGTCAAGTCTAAGCTTCCAGGTGGTATGGAAGTCAAAGAAAGACCAAGCGGCTGAAAGTTCTTCATCAACATCAGCAAATGATCCCTCTAGCATGACTATAGGATCAATTACTGTTGCATTGTCTTCAACTTCTTTTGATGAGCCCAAGACCAATGAGGCTTGGGTTTCCAAATGTAACTAATCATCTCTTTTGTGCAGGGACAGCTCAAGACAAACAAAAATGTATGGATCATTGATAGTGGCTGTTCCAGGCACATGACAGGCAATAGGTCACTACTCCAAAAGTTTGAAAAATTGATGGAGGACCAGTTGCTTTTGGAGGAGATGCAGGAGGTTACATTACTGGAAGGGGCAAGGTCACAAATGGTAAGCTCAGCATTGAGAAGGTAAACTTTGTCAAGGAGCTTGGGTACAATCTTCTGAGTGTATCCTAATTTTGTGATCAGAGTCATAACATGCTCTTTACTGAGCATGAGTGCATTGTTCTCAGGCCCGGGTGGTCATTCCTCATGAGCACATCTTGCTCAGAGCCCCCAGGAAAGGGAACATGTACAAGATGGACTTGCAAGAAACTTCTCCCTCAGGAGAAATTTCATGCTTTCTATCTAAAGCAAATAATAATGAATCTTTCCTCTGCATAAAAGAATGTGCCATGTAAACTTTAAAAACATGAATAAATTAATTAAGAATGATTTGGTAACTGGAATACCAAAGAAAGAGTTTACAAGTGATGACCACTGTGTTGCATGCCTAAAAGGGAAGCAACACAAGGTATCTCACAAGCCAAAGGAAAGAAACTCCATCATTAATCCCCTACACTTATTACATATGGATCTCTTTGGCCCCACCAGTGTAATGAGTCTAGGAAGGACCTCTTATTGTTTGGTGATCACAGATGATTTTACAAGATTCACTTGGGTCTTCTTTCTTAGAACTAAGGATGAGACTCCTGAGATTCTGAAGAATTTCATCTTAAAGATTGAGAATCAATGTGATCACAAGGTCAAAACCATAAGATGTGATCAAGGAACTGAATTCAAGAATCAAATCCTTGATACATTTTGTGATGAAAAGGTATTACAAGACAATATAGTGCTCCCAGGACTCCTCAGCAAAATGGTGTTGCTGAGAGGAGAAACAGAACACTAATTGAAGCTGCAAGAACTATGTTGTCTGACTCTAAACTGCCCATCACCTTCTGGGCAGAGGCAGTGAACACTGCTTGCTATGTGCAAAACAAGTTTTAGTGGTTAAGACACATGGTAAGACTCCTTATGAACTTTGGCACAAGAGAAAACCCTTCATTGGTTTTCTCAGGTCATTTGGATGTCCTTGCACCATCTTGAATACCAAGGATCAAATTGCCAAGTTTGCTGAGAAATCAGATGATGGACACTTTATTGGATACTCTTCTCAAGCTAAAGCTTATAGAGTATACAATCTCAGAACTAGAGTAGTTGAGGAGTCAGCCAATGTGACTTTCAATGAGCACACTCCTAGTGTGAAAGGTTCTGGTCCGGATTGGCTATTTGATCTTGATTTAGTTACCAACTTTTTTAACAAATCTTGTGAGAATGTTTCAGGATCTACAGATATATTACCAACAGGTGATCCTGACCCAAGATTTGAGCTAAGAAGACCCTCAGGTTACACATCTTCAGCTCCAGTGGTAACTATTCCTGCAATGAAGCTTCTACCAGCACATCAATGACAAATCCTGCTGATGCTTCTGGGGTGCCTTCAAATTCCAGCTTAGAGGCACAAAACTCAGAAGAAGGAGCTTCAAATGTTGGAGAAAATGGTGGTGGTGAAAGTGATCAAAAATTTCTTGATGCTGATAACCACTGCATTGAAGACAACATCAATGATGTCACACACTCATTGGATCAAGTCAATCTTGATAAGTGTGGTGATGTGGAGGGTGAATTCTTTGCCAGATCAAATTTTTCAAATCTAGATCTGTCTAAGCAACTTGCTGTGATCCCTCAGCTAAGGATCCACAAGTCTCATCCTACCACAAACATCATTGGAGATGTTGATTCAGGGGTGAGAACAAGAGGACAAACCCATGAAGCAAATGTTTGTCTTCACTCTTGTTTCTTGTCCCAGATAGAGCCAAAGAAAATTGATGAGGCTCTAAAGGATGGAAGTTGGGTTGAAGCTATGCAAGAGGAGCTGCTTCAATTCAAAAGGCAAAAGGTTTGGAACCTATGTCCTCTTCCTCAAGGGAAGACTACCATAGGAACCAAATGGGTTTTTAGAAACAAGAAGGATGATAGAGGACTTGTCATCAAAAACAAAGCAAGACTAGTTGTTCAAGGATATACTCAAAAAGAAGGAATTGACTATACAGATGTTTTTGCTCCTGTGGCAAGACTTGAAGCTGTTAGAATATTCCTAGCTTTTGCTGCATCCAAGAATTTCAAGGTCTACCAACTTGATGTCAAGTGTGCTTTTCTTTATGGGGTGATTGATGAAGAGGTATATGTCAGACAACCACCTGGGTTTGCAGATCCTGATCATCCTGATTATGTCTGCAGGCTTGATAAAGCTCTATATGGGCTGCACCAAGCACCAAGAAAGTGGTATGAGACTCTATCTCAGTATCTCTGTCAACATGGCTACAAAAGAGGTACTATAGATGGAACTCTCTTCATCAAAGGAACAGGAAATGACATAATGCTAGTTCAAGTATATGTAGATGACATTATCTTTGGTTCAACTAATCCAAAGCTCTGCAAAGACTTTGAGAAGCTGATGAAGAACAGGTTTGAAATGAGTGCCATGGGGGAACTCAATTTCTTTCTAGGAATTCAAGTGAAGCAAGTTGACAATGATATCTTCATAAGTCAGTCAAAATATGTACAGGTCATACTTAAAAGGTTTAACATGACTGATTGTAAGGTTGCTAAGACACCCATAGCCAGAAATCACTCCCTTGGACCTGATCTTGAGGGGGAGTGTGTTGATGAACACCTTTATAGGGCAATGATTGGGTCTCTTATGTACCTCACAGCTAGCAGGCCAGATATCATGTTTGCTACATGCATTTGTGCAAGATATCAAGCCAACCCCAAGATGTCACATCTGGTCACTGTCAAAAGAATTTTATGATATCTCAAAGGTGTTCCATCACTTGGCCTTTGGTATCCAAAGAATTCTGACTTTAATCTGTATGCTTATACAGATAGTGACTATGGTGGTTGCAACATGACTGCAAAGTCTACATCAGGGGGATGTCAATTTCTTGGTGGAAGAGTAGTCTCTTGGCAATGCAAGAAACAATCCAGTGTGTCTGCATCAACTGCTGAGGCTGAATACATTGCTGCTGCAAGTTGCTGTGCTCAAGTGCTTTGGATTCAAAATCAGATGCTGGACTATGGATTTAACTTTAAAGAGACTCCCATCCACATAGACAACAATAGTGCTATCTCCATCACAGAGAATCCTGTGCAGCACTTAAGGACAAAGCACATTAATATCAGGTATCATTTGATTAGAGATAACATTGGAAAGGGACTAATCAAACTAGTCAAAGTTAACACAAATAAATAATATGCTGATCTGTTCACCAAAGCTTTTGATGAGCAGAGATTTAAATATCTTGTATAAGCTATTGGGATGATTAACTTTGAATAGCTTTTCTCAAAACTTAATCATATTTATTTCTAAAACCTGTGTGTCCTAAGTTGTCTATTATATCACCTTCATAAGCTCTTTGTTTTCTTTGGAAGAAAAATCTTTTCAAAAGACTTTTCTTAGATTTTTGAAAATCTTGATCTCTTCGAAAGACTTTAAAATTACCTTCGGAAGTAGTTTATGTCTTAGTAAACAAATAATTGCTTTAGTTAATTTACCTTCGAAAGAAATTTCTGAAATATCTTCCGAAGCTTAAAATCAACTAAGTACTTTGTATGTTTTCAAAGAACAAGTTTCTTCCGAATGCAATTTACCTTCGGAAGTATTTATTCTTCTTAGAATAAAAAATCTCTAAGTTTAAAACTCTCTTCCGAAGCAAAATTTTCAAAAAACCTTTGAAATCTCTTCCGAAGCCAATTTGCCTTCGGAAGCTTTTTCTTCAGAACTTCCGAAGCAAATAACCTTCGGAAGATGTCTCGACTTCCAAGAAAACTACTTTTTGGGCAAAAGTAAACTACTTTTCAGAGGTGGGACCGACATCCGGATTTCAAAGTTTATCCTCTTTCATTAACTTTGTCTCAAATCCTTTTCACATAAATGCCCAACGGTTCCCCCCTCTTTCACTATCTTCCTCAATTACACTTTTTCTTAAACCTAAATTCTCCGAAACTCCTTTTGTTCTTCATCTTTCTTCATCCTTAAGCTTCTAAAATGGCCAACCTAAACATCAGAAACAACCCAGATTTCTCCATGCAACTTCACAGGCAACATAACCAAGTTGCTCTGTTAAGCTCTGAGAAAGATGAAAGTTTCTCAGAGATTTGCCATTTCTTAGCTCTATCAAATTACTCTAGCTCCCTAACCATTGATCCTACTCTCTATGAAGATCATCTGCTTGAATTTTGGAAGACCTGCCAAGAGGTCATTATGGATATGGAGAAGGCACTGTCTGCCACAGTGCAAGGGAGGACAATCTTCATCACTCCGGCCATCATAAACACCTATTTGCGGCTGGATGATGAAGAAGGTGAGTTGTCCTTCCCAAAGAAAGCTGTAAATCATTCCTTTGAGCAGATGGGCTATGAGGGAGGTTTCTCTGTAAAGATCTTCAGGAAAGTGAAGGTTTCATCCCAGTGGAAATACCTGCTTCATGTGGTTATCCACAGCTTGTCAAACAAGCATGGAGGGTGGGACCAGATTTCTTAGGATCTCTCATTCATAGTACATGGAATGGTTTAAGGGGTCAAGTTCAGGTACTCTCAATTTGTCTATACAAATTTGCTTGCTAACTTGGACTCCTTAGAGTATTATATGTTTCCTAGATATGTTCAACACATTCTCAACTGTGAACTGGGCTCACAGTTGAGGGAAACATATAATATTCTTAAATTGGGACAGATGAAGCCCGACATCTTTAAAATTATGAAGAAGCCAATTGTAGGCTTCTCAGGGGTAGAAACAGCCCTAGTCCCAAAAATGTTAGAGCTTATTGCTCAAGGTGACAACCTAGCAACACAAGCTAGTGTTGAACCCACACCTTCTACCTCTCAACCACCAAAAAGGTCCCAAGTCACCCTCACCTACCAAAGAAAATCCAAACGAACCCCTGCTCAAGCTATTGAGTCTGTGCAGGCCCCCATATACTCACCCATACAGGAGGAAGTGGACACTAGAGCTCCCACTTCCCCTGAGGAGCAAACCACTCCCATCTCTTCAACAATCAGGGCTGAGGTTTCTCATGCTCACCCTGATGAGCTCACAAGCCCAACTGCCTTAAGCCTTCACTCTGAGTCTCAACACTCAAGTGAACAACCTTCAGGGGACAGTTACCATCCCGAGCCATTAGACTTAAATCAACCCATTCCCAACCTCTCATTCTATACTGATGAAGACTTAGGTTTCAGTGGGTACCATGAGTCTCTCTACTCCTCCCCTACTCAAAGAGAGATGAGTACTCATGAGTCTCCTTTGTCTAGCCCACATCAATCACCTATAACTGAGGTGGATACTTCTGAACCTGTTCAGGATATCCATATGGAAGAGGCTCTCACTTCTGCAAGTGATTACATCATTAAGACCTCAATCATGGCAACTCAGCCTATTGACGCCTCAACTTAGGATGTTAATGTGCAGAGGAAATCCAGCAGCCAAGAACCTGAAGCTGGTGGTGAGAGAGAGGACTTTGGTCCAATCATCTCATCCCCCAATGATTCTTCTAATAAAGAAGAAGGGAATTTGAGACTAAAGGTGCAAAAACTGTCAAAAACATGCTCCTATTTAGTCTCTAAGGTTAGTCACCTTGAATCTCAGGTGACTACCTTGCATAATAGGGTCAATGATCAGCAACTTGAGATATCTTATCTCAGGGAAAAACTAGCTGGGAGACCTTTAAGAAGAGCTCAACCAGGAACACAAGAACCTGTGAATGTGGTTGACCTAACCTCTAGCTCACCTATGCAAGAGGGTGATGCTACCAAAAAGGGGGAGAAAGTCATTACAGTCACAGAACCTGTGAGTTCTTCAGGGAGTATGGACATTGAGGATTCACCATCCTCACTTGCAACTGTGCATACTCAACAACTTCATCAAGTTCATATATATGTGGACATAATTGACTATGTCATTAGGAGTCTCTTTGAGGAAGGCATTCCAAGGGCTGTGTCATCTCCACCTCAAGGAACTTCAAACTACATTATTGGGTGTAGGTATGATGCTGATAGAAGAGCCCTCATTCTTCACAGAGTTCAAGGGCAGCAAGAAGTGTTAAATTTTCAGACTTTGGACTACTATGAAGGTCTTGACCTGATCAACATGCCACTTGTCAACCCAAGCAAATCAAGACAAGCTGACAGGTTAGCACTCAGGATTCAAGACAGAATTACTGAAGAGTTCAGCCTTAGAAGGAGACAAAGGCAATCAGGTAATGTCATTGGTCAACTGGATGCTGAGGCAGACCCTGAGATTAGCTTCAAAGAGAAAACCTTGGCTGAAGGCCCAGTGATAGAGCCTGAGAGCCCTGTCACACCAACAACTGCTTCAGAAATTCATTCCCTTAGTGAAACACCTGCTGGTGAAGGTGTCTCACAGCCTCTCTCTGGCCAGAGATTGGATGCTACACCAAGCAATGAAGGCCAAACCTCTATCCACCCTGAGTCACAAAGGTCTGTGGGTGACAAAGGGAAAAGAATTTTGACTCCTGAGGAGATTGAGGAGGAGGAGAGAGAGAGGAAAAGGAAGCTAAGGGGAGAAAGTTCCTCTGGGTCTTCAGGATTTATGCAAGCTGCAATCAGGGCTGCCCCCAGACCAAACACTCAAGAAGATGAGTTGAGGGCAGTCAGGATTACTTACTTACCTGCAGACCAGGAACTATGACATAAATGAGATTATATCTCTCCCCTTAGAGCAATTAAATGAACTGGCTGACATGAAAGTGTCAAGAGAGATGAAGGAAAAAGAGGATGCAAGATTACTTCTCCAATTCAAAGAAGAGAAGATACACAAAAGATTATACAAGCATGCTCCAACTCTCTCCCCAGTTCAGGAAAATCCTGTGCAAGAGGATGTGGCTGCTACACAAGAACCTCAGGTAGACAAGGAAATAGATAGGCAAAACATGATCAACTACCTGAGTGCCACAGGTCTCTACCAGGCATCTGCACTTCTTCCCTTGTCCTTTGAGTACATTGAGTTTGAGTATACCAAACAGCTTGAACTTCAAGTGCTCAAAGAACAAAAGGCAACAAAGAGAAAGATGAGGGAAGATGCTGCAAAGTCAAGAGCTATCATCTAAAAGAGTATAAAAAAGTCTACTGACAGACAAAGGATGATGAGCTTCTTGAAGCTGTATGGATTCTCCGGAAGGAGACTTGGCCCTATGTCTCTATCCACAATGGATGAGCATATCAGGGTAATCAAGCAGAAGATCAAGAGTGGAGAGCTTATTAACTTATACTCTCCTCCAAGTCAAATCCCACCTGAAGTTGAGGTTAAGGTTAAACAACCTAAGACAACACAACCTGGACCTCCTGCTGAGCCTCAGCAAGCTTCATCTTCTTATCCACAGCAGGGTCAAACTCCCTCTTCTTCTGAACCTGTGAGGGAGGAACACCCAACTGAGAAAGACGAGGATGATCAACAAGGTGCTGCAGACCAGTCTTCTCAGTTAAAGTCTTTTAAGAGGAAGAAGAGGATGGCTTCTAAACCAAAGTCTAAGAAGAAGAAGCCTGAATCATCCACCCCTACACCTCAGGCTGAGTCAGATCAACCTGAGGAAGTGCATGAAGAGGCAGCCCAATCAACTCCAATTCAAGTGGCTCCTCTTGCAGCTGAGACACCCATCTTATCCTGGACCTTCACTACTAATCCAGAGAGATGGCATGTGATTAGAGATCAAGGTGTTGAGAATGTCTATACATGGCAAGACATAATCAACTTACCTCTGCATGATCTCTTTGAGATGAGAAGATATTACGAAAGTCTGAATGATCCTGACCATCTAATGAAGAAGGGTATGGTCATCATTGTGCTGAAGACTACAAACATCTGAAGATCTTCTAAATGTTTTGGTAGCAACAGCCTAGGGGGAGTTTGTAAGGATTCCTATAAGTCTGATGCAGCCAAAACATCCAAAGTCTCTCTGCAAGCATGCAATAAAGAACTGAAGTAGAAATACTTCGGAAGTTTTACACCATGCACTAGAAATATTCTAAGTGTAAAATCTTCCGAAGCCAAGACCAATATCTTCCGAAGCCAAAAGTGAAGTCTTCCGAAGCTTCAGAGACAAAGTCTTCTGAAGCCAAAGAGTGAAGACAGATTTCTTCCGAATACTTTTAAAGATATGCTTTTATCTGATGTACTTTACCATAAAGCTGGACCACCTTTCCGCTGCAACTCTGTAAAGTCACCAACTTACATGAGTTGGTGAAAGGTCCATGCTTTTGGTAAGTGTACATTGAGGTCTTGAGTCAATGCTTTCTACTGTATGTACTTTTATCCTTTTTGTAATATATTAGGATGTGAGCTATGGCATGTCATAGTCACAAGTCAAAAGGCAGATATGCCTTTTGACTCTACATTTGATTTTGTAGTTGTCTAGTCAATTGTATCCAGTTGGCCTTCAAAGAATGGCTGGCTGTAGGATGTAGTATAAAGTATCTCAAGTACTTGTAACTTTCTATCGATGCTTTGTAACTTATATTAGAACTTGAGAAGCAATATACATCATTCTTGAAAAACCAAACACTTGTGTTGTTTGCAATCTTGTTCTGTCTCACTTTTACTTGTATTCTTAGCATATTTCAATAACAAGTTAACCAGTTCCCTATTTGATCTGTTAAGTGTTCTAAGCAACTCTCCTCATTGTGTTGTTGTATTGTAAGTGCATACCCTTCACCGGTCCTGCATAAAGTTATCCTTTTAGTAAAACCGATTTAGAAAGTATAGAAGATATGCTAATCTAAATAAGGAAAAAATGAAACGTGGAATTCAAAAGGAGAAAGAATATATTCGAACACGAAACTTGCTTGGCCCAAAAAACCATGTCCATCGTATACTTAGTTGTTAATTGTTTTGTCTCATAGTGTGTATAAAATATTTGTGAATGATATCTTGAACTAGTGGTCATGTGGACTTGTGAAGGTAGAAGACTTTACACTTCTTGTAGATTTAAGTTTTAAACTTTAACATTGATAAATATTACTAAATTGATAATACTAACAACTAATCAATAACCAGCCATTTAATATATTATATATATATATATATATATATATATATATATATATATATATATATATATATATATATATATATATATATATATATATATATATATATATATATATATATATATATATATATAATTTAAAAAGCTTAAGAATGGTTCTGATTTAACGTGTGTTTTTCTATTTGGATTTAAAAGAGATTTTAGTTACTGTGTTAAATACATAATGTTATTATGTTTAATACATCAACTAATTATATTAAATATCAGTTCGTTATGTCAAATATCATTTCGTAATTTTTTATATATGTATCCATGATTGTGTTTTACCTTTTAGATCATTTAATAGTATTTTATCATCGTTATTTTATAAAAGTTATAAACTTGTTATTATCTTATTATTTTGTATAAAGAATAAAGTTACACAATAATGTTATTTTACTAGTGAGTTTTTTATAACTTATTGTGTCCAGTTTAACATAATAACGAACAAAAAAACACAATGAGATATTTTATCATTGTGTATCATATTTTATATTATTTTATTATTTTTATAATGCATTAAATTAGTTCACTGTTATTTATTTATTATGTTTTTTTTAATTCATCATTTAAAAAACACAAATAGCGTTCAGGAAAACAAATAGCAAACCACTGATCGGGTGGTGAAAGTTTAATGTTTAACGGTTTTATTTTCATGGTTTACATGTAAATTTATGAGAAATAGAGTTACTTTTGGGATTATTTTGTGGTTGCAGGTTAAACATGAAGAATATGAAGAAACTGGAAGAAACGGGACAATAATTGGAGCTCGAGAAGTGAAGATATGATAAACCGAAGTTGCACGACAACGATATCTTAAAACGGGCATAACTTGAGCTAGGAAAGGAGTTACGGGACCCACGACCTGTCCACGGAAAGGTATCGAAAAGTTACACATGAAAATCAAGGTTTCACAGGGAGGTGGCGCCACTGACGCCTCCATAGGCGCCACCGCGCGGGGGTCCGGGATTTTGTTGAGATTTGACCTAAATTGAAGGGATTTCAAAGGAAAAAAACCCTATTTCGAATGACAACTTCTACACAGCAATTTTGGGACAAAATTAGCAATCTTTGATCATTCTTAAGCTACTCCATCATCAAGATCATTAATTTTACAAGATTCACATGATCAATTACAATTGTGTGGAAGATTCGACGATGAGGCAAGGCTAGTTCATTCGTGATTCACTTCGAGGGACGGGTTTGTGCAAGTGTCTATTTTCTTAGTTGTAACCTAGATTTGGGATTGGATCTTGAACCATTTAAGTTCTTTTGGATTCAATTTATGATTTTGATTATTTAAATGATTTGATTATGTTTAGACCTAATGTTGATATTCTATGACTTTGGTTGTCTTTAATCATTGTGTGATTGAATATTAAAAGTAGGGTTTTATTATTCAAATTGGTAATTGTATGAATAAGGTTCTTTAAACTCTAATCCATGATTATAACTTAAATCATATCATGTATAAGTCACCATTAATGACTTCTCACTAGGTTTCATTCGAGAAAAATTGTAACTTTGCCAAACCTGAATCTTGAAGTGGGTTGTTTTTTCTCCAAGATTGTTAAAAACTTAAACTTTTATTTTGTTAACTTGATTCTTTCTCAATTCAATTAATCAAGCAATTTCCTTTTTAATGTTTAATAGTTATAAATTAATCGTTGCTAGCACTTTCCTATGATTCCCTGTGGATTCGACACCCTGCTTATCCTTTTACTATTAAGGGTGATTAGGTACTCTTTAATATATATTTTTGACCGACCACACGACATCGATCAACCACACAACCCAATTGTATTTTTATGCTCGGCGGAGTAGGGCTGTAAACAAGCTGAGCCACGATGGGCTCGGGCTCGGTTCGTTCATTTTAGCAAGCTCAAATCCGAGCTCAGACTCGACTCCTTTATGAATGAGCCGAGCCGAGCCGAGCAGGCTCGCTAGTCAACTTATTCATTTTTAAACTTTTTTTTACCTTTGTATGTAATTGTGTGTGTATAATAAATCATAATTTTTACATTTTTTTTCTTAATTCGCTGAAAACAATTATATAAGTTTTTGACTTCTGTTCTTATACTTTTATAATTACTTCTCGTAATAAAATATCAAAATAATCATGTGTATGATCAATATAATAAAAATAATATGTCATAATTTTGATTTGTAATATATATAAATTATTAATTAGGTTTAAATTCAAACGAACTAACAAGCCAGCTAACGAGCGAGCTACGAGCCGAGCTAATCTTGGCTCGGGCTTGGCTCGTTTACAAACCGAGCCGAGCCAGCTCGTTTACAAATGAGCCGATTTCGAGCGAGTATTTTCGAACCATTCTTGAACGAGATTCGAGCAAACCACTTGGCGCGAGAGTTTTGAACAGCCCTACGTAACAGTATGTATTGTGCTGATAAAAAGGTCGTTATCACTTTATCAGCACGAGTACTACTCCACATCTTCATTCTCACAGCCCGGTAAATTTTTATTGGTTCGTGTAACTGATTTGTGTATTTGTGTTTTCAATTGATGTTAATCTCATTCCAACCGGCTCACAAAGTGACGTGACAAGAACCTTTTTAACGGTTTGCGTAATTGTATTGGCATTGTAAGAAGAAGTCATTAAGGCTTTTATTTACCTTTTTTTGGCTTACGTGATTAATTATTTGTAACAACTTGATAGTGGTTTTTAACTTTTTGTTTGTCTATAATATTATTAATAATTGAAGCTATATCGAAACTTATGAGTTGATTTCAATATTTGAAGGTTTAAGAATAGATTTTACAACAGAAAGTTACCTCTAACTATTTTCGTCAAGTGGTATTCTTGAAAAAAAAATTGATTTGAAACATATTTCATGAGATCCTTCTCAACATAAACCAATAAACTATTATCACCCTAATAAAAAAGAAAAAGATGAAATTAGACAATCGTGTTTTATTAGCGGTTAACGTTAACCACAAGATCATAATTTTAACAATGAGTGTTTAGTGGTAATTCTAAATGTTTTAGCGAAGCATGATTTTATAATGTTGTTGTATTTTATTTATATGACCAATCTACCGGGTTCGAACCGAAACCTCAAACATCAAGTTGAGATTGGAAAAATCGACCATGACGGAAAAATTCCTAGGTATGTCCTCGTGGGTTGCATGTTCTGTGTTCTAGGAAGTGTGTAAATTGTAATAATTTTAAGTTCAATAATATTTATATAATAACTTTTTTTTTCGTCTTTGATTTTAGCCGTATGCAAAACATCTACTTTTGGGTTATTTGAAATTTCACACCAAAGTAGTGTTGGGTTTATTTTTCACATAATTGGTTTAATCAACTTGGTATGGTCATTGATTTATGTTGGTTGAGCAGATCATCAATCATAACATGTTATATTTTTGTGCTGATGTTTATTATTATTATTATTATTATTATTATTATTATTATTATATATGTGTTGAGTAAAATCCATCTTGGTTTTGATGAATATGCCCCAGCTCCTTACCATTGTTTGGTTCTTATGGATTCTGCCCTGGGTTTGCATATGAGGGTTTCCATTGAATTTGGTTTATCTATTATTTTAGTGCTGTTTGTTTTGGAATGAGATTTGTGTTCATGCATTGTAATTTTTAACTTTATTTTACATAAGAGCTACGTGTCTATGATACTGTACCTGTTATAATGTGGGATCACTTTAGCATACTGCGGTATTGGTAGTTTGTAATTTTTTTTTTTTTTGGGATTTAACATAATTTGATTTTAATTTGGCTTTTCTTATTATTGAGGTTTGTAGACACGCATATCAAGTAATTTATTTTAGTTTTTAGGGGAGCTATAGTATGTGTGACTATATAGTGAAACTATTTGGTTTAATTGAAGTTTTCTTATTATTTTGGTAGATTAAATTCATATTGATGTGTAAATTTATGGGTAGTTTTCTTATTAATTTCGTAGATTTATTCAATGTTAAAATTGTTGTCCCGTTGGGTAACGCAAGGTAACAATACTAATTATGAAATATTACTAAGGGGGTGTTTGATATGCGCTGACCACGGCTGACCGCTGACTGGCTGACTCGGTCAGCCGGTCAGCGCGTTTGATTTGCGCGGAAGCGGCGACTGACCCGGTCGATGGGTCTGACCGAGACCCTAAATTTGGGTTTGCTGACTGAGACCACAACAACAGCCGCGACTCCCTCCGCCGCGACTCCCTCCTCCGCGATTCCCTCCGCCGCGACTCCCCTTGCAGCAACTCCCTCCTCCGCGATTCCCTCCGCCGCGACTCCCCCCGCCGCGACTCCTCTTCCGCGACTCCCTCCGCCGCGACTCCCCCTTCGCCGCGACTCCCTCCGCCGCGACTCCGTCCTCTGCGACTCCCTCCGCCGGGTAGTTGTATTCTGATTGTTTACAGAATCGCTCGAATGT
This sequence comes from Flaveria ramosissima, assembly GCA_025215565.1. Classification (NCBI taxonomy): domain Eukaryota; kingdom Viridiplantae; phylum Streptophyta; class Magnoliopsida; order Asterales; family Asteraceae; genus Flaveria; species Flaveria ramosissima. Next base: position 10,714,919 of record CM046035.1, read on the forward strand.
TTCAAGTTATGTCGATTGCAATTGGTGCCCTATAGGCCTAGAAGAAAGGGAAGTAGATAGTGGGTCAGCAGAGTCAGTCAGATTTGAATCAAACAGTCAAGTTTCAGTCAGATACAGATCTAGTCAGAACTTCTAACTGGGTAAGCTTCTGACTCAGTCAAATCTTTCTGAATCAGATTAATCAAACAGCCCCTAAGTGAAGTGTTTACAGTGATTTAATATAATTGGGTGTTAGTATGGCGGTGCCAGGTGTCAAGGGTAAATTGGACCAATTTTTTTTTTTTTTTTCTTGTAGCATCATTTTCTTCCCTATATTAAATATATTATTGTGACCACTCTAAAACAAAAAGGATGATAGCAGCAGGAGTTTTCTTCTCTACCTCTCAAGGATTGAATCTTGAGGTGGGGATGGTTTTCTTATGTCTTTTAACTGCTTTTATTTATTTCTATTTTTTAATTTCTATTTTTTCCATCCTTTTAATCCAATTCTTTTACTTTTATTTTACCAGCTTCTTTATGTTTTATTAATTTTTTAAAAATTTAATGTTATGCAAAAACATTTTTATTTTTCTCTTATTTTTAAGTTACAAGGTATAACTATGGCATGAACATTTGAAATATACAATCGTGAAATACCACTATTACTATAAAAAAATAATTATGTGTTCTAGCCCGTAACGCAATTATTCAATTATGATACAATTAAGTGTACATAGCATGTACTCTGAATTATAAGAAAGATGATTGCCAATCTCAAGAATTATAAATCATTATATTCTAGGTCTTTATAACTATCTAAGAATAGAATAACATCCGATTGATTCCATTAACTATATACAAATAAAAGGAAAAAAATAAACTAAGGAAATTATTGTTAGAAAAATAAAATAAAATAAATTAATGTCACACCCCAACCTTGACGGCGGAAACGTCGAGGAGTGAGAGTTAAGATCGTTCACAGCCACATAACGTTATTAATAATCCAAATATGATTTAAACATAAGTTTCAATTGTAACATTACAACATATGTCTCAAAGAAATTATAAGCATAACATAGAATGTAACAAAAAATCCTTATTTCATTTACTTATCTAGGTCCATTCCTAGATGTGCAAGCTTCAAAGAGTAGATCACATACTTGAGGTATTCCTGAAACATGTTAAAAATAAAAGGTCAACATAAAAATGTTGGTGAGCATTCCATAGTTTTCAATACATAAGTATATAAAAGATGGCAATTCAAGTCATAAGTTAGTGAATAAAGTGATTAGGGATGTTATGAACAATGCAACAATCAAACCTCGACAAAGTTTTACAAGTCTCAAACGTTAAAAGTATATGATCAGCTAAGTGTACTTGGATCAACCAAGCAGGCTTGTCTTACCCATAGATCTATGACTTCGCTGGGCTAGCAATAGTTAATGATTGTACATATAACGCCATAACATGGTAACCACAAAAGTTCAACTAACCACAACTTTGCATGATGAATTGCCATAAAGATTACAAGTCTCAAATAAGTTTACAAATGCAATGTTAATAAGTTAACATGTTTCACCCCAAAGTGTGAAAATAAGCAAAAAGGGGTATGGAAATACTCACATAGAAAACTCACAAGTATAGTGATGATTGTAGAGTACATAAGAAAGCTTGGATGTCAAGAGTCAAAGGTGATCTCCTAAATGATAGAAAAACAATAACTTGATGTTGGAATTCATTACAAGAAGTTAGAACGTTTAGAGAATGCTAAAAAGCGAAAGGTAGATTGAAAAATGATTATTGCATCAATTTTAGATTCTGGACAGAATGTTTGGTATGTGTTTGAACAGGTTTTAAAAATAGCAAACGGTTTCATAAAATTATAAAAATTTATACTTGACTAGTTCAAAGTCTCCCGTACAACTTTCATTCAGAAACATTTTTATGAAAAGATCTTTAAATAGGTCAAACAAGCATCACAAGACAGAAGGTGCTGAAATGCGCACTTATTTTGTGAAGGCTATTGTTGAGTCGTTCGATTGAGTTTGAAGACGTATAAACTGTAGTTGGAAAGGTAATTCAATGAAATTAACATTGGAGTCTGATTTTACCCAATTTAGTTTGTTATGATCAAGTTATAGTCGGTTGAAGTAAGACTATATTCTGCCAGAATTGTAGTAAGGCACTTATGTGCACTTTTAAAATTGTTAATACATGAAACGGGTTAGAACAATTTATTATGTTAATATATGGTATATTAGTCTTTATTTGAGTTATAAAAATATTCTAAGACTTTGGCATAGCCATCATTTAGAACAATAATCTTGCAGAATAACCGAATGCGGCGGCATAGCCGTCCATATGCAAACGGGATTCTTTGTTTATGTTAGTGTGTTGTTAGCTTAATTTAGGAATGTTAGTGATTATTATAAGATTAGTGATTATTAAAATGTTAATGATCAAATGATAATTATTAAAATAAAAAGAGGTTTGGTAGAAGAAAGAATAATAGTAAGAACATAAAGTCATGAGAACAATTGAATGTTAGGATGATTAAAATGTATAATATAAAAACCATAAAGGATTACCTTAGTATTAAGAATTCTTGAAATTTCTTGTAAAATAAAATTCTTCAAATTCATCATAACCAATGGATGAAAGAAAGATATGAGAGTGAGGTTTTTAGAGAATGAGCAAATGAAAAGTGAGGCCTAAGCCTTGCTTTTATACTTGAGGTTAGGAGGAGGTTATGAATGGTGTTAATGGTGATTTTAAGTCTTTTAAAAGGGGGTTATGATTGGAATTTGAAATAAATATAAAATTAAATAATTTAAATAAAAGAATAATTATAATTTAAAATTTAAATTCTTGAAGACTATAATTTTAACAACTTTTTTATAAAATATTTATAGACTTTATAAAACCAATTTGAATAATCAATCAAATTATTTATTTGTTAATCTTTATAACTTTTATAAAACTTGTAACTTTATAATTTGATTACTTATTTTCAATATTTAAAATTCATAATTACTTATAAAACTTTATAAGTATAATAAAATTCATTTTATAACTTTATAAGTTTTAATAAGTCTTTTCCATTTAGTTATTTGTTGTAGCATGATTAATAAGTTTATAATTTTATGAAAAAGAATTATTTATAAATCAACAAGTTATTATAAGTTGTTTAAATGATAAATTGAATAAATCAATTTAAACTACACGTCTAATCTATATAATTCATTAATATAAATAAAATAAGTTAAATAAAGAAATTCATATCGTAAGATAGTTCGATTTTAGTTCGGGTTCGGGTTCGGGTTTATAACTTGAAAATGCCGGATGTTACAATTAACTTCCACGATAAAAAAATATAGAGTGAATTGCCGTTTTCCTCCCTGTGGTTTGCTGATATTTGTCATTTTCATCCGGAAAGGTTTTTTCTTACATTTGACTCCCCAAGGTTTGAAAAAGTTGTCATTTTCATCCATAAACATGAATTCCGTGGTAAATTTTTTATTAGCAACACATAAAGATATATTAGGATTTCGTTTTTATATAAAAATTTATGTAAGTACCCTTTTAACAATGAATATTTAACATTTCAAAACATGAAGCTTATATTTTTGGATGAAAATGACAATGTTTCCCAAACCTTGAGGAGTCAAATACAAGAAAAAACATTTTTGGATGAAAATGAAAAATGTGACCAAACCATAAGGAGGAAAACGGCAATTCACTCAAAAATATATATTGAAATTTTACTCCAGATGACTAATTCAATAAATATATAGATGAGTGTTGCTATTTGTATAGTGTTTTATAACAATCTACCTTATAATTATTTATAACTATTCAATAATTTAATAATCATTAATTATGAGTGAGAGATGTTTATTAAATACAATCACTTTTATTTTTGAGTCTTAATATAAAAATATCTCACGTTATAAATCGACACCCAACTATACTCCGCCTAAAGCACCGTACACGGTAAGTCTCGCTTATAATGAACTGACATTCCAAGTCAAATAAGTAGATTTCAAAAACCATATACATGTTGTATGGGTCTATACGTTGCGTACAACCTTTTCAGACGACAAAACTGAGCTATGTCAAATCAGTCATTCAACAGAGCTATACGTGTGTGGCGTATAGCATCATACTCGACGTATAGGCCTGACACGTATAGCTGCACCTATACGTGACGTATAATGCTATAGGAGTTTACAATCGCCATAAATTGTAGTTTAATAAGATAACATGAAACTTAATTTCAACATATGTGGGTTAAGACAAACAATACAAACAAAAGAACTTTCACCGATTAAAAATTTGTCAGCATATAAAAATACTATTCTCTAATTATTCATATGTGAGAGTTGATGGGAAACATGACGTGGATAAAAACTTCAATGACAAAACTCCAACCGGTGAATTCACTTATGAGACTGTTTTGAGATTGTTTTTTGTCATGATCTTTTTTCATAATGATTATTATTATGTAATTGTTGGATGAAACCCGTTTAAAAGAAATAAAAATGGATGGATATAATCCTAAGAAATGAACAAGGTTCTAATGTGATACTATAAAAGGAAGGGAGCGGCCTTCCTTGCTTTTTTCTTATTCAAGAATCATTCCAAAAAAGGGTAGAGAAAGAGAACAAGAATTCAAGTAAAGTTAAGGATATTCTTATGTATAGGGATAGATCTAAGCTAGATCCATGACTAAACTCGATCATAGATCGTCTCAAAAGGAAGAATTACATTTATCTCTCTCTCCACCTGAATAATTATATATTTTCTCAAAACATAAGTTTTCAATGTATAATATGCAATACCCTTTAAACATGTATTTGGAAACTTGTCCCTAATGGACTAGCATACCCGTTGATCATTGTAGTCATGGGGAAATCATTAAGGTGTAAAGATGAGCTTTGACTTGAGTCACTGATCACCTCAAGGTATATGTGGACTTAGTTAGGTAGGAGAGACCTCACTCTTAGGTATATGTGGACTTAGTTGGATTCATTTAGGTAGGAGAGACCTCACTCTTAGGTATGGTGTGGCGCCAAAATTATAATCTTTTATGATTAGTTCGAGATTGATATATATATATATATATATATATATATATATATATATATATATATATATATATAATTGTTGGATGAAACCCAACCGGTGAATTCACTGACAAAACTCCAACCGGTGAATTTATATATATATATATATATATATATATATATATATATATATATATATATATATATATATATATATATGTGTGTGTGTGTGTGTGTGTGTGTGTGTGTATATATATATATATATATATATATATATATATATATATATATATATATATATATATATATATATATAGGGGAGTGATCAAATGAGAACTATTTTTTTTGTGAGAACTCTAGGAAACAATCTCAACCACTAGTTCTAAATGGCAAAATTGTAATTAACAAAAATATATTTAAAAAATTTATAAATAAAAAAATAACATAAAAATAAAAAAAATAAAAACACAAAAATGTTCCCCTACTTTCCCTCTTTCATAAAAAAATAAAAAAAATTATAAAAATAAAAAAATTCCCGTTTTTTTAACGAAATTCGTTTTACACATGTGTAATATCGGATTTACAAATGTGTAAATCGAGTACTACACATGTGTATAACTAGATTTACATATATATAAACAACGGATGTAAGCTTTTTTTAAAAAAGTATATCAATAAAGTAGGCGTTGGAAAGATAAAAAAATACTGAATTTCATGGTGAATTTTTTTTGAAAAAATGATGTCGTGAAAAAAAGTTACGAACGTTTTAAAAAAAGGGGGAAATGGCATGTGATTTGCATATGATAAAAAATTAGTGGCTGAGATTGGTTCTTAGAGTTCTCACAAAAACAGGTGATTCTCATTTGGACCCTTCCCTATATATATATATATGTATATATATATGTATATATATGTATATATATATATATATATATATATATATATATATATATATATATGTATATATATGTATGTATATATATATATATATGTGTATATATATGTATATATATATATATATATATATATATATATATATGTATATATATATATATATATATATATGTGTGTGTGTGTGTGTGTGTACGTATAGAAGTATGCGTATACTTTATACGTATACATGTCTATATATGTATATGTATATTATATAGATGTATATACATATACGTGTACACGTCTATACGTGTACACTTGTGTAGACATCTATATACGTATATATGTATATACATATATATACGTGTATATATATACACTAGCAGGTGCACACGCGTTATGTGACATAATAACGTCTTTTTAACGTTACAGATAGTTGTCTTTGAATAATTTTATAATTAAATTATAATAGGAATAAGAGAATTGTTGATGTTCTTTCAGATCTTTGTAGAAACGTCATCTTTTTTGTAAATATAAATATTTCAAGATCTGAAATTGAAGATAAACCCTAATTGATTATTTCTGTAAAATATTAATAGACTTTTATAAATCAAATAACATATATTTATAAATTTCAAAAACGCTTCAAACTTAAACAAGATGAACCAAAAAAAATCAGAAAAGAAAAAAATGGATACATTAAGTTTTTAACTGAAATTGATGTTTTTCATGGTATTGCACAACAAATGATGCGTAAATCAAGAGTTTGTTTCCCATTTATTCCATGTATCCTTTTTTATAGGTGCTAAACCCTTATTTTGTATTTTTTATTGTCTAATGTGGGATAGCAAACATATCTATATTACTATATGGAGGGACAAAGTTGTAAATGACGAGTTGTGTATGCATAATCATTTGTATCAAAATGCAAAAACATTGTTCTTAAGTGTCTTAATATTAGATTAAAATGACACTGTTGTCCAAATAGTTGTATTATATAGTAGTATATAGATATATGGGGGACAAGGGCGTCTGTACAGTATAAACAACTAAATCATCCGCTTTAGGCTCCTAAATTTTAAGGACCCCAAAATTTAAAAAAAATTACTTTTATCTATATTCTAAGCTAAAATACATGTGATAATCCAATAAGTATTTGTGAATTTAAAGACAAATAAGAAGGATAACAAAATGATTGAAAGTTTATCGATGCACACTTACAAAACTTGTTCATCAAAAGTTAATCGACTTCTTACTGTTGACAGTTATTTTAGGTTCATGAATTCTAAATTCTCTTTTGTAATTAATCACCTTATACACTAACTATTATTGTCTGATCTTGATTTATTCTCAATCGCTTCAATCTAGTATTGTTTTTTTGCCAATTTAATATATTGTTGGCTATTTTAACTCTAATTTACATTTGCAATTAAGTTTTCTCTTTACTTTAACCGTTTTTTGTTTTTTTATCATTTAATCTTTTATATTGCAATTGATTTTGTTCCAGTAATTAAGTTGTATTTTACTCTAAGTTATTTTCTATCAAACTATAAATAAATTTGTTTATGTCTTCAATTCGAGTTAAAGGTCTTTCTGAATAATATATAGACGAGGGCCCCAATAATTTGTTTCGCTTTAGGCCTCTAAATATGTTGAGCCGGCCTTGATGGGGGAGGGTTCAATATGGAATACATTTGACTAGGGAATCGATACTTAGTCACATTTTAATTTTAAGAATACAAAAAAAAACCCGCATGACATACAATTTCAACGTAAGAAGAGAGGGAAAAATACTCACATTCATTCACTTGTGAATTCAATGTGTTTCACAAAAAAAAAGAAGTTTATTTCACTAGTGAAATACAATTTTAACGTAAGAAGAATACTCACACTCATTCACTTGTGAAATCAATGTATTTCACAAAGAAAAAAAAAGTTTATTTCACTAGTGAATTTAATGTTACGTTTCTTTTTAAAATTTTGTAGTTAAAATGTATGTATAGTAATTGTTCTCTAGTTGTCATTTGAACCCCTCTTTATATGTAAGTGTAGAGAAAATGATAGACACTTAGCAAAAGACCTTATCAAAGAACGATCTTCATGTAGGTAACACCATTAAAAGTTGTCTTGCCAATGAGTAAAATTTTACAAGTGCTATTATCAGGAAATTTTTTAGTAGCAAGGTTAAGGTTGATAAAATTAAGGAATCTATTTGGGTTGGATTATTATCGTATTCTTTTAAGTATTTGGACTACGTTATTGTCATATTTATCCCTTATTATATGATGGAAGCTTTATCTTAAATAAACTTATGTTCCACTTGGCTCGAAAATAAATTGAATGATAGTAGTGTCCGAGTGAATATATTCGATATTCACGAAAATACTTTATATAAATGTATATAGGATGAAATTCCTAACCCGGTGTATACTAAGTTCTTAGATATCTTAGTTATTATTTTTGAACTATATCTGATTTCACTTTTGATCCCTGACTCTTTGAAATTACAAGATTGGTCCAAAACTTTGCACAAACGTAACAAAGATGGTCCCTGAAACAGATGAACGTTAACTTTTGTTATTAAGTGTGTGTGATCAAATGACAAAATTACCCTTACCCACCACACCAAACCTCCCTTTACCCTTTCTTCCACCGTCACTGCCAACACCTCTTTCAACCATCAGCACCACCTTCAACAACCGCTGCTAGCACTAGTGCACCATCTTCAACCTTCACCACCAACACCACAGTCACCACCACCACCACTTTCAACCACTGTCATCACCACCACCGCCACCATCAACCACCGTCACCACCACCACCACCTTCTACCACTAACACCATCTGCGACCTTCAACCACCACTATCAGCACAATATTCAACCTTCAATCACCATTATCCCTAACCACAACCGTTAAAAACCGCCGACCACCATCACCAATCGGATCCATCGTTGTTCTTGGTGGTGGCGGCTGAAGGGTTTTGATCGGGTTGGCGGTGGAAGGTGAGCCGCCGGCGATGAAGGGGGCACGATTGAAAATGGTGACCGATGAAAGAGAAAATGAGTGTGGGAGTATTTTAATCATTAAAGAAAATTAACAGTCAAATTAAATGTCCATCCGTTTTAGAGACTATTATTGTTACTTTTGTGTAAAGTTTTGAACCAACCTTGTAATTTCAAAGAATTAGATATTAAAATTGAAATCAGGCCTAAGCTCACAGACTACTTGTGTAATTAAGTCTTGTTTTTGAGTTTTTTATATGAAAGAGTCTTTATTCTGATTTTATATTCATAACATTCCAACCCGGAAGGATCACCTTATCATTATTATAAAAACTAAAAATAAAACATAATTTCATATATGAGAAAATTCTTATTGTAAAGATCCCAAAAAAAATATACAAGTCACTTATGAAGAATAAATTGTATCAAATGAAAGTATACCAAAGCCAAATATAATTACATAAATACACCAATAGTCCATGTGATTTTATAAAATAATAAGTTTAAGGTCTAGCTTTGAAATCAAACACGTTTAGATCTATAGTTGTTTAACTTGTTACATTTTTGGAGTCTTAACATTAACTTCCGGTCAAAATTATGCTATTTTAAACAAAAAATTACAATTTTTCCATTTTATACAGCAGTGAAACCATTTGCATGATAACTTAAAATAATAAAAGAACAAGAAAAAAATAATATAAACAAATTAAACCAACCCTTTTCCCCCCACGTGCCCTCCTTTGTTCTAGATCGACACTGTCAAAAGCTACCAACCACTTCCATTCTTTGACTTGTTTTCCCGTAAATTGAAAAGCCACCACCTATCCTCCAATCGTTCTCAAGGTCACTTTTAAAACTTATTTTGGGTATCGGTCAAGATTACAATATTATTCTCAATACAAGTGGTTGAGATAACGGGTTAGAGGCGCCCATGTTGTGACCTCACAGCATGTGCTGGCGCCGAGGGGCAATACCGCGGCCGCCCCCTCTACGCCTCGTTTTTCCATTTTCTCTGCGTGTACTCGCCGTGAATTGTTATGTGTGTGCGTGGTATGGTGGTGTGGTGTTTCGTGGTGTTGTAATGCTACTAAATTTGAGTTTGTGGTGTAATTTGATGTGCTGTAACGTAACAAAATGTGATTGATGGGTGTGTGTTGTGGTTGGTGTGTATGGTGTGGGCACCCTCCCACCCTAACTTATTCTAAGATTTAATTAAAATATGAGAATGTTTTGAGTTCAAGTATTACATGTGATAAGAAAAGGTTTTAGGTTGGACAAGAGTTTTTCTTATTTAAGGAGTGGTTTTCTTTTTGTGACAAAATCAAGATTTTTTTCTATGGTGATAGTATTTCATATTATTGTATTTTAGCAACATAGATGTCATGATTTTCGGATAGGTTAAGGGTCGAGTCAGTCTAGGGTCACAGAATAAAAAGACGTCACTAGATAAAAACACAATAATTTTACAATGATTTAAAACTGATCCATCATATCTTCAATGATAAATTTTGCAAAAAACTTTATTCAATATAGCAAATGCATGCATCGTTTATATATGTGTTGTCCATCCGATTTAAATGCAAGTTACGCAAATTGACTAGTGTTTTTGGTTTACAATTCTACGATTTTACAATATACACAACTAACACAACAACATTCATTTAAATTTTAATATAACATATTTATTATTTCTTTTAACTTGGTAATTTTTTTAAAAACTTTTAAAACCAATAGGCATTAGGCAATAGAGGTGATAATTGTTTTTTTTCAAAAAACAATGGTGTCAATCTTAAACATAGATTGTTGTCATTCGAAATTCGCGATTTTATGTTGTACTTGAAATTGAAAAAAGAATGGTGTTAGGTGAACCCGTCCGCCGAAGTTGGTTTCGCCTTTGTTTATTCTCGAGGGTGCTCTCAGGTTTAAGACTAATAGCGTTAAGACTAATCATGTACGAGTTTTCCTTCGAGGACGTACCAGCCTAGTGCCCCAATATTTCGTAATGAAATAATGAAGATGACCAGGGTGGACTAATTGCTCGTCAGTGATCTAATTAACCGCTAAAAACAAACTATAATTTTTTTCATATGGATCCAATGACCCGGTACCACCAAAGTAAGTCCGCTAATGCTTATTCATTGAAATTGATAGTTATCTAAAGTAAAGATGAAGAACTAGGATTTGGTGGATACAATTTCTAATAGTTTTTCACCACATTGGAATGTGATTATATATGATTTATGAGAAGAGCTATATTTCACCATATATCTTTAATTAACCCTCAACTTCCATACAAAACACCAAACCAAGATTATTGCACCTAATCTATTCCGTTGAACCTGTAACAACCCCTTGGACACGCAACTCGATCGATGAGCTTTCATCATCTTCGACTTAGGGTGTGCAAGGTGAGCGACCTTACAGAGCTTATATTGAAAGCGGGGCTAAAAATGTTTCATTCTTTAGGTTTTGTGGCCGATTAACATATTTATAAAAGAAAAGTACAAACTTATTTATAATTACATGTTTTAAAGTAAACTTAAAAAGAAAAATTTAGACACTCCCTTGATCAGTCTCTTAGTAACTACATCCATTTAAAGAAAACATTTTTAATACTTGTACAGAACACCTGAAATCTCGAAGACGACCCTACTTTGATTTCTCTACAAACTATCAACTTCCCATTGTTAAAAGCAATCTACAATAATTTCGTGAGATCAGTGGTGGTTTTATTGAAGGTGGTGATGTTTGAATTAATGGATCTTCGATTGAAGGTGTTGTTTGTAATTTTATCTTTTAGTTTATGGACGTTAATAATTAATTACATGCAATGATTCTAGAGTAATTAAGGTGTTTTTCAATTCACATTTTTCATCATCTGCCGGCCATTGTAACAAGGACATGCTGTTGCTTTGTGGAACAACTGTAAATATATCTAGGCAATAATTGATTACAACAATGTTACATAATTGATATAATAATAATAATCTCTTAGAGTACTCGATCGATCTCTTGTGGTGTTACAATGGGTCGTGTTGATGGAAGTTCAGCTACAATGGCGAACGATAAGCCAAATGTTAACCAAGTGCCCGAGCCTGACCATCAATCAACTGAACATTTTGTCAATGAATTTGAACCACAACCACAACAACAGCAACAGCAGCAACAACAACCAGACGCGATACCTGGGCAACAACAGATCTATATACAACCACAAATTTATATACAACCGCAAATCCAACTACCTCAAGTGACTTATGTTCCGGATCCGGTTTCACAATATCCGACTCAAGGCTTTCCACCTCCACCGCCACCGCCACCTCCACCTCCACCGCCACCTGTGAGGTACCCCCCTCAACCACAGGGATGGACGACTGGATTGTTTGACTGTATAGATGATCCTGAAAATGGTATTTACTGATCTAGTTGTCTTCATTGTGTTGTAGTCATTGATGGTGAATAAATTTTATAAAAAAGATACATGGACATAGGATTAATCAATTAATCATTAGATAAACACGAATGGTTGATAAAAAAGATATTGTAGCCAAAATAAGAAAAGTTTAGGGTTCAACATCTATTGATGCTTTTCGTAAGATTGTAAAAACAAGTGTTTTATGATTTACTAGAGGAGCATCGGCATTATGAAGTGAATAACACAAATATGTAATTTTTTTTAAATTAAAAAAAAATCCATTATATATACAAACTAAAAAGAATAAAATGTTTTTATGGTATAATTTTCAAAAAAAAAAAAAACTCATGAAAACGATATATCCATTAATGATAATAGTGGGAAAAAATTTGGCTTAAAAGTCATATAAAACACACTTTTACTCCTTTAAGCTTTTAAAATTAATATTAAAATACAATAGTATAGATGCACCAAGACAAGTTTGTGTTCTACACTTCTACTTGACTATTTGTGTTCGTTGATGTTACCAAAAGTTTGATTTTGTATAACTAATATACTTTCGGTGTTTAGCAATCGTTACTTTGTTTTGTCCCTGCGTGACATTCGGACAAATCGCAAACACAATCGACAATGGACGAACTTGTAAGTACTAGCTAACGTCACTAACTAAATCTTACACACACGCAAATTATTAATTCCTCTTCGTGTTAAGATGATACGTAATTATGTATATTATCATTTTGATTCATCAGCATGTGAGACCGCGGGATGCATTTACTGTATAATCTTGTTAGCCATTGCATTCCCGTGCATATATTCCTGTACTTATCGAACCAAGCTCAGAGGTCGGTTCGGACTCGATGAGGCTCCAGCATCTGACTGCGTAACTCACTTGTGTTGTGAGTTTTGTGCACTTTGTCAAGAATATAGGGAGCTCAATAATAGGGGCTTCAGTCCTTCTGGTGGTATGTTGCAATAATCTTTTTCATTACCTTTTTTTATTTAACGTTTGTGATTATAGTTGATTGTAGATAAAATTAAATAAATATCCATCGTAGTTATGCTTGTTTTAATAGTGTTACTTAAAAATTAGAACAGAAAACTTGAATAATCTATTGCAATATATTTCATGAAACGTTATAAAAATCAAAACGATTAATAAGAAAAACGATTGATAACAAAAAACGATTAGTAAGAAAAAATTATCGTACTAATACTTTCAGATAATAATTCAAAAAATTACAGAAACATATTCAAATAACAATAACAATAATGTATTATTTAGTATATGATCAAAAAAATTAGGGGCATGCAAGTCTCTCTTTTAATTATATAGAGTCGAACTACTACTCTTTAGCTATTAAAAATATTTTAAATTGATTATTGTAACATTGGTTTGGGAGGAGGCGCCTTTTGGCTTTTCAAACTATAAATTATATGTTTGAGTCTCACTTGATTTAATATGGTTCAAGTAGGCCAGTGGTTTTACTACAATAAAACTTAAGGTTGTGGGTTTCTCATAAAATGGTGGGCGGGCGGGGTCATCAGCGATTTTTGAGTTCGCAAGCGTGGGTGGCTGATGAAGTCAGAAACAAAAGGATAAATAATTGAGCCTGTAGATTCAACAAGAATACCAGGAACAATTCTTCTAACTATCGTTGATTCACAAAGAAAATACCGATAATCAGGATTCACACTAACACACATTGTGATAGAGAGAAAAACACGATTTTTTCATAAACTTCAATGATCATTCCTTAAATCTCTTACATGCATATAAAGAAACAAAGCTAAAGTCGAATGAGCTACAAAACATAAACGGACCAAAAACTGGGCCGAACGTAAAGTCCAACAAAATATAAAATAAGACAAAAATTAAAATAACTCATAAAATAAGCCGTTTTTGAGTCTAAATGGTGATCCAAACCGCCTACGGCTCCTCGGTCCAACGATCGTTTCGACTGATCGCATGCCCAAAACGGAGACTTCTAGCCCAAGTTATGGCCATTTCTGTGAAGCCTATTTGATAAGCGATCTTGAGCCTCTAAAAAGACTATAACTTGCTCATCTACACTTGGACCCACATCAGCGGCCTTTGTCAATGAGTTTACTCGTATAATAAAGTATTTGTTTGCTATTAAAAAAATACAATATTATTTCAAGATTATTTAAGATAAGCCTTTTTAAATTTTATTGTGTTGAATATTGAGATTTCAAAAGATATTAGTCTGCTATGATGTCGTATTTATCTATTTGATGTACCGTTTGACGGGTCATCATGTTCCTGTTTTTCAACGTCGTTGCTCGGCTTCTTGAAATTCAATCATTAAACAATAAACATAGTTTTGTCCGTCCTGATTATATTTGAATAAATGTAGAAAAATATGTATATGTGTAATACGAAAACAAGTGTACCTTTACCGATAAACAAAAATACACATGAATACAAGTGTATCTAGTGTTATGTAATATAGTTTAGGTAAAAACTGGATATCAATCCAAAGACACGAGAATCTCTAGATATATAACCTTTACCAATATTTTGCGGATATAAAAATATGATTCTTTTTCTATAGAATTAGAAATAAACTACAATTAACTAAAGCTCTGAAAATTAAAAGAAATTTGAAAAGAAAAGAAAGATAAAAGTTTTAAGAGATATATAGCTAAAGAGATTAATCTAATGTAAAATCCACTCACACAAATCACAGTGAGTTTAAATCGACTATGGTGATTACACCTTTTTAATCATAAAATACGGTTGTAGATTAGAGTATCGTCAAAGATACCTAACCTAATGATCAGTTGGAAGTTGATGTGAGCAACTTACACACCACCCACCTCAAATCACATGTATGAAGGTCGAGTGACAAATTATGTTAAAGTATTAACGTTCCCAATCTAAGATACGCACATTATAGACTCATGTTTGTAAAATACAATTGTGTAACAGTTTCTAATCAAATTTATCAATCCACCTAAGAATGTCCGGACATTATAATTCGAACAAATCAAATAAGCAATTATTTAGAAAAACTCTTAACTAAAATCTGAATTTCATCTAGATTTAAAGCTTCCACACAAGTTTATTTTTCAAAACCTATATTTATCAACAACCATTCTAGCTAGTAAGGTGTCCGATTTAATATCCGATCCCCCCATCTGACAAGTGACAAGTGAAGTTTTCCTATCATTTTTGCTCATGTTCTCTTAAAATCCTAAAAATAAAAATTGAATCAATTATGTGCAATGTTCATTAAAAACTAACCCAAAACTATTTAAAGTATAGGAGAATATTTATATAGAATATTTATAAATATGACCACATGTCACGTCTAAAATGACTCTCTAACAAACTTACTTTTTATAATTTGATATCAACCATTGATTAAACAGATTGATTGTTCATATTAATTGTTACACCTTTTATTTAAACCTCTTCCATATTATTTATCTTTCTTTTTTCATCACACACACATAAATACTACCATACAATTTTTTCTAGAACTTTAGTCGTATGGGAATATGGGATATAAATTTTGTTTATCATTATGACATTCAATACCCATACACTCTTTAATCGAAAACATAATTCTTTAAAAAAACCAGATTTATCACTCGTGTAATGCGGCAAGGTAACTCATTGTATTTACAACGTTCATAATAGAAATTGAATATGCGTTGGTTCAGACTCAACATGTGCATGCGTATACTGTTGGGTAAACACCCTTTAAAGGATTTAACTTTTGCAACAAAGATGCGTTATACACATGTAAATTTATAACAAAAAAAAACTCTTGTTGTCCAACCGTGCCTTGTCTCGTGTCTAGCCGACCAATCACCTCACACCAACTTGTGCCTGACAATACTCTGCAAATTTATCAACTATCTCTCTCTCACACACATCCTTATATATATATATATATATATATATATATATATATATATATATATATGTAATATATATATATATATATATATATATATATATATATATATATATATATATATGTATATATATATATATATATATATATATGTATATATAATAACAAGAATCCGGAAGGTAATGTAGGTGTAGTTAAGTACAAAAATTCAATTAATAAGTTTCTTCTAAAATAATGGCAAGTGTAACAAAAGGAAGTGGTAAAACTTGAAAAAGCTTTATGATTTTGTGGTTAAAATGAAAAACTAAAAAAACTATGATATTCATCACACTTTATGTATCTTTCAACTACAATATCATCTTGAAATTTCAATCCGATTAAGATATCAAATCTTGATAGCTATAGTCGTAAATGGAAGAAAGTTCTCGTTTAAGTGATTTCACTCATCACTCCATGTAGGCATGACATCATCTTTTTCTATCCATCATTGACTCTCATTCAAAAGTGAAAATGCCCGTCATTCGAGGGAATCTACTTATTCATTAAATGTACAACTTTTAAACTACAATGTATAATACAACCGCTCATTCTCCTCCCCTCACTCATGTTACTAACCTCAAGAACACCCTTTGTCTTGATGTGCCTCACTAAGGCAGGTGGGATAGTGTTCCATAAGCTCACTTGTAGTAGCCTAGTGTCACACACATCTCCTGTGTTAGTCACTAACTGAAATCTCGAGCTAGCTAGCAAATCAAATCAAATCTAATGATTGCCCTCATAAAATGGAAAGAGACAGGAAGACAAGGGAGCTATGCAATGAAAAAATGAAAGGAAACCTAGCACAAGACGTCGATCCTTCAAGAGCTGTGTTATGACTCGTGAGAATACTTACGACCCGAGGTATATCCATTAAAGTCGAAGAATTGATGTGGGCCTAAATATACATAAGAACTAAAACGAGCCCAAGAAACTAAAATAAAAAACCATGTAGATTTAACGCCCCCTTCCCCATTTTATTACCGAACACATCAAACCTTTTAAATAGTTCGCATATTTTATCATGTTAATTATTTAATAAGCATTTGGTAACATATCTGCCAAATGACACAACGATTCAGTCGGCAAAATTTTAATAGTTTGATATGTTTTTCACTAAGGAAAAATAAGTCAATTTTGAAGTGTTTTATTTTTTCGTGAAAGGTGTAGAATTGTTTTAAATCAAGGGACATGGAGTTTAAATTAATGTTTTAGCTCATTCGGAATGTTTACGAACCATAAACCATATAACTGTTGTGACAATGTTCGTTGCATTATACTTTTCCAACAAGCAAGGTAACGTCCAAGGAAAAAAAAATCCAGTAACTATCCATTTGGATTTAAATGATGTTCTCTAATCAAAATCAAAGAGTTACACCTTTAACTATTACTATTACACTTCGTTTCCCTATACTCATTAGACATATAACAATACTCTATCTGATGAAGTGATTCTTATCCTTAAGAATTGATATCAAGGAGCCAAGTTGTAGTTCCTCTAGATCATCCCATGTAGCTTCCATGACTAGTATATTAGTGCGATGAACTAAAACTAGCTTCGTGGTCTATGCGAACGAGTTGTCTATCCAAAACTACATGAGGTGATAAAGTAAAGATTGTTTCATGAGGTAAGGGGAAAATGATCAATGGATCTTCTGATTCAGCTTTTGATAAAGAAACACGAAACTTGGGATGAATGTAAGAAGTAGCACGTATGTCCAACCGATAAGCCATCAAACTTCTTTTTTCAACAATGAAAAAAGGAATGTAATAAGTAGAGGTTAATTTTGATTCTGATATTTCCTTAAGGTGTTGTGTACATATGGTTGTAACTTCACCTATATCTAATCACATGCATGGAATCATCAATCTGATCATTTAAAGTCATTAAAATGCTTCATTTGATTTCTTGCCTTAGCTAGCTCTTAGTGCCACCAATTTATCCTTACACGGCTTGAACCACTCCTTTATGTATACCAATTTTCAATCATTTGGAATACGTGGAATGTGTAATAGGGGAAGAATACCTTATGAAACTTCATATAGAGACATCCTTATAGTAAGCTATTTAGGCTAATACGTAGGGCATCATCCAAAACCATACACCTCTAATAGGATTCAAGACATTTGTTGAGGACGTAGCTTGACCATCAGATTAGGGATGTTAGGTGTATAAATATACAAGTTGGTTTCCTTACAACTTCATAAAGTGACATCAAAATTCATTTTATAAAATAGGTTTTCTGTCAGATACAATAATACATGGAAATTAATGTAATTTGAAGTTCCTCTAAAAAGGATTTGACAAGTATGAGGTGTAGTAAGAGGATGGGAAAAGCTAACGAAGTGACCATACTTTATAAAGTTAGCTACAACCACTAAGATTCCATATTTAGAAGGCCATTGATAGAGTACATAGACAAGTCTTTGAGAACTGTTTTTAGCATAGGTAGAAGTTATGACATACTAGGAGTGGTAACCCATTTGTATTTTGCTATATGACATTTGTTGCACATCTTTTCCAATTAAACATAATGTTTAGTGTTACAGGGTATGCTAATACCCTGAATGACCTCCAATAGGCAAAAACATTATATAGGTTAGTGTAACATTAGCCCTCAAATATCATCTAATGTTTTCTACTTTACGCATAAAAAGCTCATGTGTTTGATTTTGGTTACGCTAGGGAAAACTTCTAAGGACTCACCCTAACCTTGGATTGCTCCCATTAAAACATACTTAACTATGGAGCCATCTATAAGCAATGTGCCTAGAAGGTGTCGATGAAATTTAAGGCAAGACATTTCTTATGAACTCATAATATCTCCTATCCATGATCAATTTGGAATTTACCTAGGGTTTATATTTACAGCTCTTATGGATTATTGTCCATGAGGTGGTTTTCCCTACCGTCCCAATCAAGGATGTAGGATTTGCCTAAGATGTCCCATTAAACGTCCATTTGGACTCATTTTCTTTGATGGTGGCCCTACCAACCTAAATAACACAAGAGTGGCTTTAATACCAATTTGCAGCATCCCCTCTCATATCATCTGATATTGCATGCTTTGTCCACAAAAAGCTTATTGGTTTGTTTTTCGTTGCTTGAGTGAAAACTTCCTAGGAGGTTACCCATCCATGGATTGCCCCCATTCAAACACAGATAACTATGAAGTTATCTTCTTATCCATTACTAATGCATCTAAAACACGTTGATAATGTTTGAAGCAGGACATTTTATGAAATTAATATCACTCATGTTAACGACCAATATTTGATCTCCCTAGGGTGTTACAGTTAGTATTTTACTGCTTATTTGAGGATCTTCTTTAATGATTATGTAGTTTTCCCTTCTTAAAATATGACTATCCTAGGTTATATGTTTAACCACCTTATCATGTTACACTTTGTTTAAGAAAGTTTGAATCTTAAATTCTTGAACCCAATCCTTCCCCATTGACAAAGCATTTAGCAACTGAGTTTTCCAATCCTTGATTTTAGAAAATCTCATAGTTATAACCTAATGCTTTAGCCAACCATTTTTGTTGTAATAATGTACTAATATTTTGATCTAACAAATATTTGAGGCTTCTTTTCTTTGTTTTTATTATAAAATGTTTAACTATCAACTAATGGTGCAATTGTTTGACAACCATTAAAATTGGTAACAATTATCTCATATATGAACATTACTTGTTGTTTGACTGAAATTCCCTGACTTATGAATGTCAATGGATGCTTTTCTTGCATTAACTAAAATTAACCTATTTGATTATGCATCTATTTCTATTATAAACACTTTTGAAAAATCTAATGAGGCTAGGACAATGGCTATTGATAAAACTACCTTTAATTTGTCAAAAGTTTGTTGCGCTTCCTCATTCTAGTCAAATGGATCTTTTTTCAAAAGGTTAGTCAAAGGTATAGCTATGCTTTAAAAAGATATTATATATCTATGGTAGTACCTTGCTAGGCCCAAAAATCCCCTTAGTTACTTGAGGGTTGTTGGTTTTTCCTAGTGGATAATAGCTTCCATTTTGCCTACTAATTCTTTAGTTATAATATGGCCTAGATACTCGACTTACGAGCCTAAAAAAGTACATTTGGATCCTTTGGCCAAGAGGGAATTAAATCTTAATAGTTGCAAGACTAATTTCACATCATGTAAGTGTTATTCCAAGGATGAACTATACACTACACTATGCACACTTCGTTAATGAAGTCTTAAATGTGGTGTTCATTAAAGCCTTGAATGTTGGTAGAGCATTGATTAAACTAAAAAGGTAAAAGCGAGAACTTAGATTGCGTTTATGAGTTCTGAATGAAGTCTTGTATATACAATATTCATGCATATGCACGTGACGATATATAACCTCAAATCTAGTTTAGATAAGCTGGGTGAGCCTACTAATTCATAAAGTAGTTCATTAATCGGTGGAATAGGAAAGTTGTTCTTCACTATAACATCATTTCATTTCATATAATCCACACATATTCTCCATAGCCCATCCTTTTCTTTACCAATACAACCGATGCTACATGTGAAACTTATGCTTTCTGTTATGATACCTAGATATAGTAAGTCTTGGTTATTTTATCTTTAATATCTTTTTGAGTAGTTGGTTAATAGTATGGTTTTTGTGCAATGACAATAATCCTCTGCTTTAATACAATTTGACTATAACCACTTGTTTTTTAGGCCAAATAGTAGGTATATATAATAAATACATCATCATACTTATATAAAAGCTTTCAGTTTTAGGTATTTAGCTTTCTTCTTAATTTGTGATAAAAATTGAAAATCACTTTTCTACATTACGTGCAGACTAAACATTTATGAATGTGTTACTAAGTGTGATTCTTTAACAAACCATGAATCTTTTTGCATGAACAAAACTTGATTATTATCTTTCTCCCTTTCAATTCAAAGATTAAGTTATCCTCCTTAAATTTCATATTGAGTTCTTTGAAATTCCATATAGTTTCATCTAAACATTATAGCTAGTGTTTACCCAGTACCATATGATGGTTTGTTATGACATCTCCTTTAAACAAATCCCTTTGCATGACCCATTGTAAATTTTCACAAAGTTTATTGTAAATTCATTAAATTCCCATGCATTATTGTTGTTTTCATAGATGGTATCTCTTTAGTAGGGCATTATATTATAAGAGTAATTATTTGTTGAGTTGGAATTAATGAAAGTATGTAAGGGTTGAGTACATATTAACCATATAATCTTCATTGTGAAATAAGATGGAACAACTATCTGAATTGAGGGAGATATGAGGATCATGTGTTGCATTGTTTACCTATGCTTCTACCTTATAAACTTCATTATGTCCATTCATTGTTTACCCATGCTTCTACATTATAAACTTTATTACACTCAGCATCCTTCCTTATTTATCCTCAACTTCATTACCCCTACACTTATGAGTAGGTGATAACTTTCCATTACAACCATAACATTCTCCTTTATTTGTCCTTAATTTCTTTAAGGATAACCTTATTGTAAATATATTTATGGGTTTAGTGATTGAGGATTGTAGTAATGGCAAGTGATGAGAATTTATTTATAGAAATCCTTTTGTGTTGTAATCATGTAAGCTTTAGTTAGACTGTTAGGCCTTAATAACCTAACAAGGTAAACAATTTCTAGTTTATCAGCTAGCAAGAACAAGTTGTCTATATATTTATCACAAAGCGATACCTTGGTCAATACCAAATCAAACTCCTTACAAAAATCATTGAGAGGCACCATTTATCCCAAGCTTGCAAACGCACAATCATCCTCGTAAATCTAGAAAATATCAAACATGTGTACTCACTCCTTGCATACCTTTAATGTATCCACCTAGTGATTGTATAAATGATAGATGCCATAATAGAGCTATGTCTTTAAGATGAACAATAGTGAATTATACCTTCTTATTACGTAGAGTTTATCAATTGAAATGAGTTATTCCACTAACAACCATCGTTCCACATTGAATCCATGAAATTTGGAGAATCTATCTTTGTTAAGAGATTATTGGTTCCCTTTTTAAGAATTGGTCCTTCATTCTTCTTTAATCATCCCACTTATTTATCCTTTACATATAGTTTGATTGTTGTTAACTAATGCAAAATCTTAAGGATTCCTACCATGTAAAGTGAATTTTATATCATCTGAGCCTTCACCAAATCCATATTCGTCATATTTTTTGTTGTTGCTTCTCAAATCAACACTAATTCTCTCAAATTAAAGTAGTTGATGCTTCCAATCAAGGTAACTTTGTCACGTGTTCTTAAACTCTCTACTTTATTGTTTGATTTTGTGTCATTATCTTCATGTTCTTACTCCAACGATACTACTTATGATGTTGCTAAGTTCTAATCAACGCTTTCGGTAGCTCTAATACCATTAATAGACAAAAAAAAGTAAAATTAAAAGGGTAGGGAGAATTTTGATCAAATAGTTATAACTTTTCTTACTATAACAACTTGTTAGTGCCTATAATCAACTAACTAAGTAGACATGTAACAAGAACCTAGTCATAACAATTACACCTTTACCTATTAGGCTATTACAATCTTAGTCCTTATACTCAATAGACATGTAACAAGAACCTTTCTCTCCCACGACTCCCATTGCAAGGTGAAGCTCTCCCACAACCTTAATAACCTTCATCATCTCTTGCTTGGAAACCATGCTCTTACTCTTCTTTTTACAATGCTTGATAAACCTGGTCCGCATACGTTTAGAAAGACCTGATAAGTTGGCTTCCATGAAATTTCAAAACTCTTGTAACATTAACAATGTCTTCACTTGATGTGGCCATAATTATATCCCTCACTTTTGAACAAATGAATAGGATACGAAGTCGAGTAACCTTGCATAGGGTTAGTCATGAATGTTTGAGGTTGAAAGAAAAAAGGACACACTGTTATAGAGAATGTTCACAATTAAGGAAGTATAACATACTCTCACACCATCATTTTGGAACACATTAAAATCAATTTATAGGTTGGGACCATAGTTGTCAAAGGCGTGAGGTGCACTCAGGACGCAAACAATGCGCCTTAGGACCAGGCGTAAGGGACAAAAAACGCATCCCGAGAAAAGCAAGATGCCATAAGGAAAAAAAATATAAATATATACAGTATGTATATAAAATTAATATTGCTCCCCAAATATATTTATAAAACTAATATAATTAGCAATTAGTATTATCTAACCAATATCAAATTTATAAAAAAATCTTTTAAGTAATAGATTTATAAAAATGGAGCACATGTAGCAGACTAGTAATATCTAGCTATACCTAAACACGAGATAAAAATAATAAAAAATTATACAAAATCAAAGGAAAACAACCTATAGTGAAAAGCACTTGTGGGTTGTCAAATTTTATCGACCATACACCAAAAGAGTACATATTCTTCCTTCTGTCTTCAATCTCTTCTTTCTGTTTTCTTCTTTCACTCTTCTTCAACATTAACTACATAAGTTGGTTTCAAGATGCTTTAGGCAACCAGTTTGTAATTTTGACCAGACTTTGCTAGAATTTACAGGTTCTGACGTGAATCTTGCAAGAACCGCTCATGGACTGTCATGAGGTGCTTTTCTTGCATTGTACCTCGCCTACTTAGGTCTGCCTTTTGACAACACTGGTTGGAACAGATTAACTTTTTATTTATATCAGGGACCCATAAAATAGTAATAGATTACATGCATAAAGGAAACAATAACAATAATAACAAAGGAAAAAAGTCCACCACTACTCGTTTGGTTTTCCAAACACTATCATGTTAGTTTCATCAATTTTGTATTCTGGAGGGCAGGATATTGTCAGCTCAATGCCAATGTTGGTTTCCTTCATAGAGATTTATCTATGATTGTGTATATGGCACAACCTCACATGTTTGTTGACTCGACTTGACCAAATCATGTCTTCTTAATGTAGAAGACTCTATTACGGTCTTAAGCATGTACATCGAGCTTGTTTTTTTAAGTTAACTACTTCTCTGTTTACATTTGGTTTCACTTTCAATTTATCTCTTGTTACTTGTGATACCATGACTGGTTATTCAGTCGTGTTGATTTGATCAAACTTGCTAAATTATGTTTGACCAATTTTTACCTTGATCAAACATAACCTCCAATTCTTTGATCCTATTCTCATCTTGGTTTATAATTGATTAAGTAGTTTCTTGCTTATGTTAGTACTTGGTACTGATTGGCCTTTGCTCCATTGGAATTTCTTATTTGACCACGACCCCTTATGCTCATGAATGATTTGGTGTTCACCTATCTGATCAAGTGACTACATCTTTATATCTTAAAATTGACTAAAAGAAATCTCACTCCTTGTTTAGACGATCTGGTTGGAATGTTCTTTGATGTAAATAAATTCTCTTTGGTTTAAATTTAAAATATTTAAATTAATATAGAGACGGAAACTATTCTGTTTCTTGAATTGCTTTGTTCTTGGATAGTCTAAGATCTTTAGAATTCTTGTAATTGCAAATATCAATAAACAACAATAGAAGATTTCTTGGTCGATTGTTCTGACATTGTTTGCTCCTTTCTTTGTTAGTTAATCTTCACTCTTCTCGTTTATTTATTTATATTTCTTAAATGATAGATATATTTTACTCTTACTCATAAATTACCACATATTAATTTACACACCATGTTTGAGATTAAACTCAAACCTTCTATTCACGAGACAAAACCTCTGTCAAATGGGTTTGCCTCCTTTTTCATGTGTAATATTGGTTTTTAATGTTAACCATTTCATGTGCTAATCTCATAACATGGACTACGTAGAGAAACTATGATTTCGTACATTGTTTTTCTTTCAACAAGTATAATAAAATTACACCTACTAAAATACACCTACTAGTATCATCGTAAAAGTTACTTTTTACTTGTAGTATAACCACTTCAAATAATGAAATAAAACCACTTACCTTTTAACATTTGATAACTATAAACTTTTATATAAAAAGTAGTATTTATAAAAAATAAACTCAAAAACAATGAACAATTATTATTTATTATTGCTATATTGATGTTTAATAGGAAACACAAGTACACCATTAGTATGAACAATTCACTCATTTGATTATACTTGTGTAGGATGGATGAATCAAAACATACAACAACAACAAGGAATGGTGCCCCCTCCCTACCAAACCATGAAGTGAAACTGCAAGCTACAATATGGATAGAGTGATGACCTGAAGGGTGAATTTGCTGAATGTAATATCACTTGGATTGCTTTTGTTATTTAATTTTAGGAGTAAATAACCTTTTCAAAAACAAAAAAAAAAGCGATAAAGCCGAGTTTGACATTGGCATTCTCGTAAAAAAATAATACGTACAGTGAAAGGTGAATGTAACGTAAGGAAAATAGTTGTTGCAATTTTCTATATTGTTTCTTTTATTAAGTAGGAGTTGCATAATTGCAAACCATGCCATGTTGAGAATTGAAAACGTTGGGACTGATGCACTAGACGTGTTATAGAAGATGGAAACAATAAAACAATACAATGTACTTATAACGTGGGCTAGGCTTATGGCTATTGCATGGGTTGATGTGGATGACTAGGTATCAATACCCACCCCTTTAAATGGGTCGTGTCCTCGCTACCCGAAACTAGGGAAGCCAAATTGGGCCATGGATTGATTGGTGGCTCAAACCACAATGATTGTGGGGTTTTACTCAAAAAGTTCGCGGCTTGATGTTCACTCGAAGTTCGCTCGATAAAAGCTCGAAAAAAGCTCAGCTTGAAAAAAACTCGTATCTAAGCGAACCGGATCGGCTCGGCTCGAATTCTAAACGAACCGAACTCGAGCTAGGGTTAGCTCGGTTCGAGCTACGCTTGTGACTCGGTGCATATGTATAATAATAATAATTATTATTACTACTATTACTATTATTATGATTATTATTTTTATATTACGACTTTAAAATGGTTTTCTTAAAATACAAAATGGATTCCTTTTAGAAACATTATATATTTTTTATAAAATATAGAGAAAATTGCAAAAATAGTCCCTGTGGTTTGATCATATTACAAGTTTGGTCCCCAGATTTTAAAAATTGCAAATTTAGTCCAAACATTTGAAAGTTTGTTGCAAATTTAGTCCCCACCGTTAGTGTCAGTTAGTTTTTAACGATCTAGGGACTAAATATGCAATATGGTCAAACCATAGGGACCAATTGCGCAATTTTGTCAAAAAATTTAAAAAAACTAAAAAATCATATAAAAATTAAAAAATTAAAATTTAAAAGTTCATATGTCATGTTTTTAATCGAAAAATACAAAAACCTTGTGAAAGTATAAATCCAAAAAACGAAAAATGAAATCGAACCATTTTTTTAATTTTTTTTTACTTTAATCTGATTTTTTCAATATTTATTTTGAATTTTATAAATGTTTATTCGATTGTATTTTTAATTTTTATTGGTTTTATTTAATTTTTACTATAATCACATACTTTTTTCAATACTTTTCGCTTTCTCTTTTTACATACGTTTTATTTTTACTTTTATTTAGTTTTGAATTTGATTTGATTTTTAACCTTTATTTTATTTTTTTAAAATTACTGAAATTTATTATTGATGTTTATTTGAATTTATTATGTTTGATTTTATTTGATTTTCAAATTTTTTTTTAGTTTTCATTTTTTTTATTTTTTTAAGCAAATTGCACAATTAGTCCCTATGGTTTGATCATATTGCATATTTAGTCCCCAGATCGTTAAAAACTAACGAACACTAACGGTGGGGACTAAATTTGCAACAAACTTTCAAAAGTTTGGACTAAATTTGTAATTTTTAAAATCTAGGAACCAAACTTGCAATACGATCAAACCATGGGGACTATTTTTGCAATTTTCTCTAAAATATATAAGTTGATAGTAAATTGTTTATATTCAAAATAATGATCTTTGTTCCCATAAGTATAGAGTACCCAACAAAAGACAAAAGTCATAATATATATCTATTTTTGTGTTTTCATATCGATTAATGTGAAAAAATAAAGGTTTTTCTTTAAATCGAGCTGGCTTGAACGAGTCACAAGTTCGCTCGAACTTTTCACAAGCCAAACTCGAGCTGGTGTTTTCAGCTCGTTAAATTTTCGAGCCGAGCCGAGCCGGCTCGATAAGCTTCAAGCTCGAGCTCAAACCCATCATGGCTCGGCTCGGCTCGTTTACAGCCTTTGTTTTTACAATGGTGTCTAGGCTAGAATATGTTATCATAATAGAAGCTAGTGTCATGAATGACATCATGTCATTGACATTCATGGCTTGCATCTTTCCCAGTGTACAAAAATAGAATTGTAACCGATAACAATCCAGAATGGTTTATATTCGATAGTAATTCGGAGTTGCATTAATGTGGGCAACGCATCGTTAAAGAAATTTCCAACCCAAAAACCCATTTTCTACACCTCCTACGTGCGGGTATGTGATAGAGTAAAACACAACATAAGAATTCAACATGCCTTGGAGACTTATACATAGAAACCAAATAAAGATTTGTTCCCACACCAATGTGAGACTAAACGCCATTATTTTTAAATTTTTATCAAGATCACACAACACTTTGAAATTTCGACATTTCAATCGATCTTCACACCATGTGTTAGTCACTTCAAGGGAAGAGAAGTAGTTTGTGACCGAGGTGGATCATATATGAGTTGGCACGGAATAGTTGGAGCAATGATCCTAGCATAAAGCTTGTCTTTAGTAACACGAGACAAGTGGTACGTTTGATGAGCATGTGAGGAAGAAAGGTTACTAGTTTGTTTTGAATATCTATTTTTGCACTAGTACAAAATTGATCTTTTAGAGCGGTTGAAATATATGATTTGGACGATTTTAGTGAGAATCATTTCAAAAAAAATTCAAAAACCCCTATAGTCTCAAAAAATAAATATCTAAGAAACATATTATTTGAAGTGATTTTGCTTGTATCACCTTAAAAAGATTTCCAATTCAAACTATCTTAGCCCAATCGCCCTAAAAAGTTGCTGGTTAGCAACTTTTAGAGCGTTTCAAAATCGCATCAAAAAATCAAAATCACAAAA
>CM046035.1:10745766-10835535 GCA_025215565.1 Flaveria ramosissima
CGGAAGAACTTGTTCGTCCGAAGCCAATTAACCTTCAGAAGACACTCCTATTATCCAGTGGACATAAGTATGGCCTCTCTGACACTCCGCTGCAAATCTCTGATATAGTGCATGGCGTTTTCTCAAAAGCCATGTAGTTGACCATACTTTAATCCATTGTTTACCTTTTTATGTTAGTACAGTTGCCATCTTTAGTTGGTGACAAAAGGTAAGTCATGGACATGTCATGACTACCATATCTTAGATAATACTTTATCTAAGATACCTTAACTTTAGCATTGTAGTATATGCTTTAGTCTTAGGTTTCCAGCTGGTATCAAAGTATATCCGGCTGTAGGATCTAGTATATATAGTTTCTCATTGTAACTCTTGTTTTATGCTTGTAAGAGTCTTGTAATATCTTGAGTTGAGAAGTGATATATACAAGTGCCTTGAAAATATATTTTTGCTTGTTCCTTTGCTACTTATTATATTATTATCAACTCTTGTAAAAGACATTACTTCATCTGATTTGAGTGTTTCCATAAGTGAGTTTGAGAGAAATACAAGTGTTTAAGTGACAAACCCGATCCTGCAATTGGTATCAGAGCTTTTTAGGCTCTTGATTGTGAGATCTTACCATCCTAATCAACCAGTTTTCACTCCTCCTTATACCTCACTCAAAATGGCCCTCAACAAATCTGAAGTAGAGATGGGGACGATGATCAAAGCTCCCATCATCACCCCCTGAAAACTTCAGGTCTTGGAGCAGAAGAATGGAAGGCTTCATCAGGTATCAAGACAGCAAGATGTGGCAATCCATTGTCAATGGCCCGTATAAGCCAAACGTAGCTGGTGGAAACGGTGCCATGATTGAGAAAGCCGTTGAAGATTATTATGATGAAGAGAGGAAGAAGCTTGACATAGACAGCAATGCTATGACTGTTCTTATGACTGCAATTCCAAACTCTATCATGGTGGGGTTTGAGCATTGTAAGTCTGCCAAAGAACTCTTTGATGCGCTTGCTCAAATGTACTCAAGCTCAAATGACTCCAAGAAGGACTCACTGAAGCAGCAGTTTGAGAACTTCACCTATGTTGCTGGAGAGACTCTTAGCCAACAATATTTCAGGTACATGGACCTCATTTCTTCCCTTCAATCTGTGGGAATTACTCATGAACTCAGAGACCTTACAAGAAAGTTCATGAGTGCTCTACCCAATGAGTGAACATTCTACTGTGTCTCTATCAAGAGAATAGAGAATCTGAATACACTCACCATGACTGAACTCTATGGGATCCTTGATGGATACCGTTTGGAAATGGAAAGTAATAGAGGTCATCAGACAAGCAGACCCTTGAGTCTTCCTGCTATCAACGCTTTAATAGTTGCTGAAGGGTCAGGAATCTCCCAGTCTCAGCAATACCTGACTTACTCCCAGCAGCCATCTTGTTCTTCTGGGCTTTACATCACATTTCCTGAGACTCCAAGGTCTCAAAAAGCTCAGCAAAGCTCCTTTCAGGATAGCTGTGCTTTTGTCTCAGGAAGTGGACACTCAAATGACTATCAATATTGCTTTGATGATCTAGAGTGTTTTAGCCCAGATGACGTGGAATACGTGGACATAGTCCAACAAATGGCTTTTCTAACCTACAGAGCAAAGAAGTTCTTTAAGAAAACTGGAGGGCAATTCCCTCAGAACCCAATCAATAGCAAATTTGGGTTGGACAAAAGCAAGGCCAAATGTTAAAACTGTAACCAACTTGGTCATTTTGCAAGGGAATGTAAGGCTCCCAAGTCCAACCCGGAAACCCCATAGGCCTCCACACATCCCTCTACACCAAAGCCCACCGGAAAGTCAACAGAGACTGCTGCAATGGCTCAAGAAGTTGACTGGAGCTTTATGGTTCAGGATGTGACTCCTGCTCAAGCACTCATGGCCGGAACAGATGAAAACAAGGTATATGAACATCTCTGTACTCCTGCCTGTATTGCTAAGGTTAAACTGTATCAGGACTATAATATGGAAATTAAATATGATATTGAGTCTTTAAATGTTTTAAAATCTGACTTTAAAAGGGCTGAATCTGACTACCAAAGAAAAATTGAGGAGTTAGAGAAAACTGTGTCCCTCTTAAAACATGAACATACAAACTACAAGACTCAAATCAAGGATTTAATATCCAAATTGACTGAGGCTCAAGCCCAGCTTGTCACTGCTGAGGCTCAAGCCAAGACGTATGCTATTTCCGAGCAAAACTTCCAAGCCATTCTTACATCATCCTCTCACTCAAAACTTTGTTACCAAACCAAAAGTGGGTTGGGAACCAATGAAATTGCTCCACCACACTCTTATGAGTCTATAAGACAACCAAGGTGTGGTACTGAAGAGCAAGAGGTTCCATCTGCTGACCCACCTTCTCATGAGTCAAAGAATGATGCAACTATGGAGACCATCACAGGAAAGGATCAGGTAATTATGCCCTCCCCAGCCAATGATGATCAAACCCTGACCACCAAAGCCAGAAGAGTAGAGCTAAGGCAGCCAGAAAAACTGCCAAGAAAGTAGCTGAGTCCAAGCTAAAGATAGACCCAAAGTAAAAGGGTGTATTCATCTCAGCTGGATTCTAGGTGGTTAGAAATTCTGATTCAGGAAAGAAGTGCAGTACCAGTACTCCTATCCTACCAAAGGATCAGAAATTAAAGGGAAAGGTTGCTGATGAAGAGAAAACGAACAAGAAACATCAATCCTCTCATTCCCAAAAAGTTAACATTGCATGCA
The DNA here is from genome assembly GCA_025215565.1 of Flaveria ramosissima. Lineage (NCBI taxonomy): Eukaryota > Viridiplantae > Streptophyta > Magnoliopsida > Asterales > Asteraceae > Flaveria > Flaveria ramosissima. The sequence goes on from CM046035.1 coordinate 10,748,529, forward strand.
TAATGTGTGGTCTGCAAAACCACATGGCCAAAGATTGTTACTACAACCCTGCTAGCACACATTATACAAATAATGTTAAAAGGGAAAGAGTCAGGGAAGGTTTCTCATTTGGACCATATCAAATGGTTCAAGTGATGAAAAAGGGAAAGCTTGTTTCCGAAGCAAGGCTTCTTTCGGAAGAAAATTCTTCTTCCGAAAGGAAAAAGGCTTCGGAAGCTAAAGCTGTAAAGACTCAGAAAAGAAAAAGAGTCCCCTTGAAACCATCCTAGAAGAAGACTGCTTCGGAAGAAAAGGTGGTGAAGGTTTCTTCCGAAAAGAAAGAAGCCTCGGAAGAATGCCAAGCTACAAAAGCTTCAACAAGCTCATCCTCTATGATCAACCAAGGGATGGAATAGAAGATCAAGAAAGATGCTGTAGCCCAAACCTCTTCTTCAAAGACATCCATTGAACCCCCATGCATAAATTTTGGTTCAATTATGTCATTATCATTGGAAGAACCCAAGACCAATAAGGCTTGGGTTTCCAATCAAAACTAATTATCTCACCTTATGTGCAGGGACATCCATATGACAAGAATAACAACATTTGGATTGTAGATAGTGGATGCTCCAGGCACATGACAGGGAACAGATCTATCCTTCAACATTATGATGGAGGTCGTGTCCAGTTTGGAGGTGACGCCGGAGGATATATTTCTGGCAGAGGAAGTATATCCAATGGAAAGTTAAAAGTTGACAAAGTTAATTTTTTCAAACAACTTGAACACAACCTGTTAAGTGTTTCTCAATTCTGTGATCAAAAGCATCAAATGCTCTTCACAGAACATGAGTGCATTATCCTCAAACCCGGGATGACAATTCCTCAGGAATTGGTGCTTCTTAGATCTCCCAAAAAAAGGGATATGTACAAGCTAGATATGAACAATGCTTCCCCAATGGGAGAAGTATCATGCTTTCTTTCCAAAGCTGATGGGGATGAGTCAACATTATGGCATAAACGAATGTGTCATGTCAATTTTAAGACAATGAATAAATTGGCTAAAAATAACTTGGTACATGGTTTGCCTAAAAAGGAATTTTTCTGCAAAGATAACTGTGTTGCTTGCCTGAAAGGGAAACAACATAGGGCTTCTCATAAATCCAAAGTTGTTAACTCCATCACCACTCCATTACACTTATTGCACATGGATCTATTTGGTCCCACAAGTATAATGAGCATTGGAAGGAAATCATATTGTCTTGTGATTGTTGATGATTTTACTAGATTTACATGGGTATTCTTCTTAAGAACCAAAGATAAAACTGCTGAAACTTTAAAATCTTTTATTCTTAAAATAGAAAATCAAGTTGATCACAAGGTTAAAATAATTAGAAGTGATCAAGGGACTGAGTTTAAGAACCTAGTTTTTGACTCATTTTGTAACTCAAAAGGGATTGCCAGACAATGTAGTGCTCCTAGAACTCCTCAACAAAATGGTGTTGCTGAGAGGAGAAATAGGACACTTATTGAGGCTGCTCGGACTATGTTAGCTGATTCAAAGTTGCCTCTAACATTCTGGGCAGAGGCAGTCAGCACTGCATGCTATGTGCAGAACAGAGTTCTTGTAGTAAAGCCACATGGAAAAACCCCTTATGAGTTATGGAACAAGAGACCACCGTTCATTGGCTTTCTAAGGTCCTTTGGAAGCAGGTGTACCATACTTAACACAAAATACAATTTGGCAAAATTTGCTGAAAAGTCGGATGATGCTATCTTTGTTGGATATTCCTCCTACTCTAAAGCTTATAGAGTTTATAATATTAAAAATCAACAATTTGAGGAATCTTCTAACATTGTAGTCAATGAGCACACTCCTTGTGTTAAGGGGAATGGCCCTGATCATATCTTTGATTTAGAATTGTTTCCAAACTATTCTAAACCATCTTGTGAGAATGTTTCAGCTGGAACAGGTGCTCAAAGTGATTCTGATGAAGATCAACGGTTTGAGCTTCCCAGACCTTTTCCAAGTTCTCCAAGAGTTGCAGCAAATCAAGTTCCCAATATTAAAAGATCTGACAGTATAACCATTTCAAGAGATAGTGGTACTTCAACAAGGGATTCACCTACTGACTTTCAAATCTCTTCAGGTGACCCTACACAACACCAAGCTGATGAAAGCACCATCTTGAAGTAACAGGAAACTGTTAATGATGCTTCACAGCAAAGAAATGATGATGTTTCTCTTTCATTCAATCAGTCCTCATTGAATGAGTTTGAAACAACAGCTGGACCAAGTATTCAAGCTCCTGAGCAAAATATGTCCAATTTGGACTTATCTTTGCAACTGGAGGTGATTCCTAGACTCGGGATTCATAACACTTATCCAGCTGAAAACATCATAGGGGAAGTCTCTGAAGGTGTGAGAACAAGAGGACAAACTCACAATGGGAATGTCTGCTTGTACTCATGCTTTTTATCCCAAGTGGAACCCAAGATGGTGGAAGATGCCTTGAAAGATAGTAGCTGGGTTGAATCAATGCAAGAGGAGCTGCTTCAATTCAAAAGACAAAAGGTTTGGAACCTATGTCCGCTACCATCTGGTCAAGTACCTATAGGCACCAAATGGGTATTCAGAAACAAGAGAGATGATAGAGGCTTGATTATCAAGAACAAGGCAAGACTGGTGGTTCAAGGATACACTCAAGAGGAGGGAATCGATTATACTGATGTCTTTGCACCTGTTGCAAGACTTGAGGCAGTTAGGATCTTCCTTGCTTATGCTGCATCCAAGAATTTCACTGTCTACCAGCTTGATGTCAAGTGTGCCTTTCTATATGGGGATATAGATAGGGAAGTCTATGTATGCCAACCTCCAGGATTTGAAGATCCACAACATCCAAACTATGTGTGCAAGTTGGATAAAGCTCTATATGGGCTGCACCAAGCACCTAGGCTGTGGTATGAGACATTGTCTCAATTTCTCCTGAAGAATGGTTACACTAGAGGTACCATTGATAAGACTCTTTTCATAAGAAAGTCTGGGAAAGACATCTTGCTCGTTCAAGTCTATGTTGATGATATCATATTTGGTTCCTCAAATGACCAAATGTGTAAAGACTTTGAGAGCATTATGAAGAAGTTCGAGATGAGTTCCATGGAAAAAATGGACTTTTTCCTTGGAATTCAGGTAAAGCAATTGAAGGAAGGGTTCTTCATCAATCAATCTAAGTATGTCAATGATATCTTAGAACGATTTGATATGAAGGGTTGTAAAGCAGCAAAAACACCTATACCCAGAAACCATAATCTCTGCCCTGATTCTGAGGGGGAGGATACTGATCAACATCAGTATAGAGCAATTATTGGTTCTCTGATGTATCTCACAGCAAGTAGACCTGATATCATGTTTGCAACTTGCATTTGTGCAAGATATCAGGCTGCTCCAAAGGTGTCTCACCTAATAGCTGCCAAGAGAATTCTCAGATACCTCAAAGGAGCACCTAAGCTAGGTCTTTGGTATCCAAGAAATAGTGATTCTAATCTCTATGGTTACTCTGACAATGTTATGGTGGCTGCAACATCAACAAGAAATCAACATCTGGTGGATGTCAATTTCTTGGTGGAAGGATCATCTCATGGCAATGCAAGAAGCAATCATGTGTCTCTACATCAACTGCTGAAGCTGAATACATTGCTACTGCTAGTTGCTGTGCTCAGCTGCTGTGGATTCAAAACCAAATGATAGACTACAGATTCAACTTCATGAGCACTCCTATCCACATTGACAACAACAGTGATATATCCATTACTGAAAATCCAGTGAAGCACTCCAAGACTAAGCACATTGATATCAGGTATCATTTCATTATAGATATTCATGAGAAAAATCTTATCAAACTAATCAAAGTTGACTCAAATAAACAATATGCTGATTTGTTCACCAAAGCCTTTGATGAACAAAGATTTATATATCTCATTACAGCTATTGGGATTATAAACATTGATTAGTTAATCTCATTTGAAAACCTTTTAATGTGTAAAGTCTCATGTCAAAACAATCTAAGCCCTGTTACAAAAGATCTTTTTCTAAATTTTATCTAAGTATGAATTCTTCCGAAGAGAAATTAACCTTCGGAAGATATTTTGCATATCTTCCGAAGCAAATTTCTCCCAGGATAATTTTCTTCTCGGAAGAGTATTAAGTCTCGAAAGAAGCGATTGATTTCATATCAGATCAACTTTCGAAGCTTTTAACACACTCCACTTGAAAGGCAACATATACTCTCGGAAGTAATTAATTTACCTTCGGAAGTAAATTTGCCTTCGGAAGAATATTACCTTCGGAAATGCTTTATACTCGAAAAAAAGATTTTACTGTGTAACGGAAATCTTTTGGGCCCCACTCTATAAAAAGTAAAGATTTTGTTAATGATGTCGGATTATTTAAATGGACTAACCTTACCGCCCATGTCACATCATCCACTGAAACCTCACATCGTCTTATCCAAAACCCCCTTTAAACCGCCATTCCACCCATTTAAATACTTCCGGCTAATCACTTACATCCTTTTTACCCAAATTACTGCCCTAAAAGCTTTCTTCTTCTCCAATTTACCTTATTCCGAACTATCTTTCTGTCATCTTCTTCAATGGCACTAAACCCTCAACATAACCAAGTCGCACTCCTAGATTCTTCAAGGGATGTTGACTTCTCAGACATCATTTCTTTTCTAACCCAATCTTCGTACTACACAGCTCTGACTGTAAACCCCATAATTTACTCAAACCAAATGTCTGAATTTTGGACAAATGGTCGGATTGAAACCCTAAATGGGGTTCGTGCTATTCGGTCGAGCATTTGTGGCCAGGAGTTAGGGTTTACAGTCAGAGCTGTGTAGTACGAAGATTGGGTCAGAAAAGAATTGATGTCTGAGAAGTCAACATCCCTTGAAGAATCAATGAGGGTGGAGTACCCTCAACGTTTGAGGTTGGTGAATCGTCCTCAGCCCATTAGGACCTCCCGTTGATGGATGAGCCTGTTGATCGCACCCTAGTTACTTTAGTTACCTGATGCATCCACTATGAGCACCAGATTTCATCCTGACAAGGTAAGGCGGAAGTGACGAATGAGATGTTACAGGCAATGGATGGAAGGATGATGACATTCAAGGAGGAGAAGTTTATTGTGAACGATAATCGGAATCAACTACATTTTAGGATTTGTGATTTAGAGACGAGACTGGAAGAGACGAAGAAGAAGCTAGAGGTGGTTGAGCTGAAATTGGAGGTTGCAGAGGCTGGATTTGTAGCAACACAACAGTAGGTGACTTCTCTTAAAGGACGAGTGGAGGCAACGTTGATGTTGGCAACAATTTGCATGATGATGGCTTCGGTGGTGTTGTGTGTCGATGTGATTGCATGATTCTCTTGTTAGACTTGTAGGGTCATTCCTTTAGTATCGGCCTCCTAGGTGTTGTGCTTGGTATTTTCGATAATGTCGTAGGCATGAATTGGTTGTCAAAACATCATGCTGAAGTGGCATGCTACGGGAAGACAATTCGTCTACCTATTCCAAGTGGTGGAACTTTGACTATCCAAGGTGATAAAGCAAGACCTACCTTGAAGATTGTAAATGTAATGAAGGCTTGCAAGTATTTACATGAAAGGTATCCAGCGTTTCTTGCCAAGGCGGTGGATACTAAGAATGAGAAGCGAAAGCTTAAGGACATACCGATAGTGCGAGACTAACCAGATGTCTTTTCTGATGATCTGCCTAGATTACCACCGTCTAGACAGGTTGAATTTCAAATCAATTTAGTACCGGGAGCTGCTCCTGTTACCCGACCACCATACCAATTAGCGCCTTCAGAGATGCAAGAATTGTCCAAGCAAATAGAAGAATTGTTGGATAAGGGATTTATAAGACCAAGCTTCTCGCAAAAGGGAGGACCAGTCTTGTTTGTCAAGAAGAAAGATAGGTCATTTAAAATTTGTATAGATTATCGAGAGTTAAACAAACTCACTATCAAGAATTGATACCCATTACCAAGAACCGATGATCTGTTTGATCAGCTTCAAGGATCTTGTCTCTACTCGAAGATTGATCTATGATTAGGTTATCATCATCTATTGATAGCCAAGGAAGATGTTCCAAAAACAACATTCAAGACACGTTACGACCATTACAAGTTTCTGGTTATGCCATTTGGCCTAACAACTGCGCCTGTTGTGTTCATGGATCTTATGAAAAGAGTATGCGAACCTTAGTTTGATAAGTTTGTAATAGTAATTATCGATGATGTACTAGTCTATTCAAGGACCAAGAAAGATCATGAACAACATCTAAAAATTATCTTGGAGACGTTAAAGAAAGAGAAACTGTATGCAAAGTTCTCGAAATGTGAATTCTAGATTCGAGAGGTTCACTTTCTTATACATGTCATTAATGAGAAAGGCATACATGTAGATCTGGCTAAGATTGAAGCAATCAAGAACTGGGAGGTACCCAAATCCCCGATCGAGGTACGTCAGTTTCTTGGATTGGCTGGTTATTATCTGAGATTCATTGAAAATTTCTCAAAGTTAGCACAGCCGTTAACGCTATTGACTCAGAAGGATAGAAAGTATGACTGGACTGATAAGCAAGAGGCAGCTTTTCAGTTATTAAAGCAGAAGTTAGGTAGTGCTCCTATTCTTTCTCTTCCTAAAGGAATAGAAGGGTTCATTGTGTACTGTGATGCGTCCCGTTTAGGTCTTGGTTGTGTGTTGATGCATAAAAGATAAGGTCATTGCTTATGCATCTAGAAAATTAAATATGCATGAGAAGAACTACACCACTCATGATTTTGAGTTGGGAGCGGTGATTTTTGCGCTCAAGATTTGGAGGCATTACCTATACGGTACGAAGTGTGTTGTTTACACTGATCACAAGAGTCTTCAACATATCTTTGATCAAAAAGAGCTTAACATGAGGCAACTTCCATGGGTAGAGTTGCTAAACGATTACGATTATGAATTCCGTTATCATCCGGGCAAGGCCAACGTTGTGGTCGATGCATTGAGTAGAAAGGAAAATGATAAGCCTAAGCATGTCCGCGCTTTGGAGCTGACTATTTATTCGGCTGTTGATACTCAAATCCAAGATGCTCAAGTCGACGCTTTAAAGAATGAAAATTTTAAGAATAAAGGATTGAAAGGCATGGTCAAGGAGTAAGTGCCTAAGACCAATAATGTAGAGTACTTCACGGACCAAATCTACGTTCCACGTGTTGGAAACCTACGTGAATTAATTTTCGATGAAGACAATATATCTAAATATTCAATTCACCCCGGGTCGGATAAGATGTGAAGGAACATTTTTGGTGGGCCAATATGAAGGGTGATGTAGCAACCTATGAATACTACAAGCCGTTAGGACTCCTTCAACAACCAGAGATTCCTTGATTGAAATGGGAGCGAATAGCAATGGACTTTGTCATGAAATGACCCCGCGCGTGTAGTGGTCACGACACTATTTGTGTAATCATTGACAGATTGACCAAGTCTGCTCATTTCTTACCCACTAAGGAAACAGATAGAATGGAAAAGCTAACCAAAATATACCACAAAGAGGTGGTATCTCGTCATGGAGTACCGATATCGATAATATTTAGTTGAGTTTTCCTACAATGACAGTTATCACAGTAGTATCAAAGCTACTTCGTCTGAAGCTTAGATGGAAGAAAGTGTCACTCGCCATTTTGCTGGGCGGAAGTTGGAGAGAAACAATTGACTGGACCTGAGATTGTCCAAGAAACTACAAACAAGACCGTTCAAATCAGAAAGAGGCTAGAAGCCACCGCGAGTCGGCAAAAGAGTTATGCGAATAATCGAAGGAAACCATTGGAATTCCAGGTTGGAGACAGAACTTATGTGAAGATCTTGTCGTGGAAAGGAATTGTTCATTTTGGAAAGAAAGGAAAGCTTAGCCTCGTTATATCAGACCTTTTGAGATCGTAGTGTGATTTGTCCTATTGCATATCGACTTAAGTTACCTCGTGAGCTTAGTGGAATACACGATGTGTTCCATGTATCCAATCTGAAGAAGTGTCTTGCTGATGAAGCTCTAGTCATACGACCTAAAAAAAAAGTTTGTATCGATGACAAACTAAATTTCACCAAGGACCAGTTGAGATTATGGACGATAGGATTCAGAAACTTAGAAAGGGTCGGGTTAAGTTGGTATGGGTAAGATGGAACTCTAGACGTGGTCCCGAGTTCACTTGGGAATGACAGGATCAAATGAAGCGCAAGTACCCTCATCTATTTCCCATCTAGAATAGAATATGGAACTACAACTTAAATTTCGGGACGAAATTTCCTAAACGAGGGGAGACTGTGACATCCCGTGTTTTCAAGTTAATATCCGTACGTTAATAAAATATAAAAAATATTTAAATGCATCATAAGACATAATTTTATGATAATTAAGATCATTTAAGGCCTAGCAAAGCCCCTTTTGGATAAATTTTATATTTGGTAATTTTGAGAAATTACCGGGTCACGTAGCGATAAAGCGTTTAACGAACGTTGGTGATAACTGAGTTAACTAAATTTGGTCAATAAATATTGAATATTATGACTTAATAAATATTAAGTGAAAATATTATTAGTCATGAATAATAATAATTAATATTATTTACTTTGATCGCGTAAAATTAAGACTTTTTAAATATTGTCGTGATGCAACGTACAGTCCGTTGCACACTGTGTTATATCGTGTATATTTTTATTATTGACTTTTTGTCACTATTATTTAATATTGCGAACCCTTGAAAAAACTCAAATTAATACTTTAATTTTATAGAAAATTTTCGCGTAAAACCCGAACGTTTAAGATTTTTACAAAAACATTTCACGAGACCGACACCCGCCTTATACCCGATGGCATCTCACTTAGATATCCACCAGCCATTTTTAACATTTAATTACATGATTAGATTTATCTAATCACCCTTAGTCATCTCTATATAAACCACCTCTCACTCCATCTTTTACACACACTCAACCCACCCTTTCTCCCACTAGAAATCACCTACACATTTTCCTCTTCCTTCTCTCTAAAATCCATGGCTGGAACCATCAAAGAACAGCCCTCTTTCACATGATTTTGATCATCCAAGCTCGTTTTAAACTTTGATTTCTGGATTTCAAGGATCCCTTATGAGTTTGGTGCAAAACATTGCATAAATCCTACTCAAAGGAGAAGAAATCCCTAAGTAAATCATTCTTGAATCTTCAAAAGTAGTTCATCTTAGGTAAGAACTTTGAATTTTTATGACATGCAACATGACTCTTGGATGATTGTTGCGAGATTTGTTTACCAAAAACTAGTTTTTCTTGAAATCCAAGGTTCCAACAAAGAGTTTTAACAAAGAAATGTGTTTTAAAACAATGTGTGTGTGTGTGTCGTACGTATGTATATGTGTATAATGATTTTGTATTTTGTTGATCTTTCAATATTTTGTTGATTTTCTCTTGCATGCAAGATGATCAAACTTTTGTTTGAGGTTATGAACATCATATGAAACTCATCTCCAAAAGAAGTTTACCATAATGATGAAAATGGGTAATACATGACTGCATGTAAAGAATGATGTTCTTGAACCCATCTTGCACTTTGATTTCATAAGGGATTGAGATGATCCAAGAATAATAGTGATCATGATCTGAATTCTTTTGGTTTTTAAGAAGGTTTTGTTGAAATGAAAACTAAAAACATACGATAAAATATATGATTTGGACTATGCATGTATGAAATCGTATATATGTATGTATATGTGGTTTACACTTTTGTTCTTTATTTGTTCTTCACTTATAAGTTTAGAGATGATTTAAATGATCCATGCATATGGAGATCAAGATCTGGAGATTTTGATATTCTTATTCAAATTTTACTTAAAGAAAAGATAAAAACAAATTAGGATAAAAGTACTCAAGTGTTGATTAGACATAAACACTAGAAAATTTTCCATAAAATATAATGGACAAGTATTTTGTAAGATCTGGATAAATAACTTTAAAACATTTAAGATATAAGTTAAAAAGTTAGTAACTTACTGAAAATAAAAGTTTTGATGATTAGGTTTAATCTCGTAAACGTTTTACGCGTTAAAAACGGTGTTTTCGGGTCTAAAATAAATAATTTCTCACAATTCCGGTTTTGGACAGAAAATAATATAGTATTTGAAGTTTAAAACTTATTTTTTTAAGTATATAACAAACCCATAACAAACAAGGTATTCGGTGATAACTTTATACGCGTGAAATAGCCGAAAACTGACAATTTCGGGTCAAACTTAATGGACTGTTTTGGAACTGAATTTTTACAAAATATTTTAGAAGGTTTTTGGTATAAAATATTCATGTGTAAACATATAAAAGGTCATAAGATATATAGGGGCTTGATATACGGTTTATGCGAGTAAAATCGTGCAGTTTCAGGTCAAAAATCATCGTATACGAGTGAAATTTGGGTCAAACATAATAGGTCATCTTTATATAATAAAACAGGTCTACAATAATTTTATACATGTTTTACTACTGAAAACTTAATTATTTATTGAAAAGATTAATAAAAGTTGAGTTGCGTTAATTAAAGTAATATTTATAAAGTAATAAAATAAGAAATAGTTTACTTACTAGAACAAGAATATGGATATATCTTATTATTAATCTTAAATAAAATATAACTATGAATTAGTAAATTCTTATTTATGTAAATCTTTATTAATTATTCATTTGTTTATTTATTTGTTTGTATGATACATAACTTAGTAAATTTTGCGTTACATTTTTATATACTTTCACGTGTTTATTTTGTGTGTGTATTGTGGTTGTTGTTTAAGGGATTAAATGGTTGATTTAATAAATGAATACTTGTCACACTTAAATAAAGTTATTAAACTAAATCGAAAATCACCAACGGGATTTAAAAAAAAATGGATTTCAAGATAAGTCTAGTGAGTTGGGTAAACAACTTACGTATTAGACTTATTACACAACAATTAATAGATCCTTTGTGTATAGGGTGTTAATTGGTTGTTTAATTTCCGGGCTCGATTTTTGCTAGATCATCTCCTTGTCATATTTGAAGGGGAGTCCTTCGGCCCTATTTTAAATATTATTTTAAATGTTTTGGGGGAAAAGCATGAAACGATACTTTAAAATATATGATGGGTTAAACAGGATAATATATATTATGAGGGTATAAGTTTGGGTCAGTAGTATTGATATATATACTATTGAGCCCTAAATACCCCTATAATCATTAACCTCAGGGGTGAGGCCACAGAATATATTGGTAGATCTATCGGGTTAGAATGGCCCGCTCTCGCGACCAGTCGCGCTGGTCAGGTTGTGGCGAGGGAGTTTATATGTCTGGATAGTTGTGTGGCAACGACGTGTTTCTTGGTTTGATTATGGGCTTATGACCTGAATTATCATAGTACCTAGCTAGTCTATGTGGAATATATTATGCCTTGTTTCATCATGTTATTTTTAAAAGTGAATGTTTGCAAGATTACAAAACCTTGAAAGCTCACCAACTTTATATTGACTTTATTACCCTTCATGCTTTTCAGGGTTATAGGTGAGCTCTATATGGATTTCTGGAACTATGTCTTTGAAGGGTCAAATGTTTCAAACGTTTTTAAATAATTTTAGGTTCATGTAATAAAAACAATATTATGTGTTACTACCGAAACGTTTAACGTCGGTTAACAAAATACTTTTATGATAATAATATATGATTTTCATGACTAACGTTATCATTGAATACGTTTGACTATAAAAGTTGGGTCAACTCCAACTTCCATTACCACCACGTCACGCGACTTTCCGTTGCGGTTTTCGGGGTGAGACAGAAGTTGGTATCTGAGCCAACGATTATAGCGAACTAGAATATATTTTTCGAAAATCTAGACTATAACCTTTAAAAAGATTATTTGACTCCAAAGACAATTCCATGTCTTGAGCCTTATGCTAGATTAGAGCATTATGTTAGCATAATATTCATATTAAGATTATGATTGTTAATTTTATGTGCTAGAGTTTTGCATAATTAATAAGTACGTATGCATGCATAAGTTAATGATACTTTTGTACATGTTCCTGTTTAAAAGGAATTAAGTATAAATGTCTGTAGTTAGAAAATTTAGTACGGATATTTTTGTGTTACGGGTGTCTTCTCGAACCCTGTTCATTCTGATCCATGACTCCATAGTGATTACGAGGATCCTGTGTTCCCTCTTTCCCCTATCACACTTTTGGAAATTTAACACTACTAATTTGCACCGAGATTGGAGCATACTTTTGAGTATGGAAATGGCTGGATTTTGGCATCCGATGACGAGAGTCCTCTTGCTCTTAGTGACCTTAATTAGACAACACCTATTACTCATGAGCTTGCTCCTGATTATCCTGAGCATTTTTTTTAGGTTCGCTTCATTTACTCAAGGAAGAAGAAGAGGGTGACTAAGGTAGTTACTAATGATACTACTTGTGAAATACTAGAGGTGGCTGAGCCTAAGCAGGCTAGAGTGCGGGACAGGTAGTGGGACTGGTTGACTAGACAACTACAAGAGTACGCTATTGAGGGTGGAGTACCCTAAACGTTTGAGGTTGGTGAATCGTCCTCAGCCCATTAGGACCTCCTGTTGATGGATGAGCCTGTTGATCGCACCCTAGTTGCTTTAGTTACCTGATGCATCCACTATGAGCACCAGATTTCATCCTTACAAGGTAAGGCGAAAGTGACGAATGAGATGTTGCAGGCAATGGATGGAAGGATGATGACATTCAAGGAAGAGAAGTTTATTGTGAATGACAATCGGAATCAACTACATTTTAGGATTTATGATTTAGAGACGAGACTGGAAGAGACGAAGAAGAAGCTAGAGGTGGTTGAGCTGAAATTGGAGGTTGCAGAGGCTGGATTTGTAGCAACACAACAGTAGGTGACTTCTCTTAAAGGACGAGTGGAGGCAACGTTGATGTTGGCAACAATTTGCATGATGATGGCTTCGGTGGTGTTGTGTGTCGATGTGATTGCATGATTCTCTTGTTAGACTTGTAGGGTCATTCCTTTAGTATCGGCCTCCTAGGTGTTGTGCTTGGTAGTTTCGATAATGTCGTAGGCATGAATTGGTTGTCAAAACATCATGCTGAAGTGGCATGCTACGGGAAGACAATTCGTCTACCTATTCCAAGTGGTGGAACTTTGACTATCCAAGGTGATAAAGCAAGACCTACCTTGAAGATTGTAAATGTAATGAGGGCTTGCAAGTATTTACATGAAAGGTATCCAGCGTTTCTTGCCAAGGCGGTGGATACTAAGAATGAGAAGTGAAAGCTTAAGGACATACCGATAGTGTGAGACTAACCAGATGTCTTTTCTGATGATCTGCCTAGATTACCACCGTCTAGACAGGTTGAATTTCAAATCAATTTAGTACCGGGAGCTGCTCCTGTTACCCGACCACCATACCAATTAGCGCCTTCAGAGATGCAAGAATTGTCCAAGCAAATAGAAGAATTGTTGGATAAGGGATTTATAAGACCAAGCTTCTCGCAAAAGGGAGGACCAGTCTTGTTTGTCAAGAAGAAAGATAGGTCATTTAAAATTTGTATCGATTATCGAGAGTTAAACAAACTCACTATCAAGAAATGATACCCATTACCAAGAACCGATGATCTGTTTGATCAGCTTCTAGGATCTTGTCTCTACTCGAAGATTGATCTATGATTAGGTTATCATCATTTATTGATAGCCAAGGAAAATGTTCCAAAAACAACATTCAAGACACGTTACGGCCATTACGAGTTTCTGGTTATGCCATTTGGCCTAACAACTGCGCCTGTTGTGTTCATGGATCTTATGAAAAGAGTATGCGAACCTTACTTTGATAAGTTTGTAATAGTACTTATCGATGATGTACTAGTCTATTCAAGGACCAAGAAAGATCATGAACAACATCTAAAGATTATCTTGGAGATGTTAAAGAAATAGAAACTGTATGCAAAGTTCTCGAAATGCGAATTCTAGATTCAAGAGGTTCACTTTCTTATACATGTCATTAATGAGAAAGACATACATGTAGATCTGGCTAAGATTGAAGCAATCAAGAACTGGGAGGTACCCAAATCCCCGATCGAGGTACGTCAGTTTCTTGGATTGGCTGGTTATTATCTGAGATTCATTGAAAATTTCTCAAAGTTAGCATAGCCGTTAACGGTATTGACTCAGAAGGATAGAAAGTATGACTGGACTGATAAGCAAGAGGCAGCTTTTCAGTTATTAAAGCAGAAGTTAGGTAGTGCTCTTATTCTTTCTCTTCCTAAAGGAATAGAAGGGTTCATTGTGTACTGTGATGCGTCCCGTTTAGGTCTTGGTTGTGTGTTGATGCATAAAAGATAAGGTCATTGCCTATGCATCTAGAAAATTAAATATGCATGAGAAGAACTACACCACTCATGATTTTGAGTTGGGAGCGGTGATTTTTGCGCTCAAGATTTGGAGGCATTACCTATACGGTACGAAGTGTGTTGTTTACACTGATCACAAGAGTCTTCAACATATCTTTGATCAAAAAGAGCTTAACATGAGGAAACTTCCATGGGTAGAGTTGCTAAACGATTACGATTATGAAATCCGTTATCATCCGGGCAAGGCCAACGTTGTGGTTGATGCATTGAGTAGAAAGGAAAATGATAAGCCTAAGCATGTCCGCGCTTTGGAGCTGCCTATTTATTCGGCTGTTGATACTCAAATCCAAGATGCTCAAGTCGACGCTTTAAAGAATGAAAATTTTAAGAATAAAGGATTGAAAGGCATGGTCAAGGAGTTAGTGCCTAAGACCAATAATGTAAAGTACTTCATGGACCAAATCTACGTTCCACGTGTTGGAAACCTACGTGAATTAATTTTCGATGAAGACAATATATCTAAATATTCAATTCACCCCGGGTCGGATAAGATGTGAAGGAACATTTTTGGTGGGCCAATATGAAGGGTGATGTAGCAACCTATGAATACTACAAGCCGTTAGGACTTCTTCAACAACCAGAGATTCCTTGATTGAAATGGGAGCGAATAGCAATGGACTTTGTCATGAAATGACCCCGCGCGTCTAGTGGTCACGACACTATTTGTGTAATCATTGACAGTTTGACCAAGTCTGCTCATTTCTTACCCGTTAAGAAAACAGATCGAATGGAAAAGCTAACCAAAATATACCACAAAGAGGTGGTATCTCGTCATGGAGTACCGATATCGATAATATTTAGTTGAGTTTTCCTACAATAACAGTTATCACAGTAGTATCAAAGCTACTTCGTCTGAAGCTTAGATGGAAGAAAGTGTCACTTGCCATTTTGCTGGGCGGAAGTTGGAGAGAAACAATTGACTGGACCTGAGATTGTCCAAGAAACTACAAACAAGACCGTTCAAATCAGAAAGAGGTTAGAAGCCACCGCAAGTCGGCAAAAGAGTTATGCGAATAATCGAAGGAAACCATTGGAATTCCAGGTTGGAGACAGAACTTATGTGAAGATCTTGTCGTGGAAAGGAATTGTTCATTTTGGAAAGAAAGGAAAGCTTAGCCTCGTTATATCAGACCTTTTGAGATCGTAGTGTGATTTGTCCTATTGCATATCGACTTAAGTTACCTCGTGAGCTTAGTGGAATACACGATGTGTTCCATGTATCCAATCTGAAGAAGTGTCTTGCTGATGAAGCTCTAGTCATACGACCTAAAAGAAAAGTTTGTATCGATGACAAACTAAATTTCACCAAGGACCAGTTGAGATTATGGACGATAGGATTCAGAAACTTAGAAAGGGTCGGGTTAAGTTGGTATGGGTAAGATGGAACTGTAGACGTGGTCCCGAGTTCACTTGGGAATGACAGGATCAAATGAAGCGCAAGTACCCTCATCTATTTCCCATCTAGAATAGAATATGGAACTACAACTTAAATTTCGGGACGAAATTTCCTAAACGAGGGGAGACTGTGACATCTCGTGTTTTCAAGTTAATATCCATACGTTAATAAAATATAAAAAATAAATTAAATGCATCATAAGACATAATTTTATGATAATTAAGATCATTTAAGGCCTAGCAAAGCCCCTTTTGGATAAATTTTATATTTGGTAATTTTAAGAAATTACCGGGTCGCGTAGCGATAAAGCGTTTAACGAACGTTGGTGATAATTGAGTTAATTAAATTTGGTCAATAAATATTGAATATTATAACTTAATAAATATTAAGTGAAAATATTATTAGTCATGAATAATAATAATTAATATTATTTACTTTGATCGCGTAAAATTAAGACTTTTTAAATATTGTCGTGATGCAACGTACAGTCCGTTGCACACTGTGTTATATCGTGTATATTTTTATTATTGACTTTTTGTCACTATTATTTAATATTGCGAACCCTTGAAAAACCTCAAATTAATACTTTATTTTTATAGAAAATTTTCGCGTAAAACCCGAACGTTTAAGATACAAAAAATTTAACGAGACCGACACCCGCCTTATACCCGATGGCATCTCACTTAGATATCCACCAGCCATTTTTAACATTTAATTACATGATTAGATTTATCTAATCACCCTTAGTCATCTCTATATAAACCACCTTACACTCCATCTTTTACACACACTCAACCCAACCTTTCTCCCACTAGAAATCACCTACACATTTTCCTCTTCCTTCTCTCTAAAACCCATGGCTGGAACCATCAAAGAACAGCCCTCTTTCACATGATTTTGATCATCCAAGCTCGTTTCAAGCTTTGATTTCTGGATTTCAAGGATCCCTTATGAGTTTGGTGCAAAACATTGCATAAATCCTACTCAAAGGAGAAGAAATCCCTAAGTAAATCATTCTTGAATCTTCAAAAGTAGTCCATCTTAGGTAAGAACTTTGAATTTTTGTGACATGCAACATGACTCTTGGATGATTGTTGCGAGATTTGTTTACCAAAAACTAGTTTTTCTTGAAATCCAAGGTTCCAACAAAGAGTTTTAACAAAGAAATGTGTTTTAAAACAATGTGTGTGTGTGTCGTACGTATGTATATGTGTATAATGATTTTGTATTTTGTTGATCTTTCAATATTTTGTTGATTTTCTCTTGCATGCAAGATGATCAAACTTTTGTTTGAGGTTATGAACATCATATGAAACCCATCTCCAAAAGGAGTTTACCATAATGATGAAAATGGGTAATACATGATTGCATGTAAAGAATGATGTTCTTGAACCCATCTTGCACTTTGATTTCATAAGGGATTGAGATGATCCAAGAATAATGGTGATCATGATCTGAATTCTTTTGGTTTTTAAGAAGGTTTTGTTTAAATGAAAACTAAGAACATACGATAAAATATATGATTTGGACTATGCATGTATGAAATCGTATATATGTATGTATATGTGGTTTACACTTTTTTTCTTTATTTGTTCTTCACTTATAAGTTTAGAGATGATTTAAATGATCCATGCATATGGAGATCAAGATCTGGAGATTTTGATATTCTTATTCAAATTTTACTTAAAGAAAAGATAAAAACAAATTAGGATAAAAGTACTCAAGTGTTGATTAGACATAAACACTAGAAAATCTTCCATAAAATATAATGGACAAGACAAGTATTTTGTAAGATCTAGAGAAATAACTTTAAAACATTTAAAATATAAGTTAAAAAGTTAGTAACTTACTGAAAATAAAAGTTTGATGATTAGGTTTAATCTCGTAAACGTTTTACGCGTTAAAAACGGTGTTTTCGGGTCTAAAATAAATAATTTCTCACAATTCCGGTTTTGGACAAAAAATAATATAGTATTTGAAGTTTAAAACTTATGTTTTTAAGTATATAACAAACCCATAACAAACAAGGTATTCGGTGATAACTTTATACACGTGAAATAGCCAAAAACTGACAATTTCGGGTTAAACTTAATGGACTGTTTTGGAATTGAATTTTTACAAAATATTTTAGAAGGTTTTTGGTATAAAATATTCATGTGTAAACATATAAAAGGTCATAAGATATATAGGGGCTTGATATACGGTTTATGCGAGTAAAATCGTGCGGTTTCAGGTAAAAAATCATCGTATATGTCACATCCCGGCGGAAGCGTGAAATGCTTAGGGTGTGACTTGTTTGCTCAGAACTCATTGATTAACAATTACCACAACATATCACATAATTATATATATTACATAACATCACATAACATAATTAGATTAATATAGGAGTTGGAATTACATCAGTTCATCATAGTCAAAATTTGAACTAACATAACCCTATTATATTAAAAGCCTAACAGTAACATCTTCAGAGACGATGGTAGTGGGCATCCACCGACACACTGAGATCATACAGATTTACTGTCAGGTTTACACAAACTTTCCCCACAACTTCTCCCCAGCCATTAAAAACATCAAAGGAGAACATTAAGCTGTTAGTCATGGTGAATTCCTGAAAAAGCATACTCAAAACAGTCAACATAAAGTTGGTGAGCTTCACAGGTTTATCATATAACATAAATACATTATATACAACCAAACCTTACATAGCAACCAGATCATTCATATTTGTCATAACATATTTCATAAATCAGATAATATAGCAACACAATACTCATCTTATTGGTGCAGAAAATATTTTCCTAAGTAGCACTACCAATATTATCTAACGGTTCTACATCCGAATTAATGGTTGTAACATAAATCTCAGAAAATAATGCATCAATTAGTATGCTTTTTCCACAAAACTTTTACAAAACAAAAATGGGCCATGAAACTCACCTTTACTCCAAATGGTAACCTATACAAGAAAATATTTATAATTCAGAAAATGTATATTTCTTTAATATTTTTAGTACCTCAGATTGAAGAATTTATTTTATAAATCAGGTTTAGTATAAATTCCGAAATTTTTACAGTAGATGTATCTTAGTGTTAGGTAAAATATACTAAAATTTCATATTCAAATTATTTTCAGGCTAATTTTTATTATTTTTACATTATTCACATAATTCTTTAGAAATACCTTCGGGCCTCTAAAATTAGTCAAATTTTGGCAGGTTAATAATTATAATTCGTAAAGTTTTTCGGAATTTTCTCATGCTCTAAACTATAGCAGAGCTATTTTTATAATTTTTCCTATTTTATCTTTATTTTACTAAAAATAGCAGATCATGTCCAAAAATTCTAATTTTTACACAAACTGCTCCATTTTTATTCTTATATTTTCTATAAATTTTCCATAATTTATTTCATACTTTAAGTATTTTGCCCGATTTTTAGTTGACAGAATGGTTAAAAATTAATATTTCAGAAAATATTTTGAGTTAGGTCACGAAATTTTTCCAGTGGATTCTATAATTCATAATAGTCAGTACATAATTTTTCTATACCTTTACTAGGATCGGTTCTTTTAATATGATTTTTCTCTTTTTATTCTTAATTATTGCATATAAATTAATTAATTCATAAGAATAGTACCAAATTTTGCAGAGTTCAATTTCCTAATATTCTAAATATATTTTTAATGTTTGTTCCCACAATCATAGTTATTTTATATGCAGAATCAATTTAACAAACTATGACTAGATTTTTACCCTTTTGTTGATAATTTCTTGCTATAAATTTGATTGTTTTAAGGTTTGTTTTTCTTATTTCAGATTTTTAGAATCTTTCTTTTTGTCTGAAAAATGAGTTTGATTTTTATATGTTTTTATAAAAACCTTGAATGTTTAATCAAAAGGGTTAATCACATGTGTTTATTTAACACATGTTTGATTTTTCATAACTTAATTTAGTAGGGTTTAAGAGTTGGAACCTTGATTTTGACAGAAGGAGAGTTTGAGAAGAAGGTGAGGATGGCCTAAGCTTGCTTGGTTTTGGTGTTCTTGATAATCTTTCGGGAGGTGATGCTTCCACGAGGCTTGGATGTTGCTGCTTTGTAACCGAAAGATAGGTAGGAGATGAGAATAACAATGGTTGTTATGGTGATAACCGAAGATGATGGTGTGGTGTTCGGGAGGTGAGGAGTTTGGGTGAAAATGGTTGTGGTGTTCGGCTTTGGTGATAGTTACCGAGAGTTTTAGAGAGAAAGGTGGTGACATGCAAGTCCTCGGCCGAGTGTTGATATAGGGAAATTCCTCATGATTACCACTAGTTCTAGGAGGTGAGGTGTACCTTGTAGCCTTGCTTAGTCATGGTTATGTGGCGGTGTATCTAGAAGAACCGAGAGGTGGGCGGTGGGTTGTCCAAGTTGTGATCCAACCGAGTCTTTCAAAGGGAAGTGGAGTAGGTTGCCATTAAGGAGTTTCATCATTGCTCCTAGGGTGCTAGGCTCTTAAGGTGGCAACATTCTAGCTTGGTGAGTTGGCTAGGTGTCCCGAAAGAGGTGTGAGTCATCACACAAGTTTGTTCTAATCGGTGCTTAAGGGTATTAGCAAACCGGTTTTGTTACCTTTAATTGATGCTTGGTTTGAGGTTTATGTGTAATGGTTTGTTTTGATGTCAAATCTCTCTTGATGTTAACTTATGTTTATGATGTTTGGTTGGGTTGTATCTTGGTTTACTTGATGTTTGTTTAGTGTTATATGGTTGAGGTATTTTGATCACATAATGTTTGGTATCAAAAGGTTATGTATTCGGATACATGCACACGTAAAATTTGTGCATGCATGCATCCATGCATACGTATCACACATATGTATAAGCAAACAACATGCTTGTGTAAACAAAATGAAAGCATGCATACGTATATGTATGTATAAAAATATATATATTAACCTAGATGTGGCTTAGCATATTTAAATGAACTTAGTGTATAAAATTTCTTAATCTAGGGTTGTCACATTCTCCCCCCGTAAAAATAATTTCGTCCCGAAATTTATTTGAATAGTAATGAACTTATCTGACCGTTGTCTTAAAATAGGTGGGGGTATTTTCTTCTGATTTCATCTTCTCTTTCCCATGTATACTCTGGCCCTCTCTTAGCGTTCCACTTAACTTTCACTATGGGGATCTTGCTTCTTCTTAGCTTTTTAATTTTTTTATCTAATATGGCTATTGGCTCCTCTGTAAAATGAAGCTTCTCATCTATCTTTATTTCTTGAACTGGAACTTTTAATGTTTCATGTGTTAAACATTTCTTCAGATTGGACACATGGAACGTGTTGTGTACTTTACTTAATTCTTCGGGTAAATCTAGCTTATACGCAACAGGACCAATTTTGTCAATAACTTCAAATGGTCCAATATACCTTGGGTTCAACTTATTTCTCTTTTCAAATCGAAAGATTCCTTTGGTGGGTGATATTTTTAGATAGACCTTATCTCCAATTTGAAATTCTAACGGCTTTCTTCTTTTATCTGCATAACTTTTCTGCCGATCCCGTGCTGTCTTTAATCTGTTCTTGATTTCTTTAATCTTGTCAGATGTCTCTTGAATTAAATCAGGGCCTATAAGTTGTTTATCTCCTATTTCATTCCAACATAAGGGCGATCTGCATTTTCTTCCATACAGGGCTTCAAACGGGGCGGTCTTAATGCTAGAATGATAGCTATTATTATAAGAAAATTCTATCAAAGGTAAATGCATATCCCAGTTGCCACCAAAATCTAATGCACAAGCACGTAACATATCTTCTAGTGTTTGTATTGTCCTTTCACTCTGTCCATCTGTTTGTGGGTGGAAGGCTGTGCTAAGATTTATTTGGGTTCTTAAAGCTTTTTGTAAGGTCTGCCAAAATCTTGATATGAATCTACTGTCCCTATCAGATATAATGGAGATTGGTATTCCATGTCTGGATACGATTTCTCGTATGTAAATTCTCGCCAATTTCTCTATTTTGTAATCTTCTCTGATTGGCAGGAAGTGTGCTGATTTGGTCAACCTATCTACTATAACCCAAATTGTGTCATAGCCACTTGAGGTCCTTGGTAACTTGGTTACAAAATCCATGGTAATTTGATCCCATTTCCATTCTGGAATTTCCGGTTGTTGTAGATACCCCGAAGGTTTCTGATGTTCTGCTTTAACCTTTGAACACGTATTGCATTTCTCTACAAATTCCCCAACTGATTTCTTCATACCAGGCCACCAGTAATGATTTTTCAAATCCTTATACATTTTGTTATTTCCTGGATGTACGGAGTATCTTGACTTATGTGCTTCCTGTAATATAATCTTTCTAAGTATGGCATTATCAGGTATCCAAGTTCTTCCTTTAAATCTTAGAATTCCATGTGTATCTGCCTGTAAATCCTTTTCCTGTCCTTTTATTTCTATTTTACTTTTCTGTTGGGCTTCCCATATTTGTCTTAACAGATCTGATTGTAGTTCCATTCTCATGGCTCGTACTCGTAACGGTTTAACCCTATCTTTTCTACTTAAAGCATCTGCAACTACATTTGCTTTACCTGGATGATATTTGATTTACAATCATAATCACTCAGTAATTCTACCCATCTTCTTTGTCTCATGTTCAGCATTTTCTGCTCAAATATATGCTGTAAACTCTTATGATCCGTATATATTGTACATTTTGTCCCATACAGGTAATGTCTCCAAATCTTAAGTGCAAAGATGACTGCTCCTAATTCCAAATCATGAGTGGTGTAGTTTTTCTCACTTCCCCTAAGTTGTCTAGAGGCATATGCGATGACTCTACTTCGTTGCATTAATACACATCCACATCCTTGACGAGACGCGTCACAATATACCACAAAATCATCAGTCCCTTCTGGTAATGACAAAATAGGTGCACTACATAACTTATTTTTCAAAAGTTCGAATGCATTCTTTTGTTTTTCTCCCCAGACATATGGCTTGTCTTTTTGGGTTAATTCAGTCAAGGGCTGAGCTATTCTTGAGAAATTTTCTATGAATCTTCTATAATATCCTGCTAATCCTAAAAATTGACGTACTTCTGTTGGTGTCTTGGGATCCTCCCATTTCTTAACAGCTTCTATTTTTGCTGGATCTACCTGTATCCTTCTTGATTGACTATGTGCCCTAGGAATTGCACTTCTCTTTTCCAAAATTCACATTTTGAGAATTTTGCGTATAGTTTTTCTTTTCTTAACAACTCCAAGGTCGATCTTAAGTGTTGCTCATGATCCTCCTTATTTTTAGAATAGATTAAAATGTCGTCTATAAAGACTATAACAAACTTATCTAAATAGGGTTTACATATCCTATTCATCAAATCCATGAATATGGCGGGAGCATTGGTTAATCCAAATGGCATTACCAGGAATTCATAATGTCCATACCTTGTTCTGAATGCTGTCTTGGGTATATCTTCATCCTGTATTCTTAGTTGATGATACCCTGATCTCAAGTCTATTTTTGAAAAGTAACTAGATCCTTGTAATTGATCAAATAGGTCGTCTATTCTAGGTAAGGGATACCTATTCTTTATAGTTACTTTATTGAGTTCCCTATAGTCTATGCACATTCTAAATGTTCCATCCTTTTTCTTAACAAATAAAACTGGTGCTCCCCAGGGTGATACACTAGGTCGTATAAATCCTTTATCCAAAAGTTCCTGAAGTTGGCTCATTAATTCTTTCATTTCAGTAGGTGCTAAACGGTAGGGTGCCTTAGCAATAGGGGCTGTTCCTGGCATCAATTCAATTTTGAATTCTACTTGACGTGGGGGTGGTAATCCAGGTAATTCATCAGGGAATACATCTGAATATTCATTGACAATTGGAACATCTTTCAGGTTTACTTTGTCTATCTTAGTGTCAACAATGTGAGTCAAATAAGCCAAACATTTCTTCCTTAGGCATTTTTGTGCATTTTACAAGAAATTATTTTTATGGTGCCCCTAGGTTTTTCACCGTATATGCACAGTGTTCTATTTTCATTAACTAAAGGGATTTTGATCATCTTCTTACCACATATTATTTCAGCTTGATTCTTACTTAACCAATCCATTCCTACAACAATATCAAATCCTCCTAAATCAATAGGGATAAATCTATATTGAAATAGTTTTCATCTAAATTCATGATACAATTAGGAATGATTTCATAAGCTTCGATTATCTTACCATCCGCTAATTCTATCATATATTTTTGATTAAGCTTTTCTGTGGTCAAGTTAAGTAGTGGCCTAAATTATTTGAAACAAAGCTACGGGTTGCTCCAGTATCAAATAATACAGTAGCGTACTGATCGTTTACAAGGAACGTACCCGTGACGACTTCTGGTTCGTGTCGAGCTTCTTCTGCCTGCATTATGAATGCTCTCCCTCGAGGGTTGTTCTGATTAGTCGGTGCCTTTCCCTTTAGCTGTGGGCATTCGTTCCGGCGATGATTTTCATTCCCACATTGATAGCAGACTGGTTTTGGATTTGCAGGGTTTTTGCAGTCTCGGGATATATGTCCCTTTTTCTTACAGTTGTAACAGATTACCATCGCACAGTTGCCTTGATGGTATCTTTGGCACGTGTTACACCATGGCTGATTTTCTGTCTAGGGTTTCTTTTCCCGTGTCATTCCTAGGTAGTTTCGAGGAGGCTGTCTAACTATTCGTTTTGAGGGGTTCCCTTAAATCTTCCCCCTGGGTTATCATCACTCCACTTTCTCTTTTCTCCGGATCTAGGGTTACCTAGTGATCCATTTCTTATCATCTCATCTGTCAGACTTCCTGATAAACTTACAGTATCTTGAAAAGTCTTGGGCCTAGCTGATTTCACTAATCCCCTTATTTGTGGCACTAGTCCCCAATATATCTTCCTATTCTCTTAGATTCTGGGGCCACTAGATGTGGTACTAACCTCGAGAGTTCATTGTACCTGTCAGTATATTCCCGATGTGCTGCTCCTTTCATTTCTAGAGCTAGAAACTCAGTTTCTAATTTTTCTATTTCATTATATGGACAGTATTTCTCTATAACCAAATTCCTAAATTCCTCCCAACTCAACTCATTCATAATGTGCCTACCTTTAGTGGTCATCTCCATCTTCCACCAGGATTGTGCTTCCCCTTTCAAGGAGTGTGAAGCAAACAAGGTTCTGTTGTTATTGGCACATTTGCTGATTTCCAGAGTTGACTCCATTTCATCTAACCAGCGTAGAGCCTGTACTGCTCCGCCTTTACCATCAAATTCTCGAGGTCTACATGACATAAAGGCTTTGTAAGAACATCCTTTCTCTGTTATAATCTCCTCTGCTGGTTGATCTCTTATGGCATCATCAGCTGGTATTTCGTTGCCGGGGGTTGTGGTACCAAGGTTTAGGTTTTGTTGAAGTTGAGTTACTAGTATGGGTATGGCAGCTTCTAACTGCTGTGACACTATTCGGGAGATCCTTTCATCTTCATTGGTTGTTGGGTTAACAGGTGTTTCTTCTCCAAGTCTAGTTCTAGGTCGTCCCACTCTTGCAGTCCTCCTTACGGGTTGCGCATTTCTTCTTGGCGGCATGCTTTTCTATAGTTAATTATAGTAAATATTAAAAAGAATTTTAGATTCTTGACAATATTCTAATTAACACATAAGCAAGTAATAGTTCAAACACAAAAGATATTTTTCATTTAAGTTCTTATTTAAAGATTTCACACTAAAAGTTAGTTCCTAATTTCCCTGCATCCATTTCCATATTCTTGAGAAGATGTTTCCCTTAGGTGCTTTTAGTTCCTTCACATCCTTCTGAATTTTCCTGATTTCTTGTTGAATTTTCTTGAGCTGTTTAAGGGTTTGTTGAGTGGCTGCGCTCTGATCTCCGTCCACCCTTTGTCTTTTAGCTTCACTTTCTTCGTTTCCGAGGGAGTCAGTTTCTTGTATCTCCTTGCCTTCATCTTGCTTAGTCTTGAATTTGTTCCCGGGCCGTACCCTTTTCCTAGGAGTTTTAATGGTATATCCTCCTACCATTACAGGTGCACGACGGACATAAAATTTGGTCTTAGGATTATCTTCCCTTTTGGTTGGAAAAGGTTCTAGAATTTGCTGAGGTTTAGGTTCAGGCGTAAGTTCTTTATTGTAATCCGAGTATCCGAATGAGTTAGTCTCACAAAAATTGTTATCAGTACTCATAGCTGCAAAACAAATCTTTTCATGGTTTGAACCCAACAGTTAGTTACCTATTTTTATATATAAGTAAAATGCTTTAATATTCATGGAATCATGACATGCAAAATCACATAATTACACAGACATGAGCTTATGGTTATAGTCTAGGTATTTTATGGTACCTAATTCTCTATAACCAATGGCTCTGATACCAACCTGTCACATCCCGGCGGAAGCGTGAAATGCTTAGGGTGTGACTTGTTTGCTCAGAACTCATTGATTAACAATTACCACAACATATCACATAATTATATATATTACATATACATATCACATAACATAATTAGATTAATATAGGAGTTGGAATTACATCAGTTCATCATAGTCAAAATTTGAACTAACATAACCCTATTACATTAAAAGCCTAACAGTAACATCTTCAGAGACGATGGTAGTGGGCATCCACCGACACACTGAGATCATACAATTTACTGTCAGGTTTACACAAACTTTCCCCACAACTTCTCCCCAGCCATTATAAACATCAAAGGAGAACATTAAGCTGTTAGTCATGGTGAATTCCTGAAAAAGCATACTCAAAACAGTCAACATAAAGTTGGTGAGCTTCACAGGTTTATCATATAACATAGATGCATTATATACAACCAAACCTTACATAGCAACCAGATCATTCATATCTGTCATAACATATTTCATAAATCAGATAATATAGCAACACAATACTCATCTTATTGGTGCAGGAAATATTTTCCTAAGTAGCGCTACCAATATTATCTAACGGTTCCACATCCGAATTAATGGTTGTAACATAAATCTCAGAAAATAATGCATCAATAGTATGCTTTTTCCCCAAAACTTTTACAAAACAAAAATGGGCCATGAAACTCACCTTTACTCCAAATGGTAACCTATACAAGAAAAATATTTATAATTCAGAAAATGTATATTTCTTTAACATTTTTAGTACCTCAGATTGAAGAATTTATTTTATAAATCAGGTTTTAGTATAAATTCCGAAATTTTTACAGTAGATGTATCTTAGTGTTAGGTAAAATATACTAAAATTTCATATTCAAATTATTTTCAGGCTAATTTTTATTATTTTTACATTATTCACATAATTCTTTAGAAATACCTTCGGGCCTCTAAAATTAGTCAAATTTTGACAGGTTAATAATTATAATTCGTAAAGTTTTTCAGAATTTTCTCATGCTCTAAACTATAGCAGAGCTATTTTTATAATTTTTCCTATTTTATCTTTATTTTGCTAAAAATACCAGATCATGTCCAAAAATTCTAATTTTTACACAAACTGCTCCATTTTTATTCTTATATTTTCTATAAATTTTCCATAATTTATTTCATACTTTAAGTATTTTTCCCGATTTTTAGTTGACAGAATGGTTAAAAATTAATATTTCAGAAAATATTTTGAGTTAGGTCACGAAATTTTTCCAGTGGATTCTATAATTCATAATAGTCAGTACATAATTTTTCTATACCTTTACTAGGATCGGTTCTTTTAATATGATTTTTCTCTTTTTATTCTTAATTATTGCATATAAATTAATTAATTCATAGGAATAGTACCAAATTTTGCAGAGTTCAATTTCCTAATATTCTAAATATATTTTTAATGTTTGTTCCCACAATCATAGTTATTTTATATGCAGAATCAATTTAACAAACTATGACTAGATTTTTAACCCTTTTGTTGATAATTTCTTGCTATAAATTTGATTTTTAAGTTTGTTTTACTTATTTCAGATTTTTAAAATCTTTCTTTTTGTCTGAAAAATGAGTTTGATTTTTATATGTTTTTATAAAAACCTTGAATGTTTAAAAAGGGTTAATCACATGTGTTTATTTAACACATGTTTGATTTTCATAACTTAATTTAGTAGGGTTTTAGAGTTAAAACCTTGATTTTGACAGAAGGAGAGTTGAGAAGAAGGTGAGGATGGTCTAAGCTTGCTTGGTTTTGGTGTTCTTGATAATCTTTCGGGAGGTGATGCTTCCACGAGGCTTGGATGTTGCTGCTTTGTACCGAGATAGGTGGAGATGAGATAACAATGGTTGTTATGGTGATAACCGAAGATGATGGTGTGGTGTTCGGGAGGTGAGGAGTTTGGGTGAAAATGGTTGTGGTGTTCGGCTTTGGTGATAGTTACCGAGAGTTTTAGAGAGAAAGGTGGTGACATGCAAGTCCTCGGCCGAGTGTTGATATAGGGAAATTCTCATGATTACACTAGTTCTAGGGTGGTGAGGTGTCTTGTAGCCTTGCTTAGTCATGGTTATGTGGCGGTGTATCTAGAAGAACCGAGAGGTGGGCGGTGGGTTGTCCAAGTTGTGATCCAACCGAGTCTTTCAAAGGGAGGTGGAGTAGGTTGCCATTAAGGAGTTTCATCATTGCTCCTAGGGTGCTAGGCTCTTAAGGTGGCAACATTCTAGCTTGGTGAGTTGGCTAGGTGTCCCGAAAGAGGTGTGAGTCATCACACAATTTGTTCTAATCGGTGCTTAAGGGTATTAGCAAACCGGTTTTGTTACCTTTAATTGATGCTTGGTTTGAGGTTTATGTGTAATGGTTTGTTTTGATGTCAAATCTCTCTTGATGTTAACTTATGTTTATGATGTTTGGTTGGGTTGTATCTTGGTTTACTTGATGTTTGTTTAGTGTTATATGGTTGAGGTATTTTGATCACATAATGTTTGGTATCAAAAGGTTATGTATTCGGATACATGCACACGTAAAATTTGTGCATGCATGCATCCATGCATACGTATCACACATATGTATAAGCAAACAACATACTTGTGTAAACAAAATGAAAGCATGCATACGTATATGTATGTATAAAAATATATATATTAACCTAGATGTGGCTTAGAATATTTAAATGAACTTAGTGTATAAAATTTCTTAATCTAGGGTTGTCACATTCTCCCCCGTAAAAATAATTTCGTCCCGAAATTTATTTGAATAGTAATGAACTTATCTGACCATTGTCTTAAAATAGGTGGGGGTATTTTCTTCTGATTTCATCTTCTCTTTCCCATGTATACTCTGGCCCTCTCTTAGCGTTCCACTTAACTTTCACTATGGGGATCTTGCTTCTTCTTAGCTTTTTAATTTCTTTATCTAATATGGCTATTGGTTCCTCTGTAAAATGAAGCTTCTCGTCTATCTTTATTTCTTGAACTGGAACTTTTAATGTTTCATCTGTTAAACATTTCTTCAGATTGGACACATGGAACGTGTTGTGTACTTTACTTAATTCTTCGGGTAAATCTAGCTTATACGCAACAGGACCAATTTTGTCAATAACTTCAAATGGTCCAATATACCTTGGGTTCAACTTATTTCTCTTTTCAAATCGAAAGATTCCCTTGGTGGGTGATATTTTTAGATAGACCTTATCTCCAATTTGAAATTCTAACGGCTTTCTTCTTTTATCTGCATAACTTTTCTGCCGATCCCGTGCTGTCTTTAATCTATTCTTGATTTCTTTAATCTTGTCAGATGTCTCTTGAATTAAATCAGGACCTATAAGTTGTCTATCTCCTATTTCATTCCAACATAAGGGCGATCTGCATTTTCTTCCATACAGGGCTTCAAACGGGGCGGTTTAATGCTAGAATGATAGCTATTATTATAAGAAAATTCTATCAAAGGTAATGCATATCCCAGTTGCCACCAAATCTAATGCACAAGCACGTAACATATCTTCTAGTGTTTGTATTGTCCTTTCACTCTGTCCATCTGTTTGTGGGTGGAAGGCTGTGCTAAGATTTATTTGGGTTCCTAAAGCTTTTTGTAAGGTCTGCCAAAATCTTGATATGAATCTACTGTCCCTATCAGATATAATGGAGATTGGTATTCCATGTCTGGATACGATTTCTCGTATGTAAATTCTCGCCAATTTCTCTATTTTGTAATCTTCTCTGATTGGCAGGAAGTGTGCTGATTTGGTCAACCTATCTACTATAACCCAAATTGTGTCATAGCCACTTGAGGTCCTTGGTAACTTGGTTACAAAATCCATGGTAATTTGATCCCATTTCCATTCTGGAATTTCCGGTTGTTGTAGATACCCCGAAGGTTTCTGATGTTCTGCTTTAACCTTTGAACACGTATTGCATTTCTCTACAAATTCCCCAACTGATTTCTTCATACCAGGCCACCAGTAATGATTTTTCAAATCCTTATACATTTTGTTATTTCCTGGATGTACGGAGTATCTTGACTTATGTGCTTCCTGTAATATAATCTTTCTAAGTATGGCATTATCAGGTATCCAAGTTCTTCCTTTAAATCTTAGAATTCCATGTGTATCTGCCTGTAAATCCTTTTCCTGTCCTTTTATTTCTATTTTACTTTTCTGTTGGGCTTCCCATATTTGTCTTAACAGATCTGATTGTAGTTCCATTCTCATGGCTCGTACTCGTAACGGTTTAACCCTATCTTTTCTACTTAAAGCATCTGCAACTACATTTGCTTTACCTGGATGATATTTGATTTCACAATCATAATCACTCAGTAATTCTACCCATCTTCTTTGTCTCATGTTCAGCATTTTCTGCTCAAATATATGCTGTAAACTCTTATGATCCGTATATATTGTACATTTTGTCCCATACAGGTAATGTCTCCAAATCTTAAGTGCAAAGATGACTGCTCCTAATTCCAAATCATGAGTAGTGTAGTTTTTCTCACTTCCCCTAAGTTGTCTAGAGGCATATGCGATGACTCTACTTCGTTGCATTAATACACATCCAAATCCTTGACGAGACGCGTCACAATATACTACAAAATCATCAGTCCCTTCTGGTAATGACAAAATAGGTGCACTACATAACTTATTTTTCAAAAGTTCGAATGCATTCTTTTGTTTTTCTCCCCAGACATATGGCTTGTCTTTTTGGGTTAATTCAGTCAAGGGCTGAGCTATTCTTGAGAAATTTTCTATGAATCTTCTATAATATCCTGCTAATCCTAAAAATTGACGTACTTCTGTTGGTGTCTTGGGATCCTCCCATTTCTTAACAGCTTCTATTTTTGCTGGATCTACCTGTATTCCTTCTTGATTGACTATGTGCCCTAGGAATTGCACTTCTCTTTTCCAAAATTCACATTTTGAGAATTTTGCGTATAGTTTTTCTTTTCTTAACAACTCCAAGGTCGATCTTAAGTGTTGCTCATGATCCTCCTTATTTTAGAATAGATTAAAATGTCGTCTATAAAGACTATAACAAACTTATCTAAATAGGGTTTACATATCCTATTCATCAAATCCATGAATATGGCGGGAGCATTGGTTAATCCAAATGGCATTACCAGGAATTCATAATGTCCATACCTTGTTCTGAATGCTGTCTTAGGTATATCTTCATCCTGTATTCTTAGTTGATGATACCCTGATCTCAAGTCTATTTTTGAAAAGTAACTAGATCCTTGTAATTGATCAAATAGGTCGTCTATTCTAGGTAAGGGATACCTATTCTTTATAGTTACTTTATTGAGTTCCCTATAGTCTATGCACATTCTAAATGTTCCATCCTTTTTCTTAACAAATAAAACTGGTGCTCCCCAGGGTGATACACTAGGTCGTATAAATCCTTTATCCAAAAGTTCCTGAAGTTGGCTCATTAATTCTTTCATTTCAGTAGGTGCTAAACGGTAGGGTGCCTTAGCAATAGGGGCTGTTCCTGGCATCAATTCAATTTTGAATTCTACTTGACGTGGGGGTGGTAATCCAGGTAATTCATCAGGGAATACATCTGAATATTCATTGACAATTGGAACATCTTTCAGGTTTACTTTGTCTATCTTAGTGTCAACAATGTGAGTCAAATAAGCCAAACATTTCTTCCTTAGGCATTTTTGTGCATTTTTACAAGAAATTATTTTTATGGTGCCCCTAGGTTTTTCACCGTATATGCACAGTGTTCTATTTTCATTAACTAAAGGGATTTTGATCATCTTCTTACCACATATTATTTCAGCTTGATTCTTACTTAACCAATCCATTCCTACAACAATATCAAATCCTCCTAAATCAATAGGGATCAAATCTATATTGAAATAGTTTTCATCTAAATTCATGATACAATTAGGAATGATTTCATAAGCTTCGATTATCTTACCATCCGCTAATTCTATCATATATTTTTGATTAAGCTTTTCTGTGGTCAAGTTAAGTAGTGGCCTAAATGTATTTGAAACAAAGCTACGGGTTGCTCTAGTATCAAATAATACAGTAGCGTACTGATCGTTTACAAGGAACGTACCCGTGACGACTTCTGGTTCGTGTCGAGCTTCTTCTGCCTGCATTATGAATGCTCTCCCTCGAGGGTTGTTCTGATTAGTCGGTGCCTTTCCCTTTAGCTGTGGGCATTCGTTCCGGCGATGATTTTCATTCCCACATTGATAGCAGACTGGTTTTGGATTTGCAGGGTTTTTGCAGTCTCGGGATATATGTCCCTTTTTCTTACAGTTGTAACAGATTACCATCGCACAGTTGCCTTGATGGTATCTTTGGCACGTGTTACACCATGGCTGATTTTCTGTCTGGGGTTTCTTTTCCCGTGTCATTCCTAGGTAGTTTCGAGGAGGCTGTCTAACTATTCGTTTCCGAGGGGTTCCCTTAAATCTTCCCCCTGGGTTATCATCACTCCACTTTCTCTTTTCTCCGGATCTAGGGTTACCTAGTGATCCATTTCTTATCATCTCATCTGTCAGACTTCCTGATAAACTTACAGTATCTTGGAAAGTCTTGGGCCTAGCTGATTTCACTAATCCCCTTATTTGTGGCACTAGTCCCCAAGTATATCTTCCTATTCTCTTAGATTCTGGGGCCACTAGATGTGGTACTAACCTCGAGAGTTCATTGTACCTGTCAGTATATTCCCGATGTGCTGCTCCTTTCATTTCTAGAGCTAGAAACTCAGTTTCTAATTTTTCTATTTCACTATATGGACAGTATTTCTCTATAACCAAATTCCTAAATTCCTCCCAACTCAACTCATTCATAATGTGCCTACCTTTAGTGGTCATCTCCATCTTCCACCAAGATTGTGCTTCCCCTTTCAAGGAGTGTGAAGCAAACAAGGTTCTGTTGTTATTGGCACATTTGCTGATTTCCAGAGTTGACTCCATTTCATCTAACCAGCGTAGAGCCTGTACTGCTCCGCCTTTACCATCAAATTCTCGAGGTCTACATGACATAAAGGCTTTGTAAGAACATCCTTTCTCTATTATAATCTCCTCTGCTGGTTGATCTCTTATGGCATCATCAGCTGGTATTTCGTTGCCGGGGGTTGTGGTACCAAGGTTTAGGTTTTGTTGAAGTTGAGTTACTAGTATGGGTATGGCAGCTTCTAACTGCTGTGACACTATTCGGGAGATCCTTTCATCTTCGTTGGTTGTTGGGTTAGCAGGTGTTTCTTCTCCAAGTCTAGTTCTAGGTCGTCCCACTCTTGCAGTCCTCCTTACGGGTTGCGCATTTCTTCTTGGCGGCATGCTTTTCTATAGTTAATTATAGTAAATATTAAAAAGAATTTTAGATTCTTGACAATATTCTAATTAACACATAAGCAAGTAATAGTTCAAACACAAAAGATATTTTTCATTTAAGTTTTTATTTAAAGATTTCACACTAAAAGTTAGTTCCTAATTTCCCTGCATCCATTTCCATATTCTTGAGAAGATGTTTCCCTTAGGTGCTTTCAGTTCCTTCACATCCTTCTGAATTTTCCTGATTTCTTGTTGAATTTTCTTGAGCTGTTTAAGGGTTTGTTGAGTGGCTGCGCTCTGATCTCCGTCCACCCTCTGTCTTTTAGCTTCACTTTCTTCGTTTCCGAGGGAGTCAGTTTCTTGTATCTCCTTGCCTTCATCTTGCTTAATCTTGAATTTGTTCCCGGGCCGTACCCTTTTTTTAGGAGTTTTAATGGTATATCCTCCTACCATTACAGGTGCACGACGGACATAAAATTTGGTCTTAGGATTATCTTCCCTTTTGGTTGGAAAAGGTTCTAGAATTTGCTGAGGTTTAGGTTCAGGCGTAAGTTCTTTATTGTAATCCGAGTATCCGAATGAGTTAGTCTCACAAAAATTGTTATCAGTACTCATAGCTGCAAAACAAATCTTTTCATGGTTTGAACCCAACAGTTAGTTACCTATTTTTATATATAAGTAAAATGCTTTAATATTCATGGAATCATGACATGCAAAATCACATAATTACACAGACATGAGCTTATGGTTATAGTCTAGGTATTTTATGGTACCTAATTCTCTATAACCAATGGCTCTGATACCAACCTGTCACATCCCGGCGGAAGCGTGAAATGCTTAGGGTGTGACTTGTTTGCTCAGAACTCATTGATTAACAATTACCACAACATATCACATAATTATATATATTACATAACATCACATAACATAATTAGATTAATATAGGAGTTGGAATTACATCAGTTCATCATAGTCAAAATTTGAACTAACATAACCCTATTATATTAAAAGCCTAACAGTAACATCTTCAGAGACGATGGTAGTGGGCATCCACCGACACACTGAGATCATACAGATTTACTGTCAGGTTTACACAAACTTTCCCCACAACTTCTCCCCAGCCATTAAAACATCAAAGGAGAACATTAAGCTGTTAGTCATGGTGAATTCCTGAAAAAGCATACTCAAAACAGTCAACATAAAGTTGATGAGCTTCACAGGTTTATCATATAACATAAATGCATTATATACAACCAAACCTTACATAGCAACCAGATCATTCATATCTGTCATAACATATTTCATAAATCAGATAATATAGCAACACAATACTCATCTTATTGGTGCAAGAAATATTTTCCTAAGTAGCGCTACCAATATTATCTAACGGTTCCACATCCGAATTAATGGTTGTAACATAAATCTCAGAAAATAATGCATCAATTAGTATGCTTTTTCCCCAAAACTTTTACAAAACAAAAATGGGCCATGAAACTCACCTTTACTCCAAATGGTAACCTATACAAGAAAAATATTTATAATTCAGAAAATGTATATTTCTTTAATATTTTTAGTACCTCAGATTGAAGAATTTATTTTATAAATCAGGTTTTAGTATAAATTCCGAAATTTTTACAGTAGATGTATCTTAGTGTTAGGTAAAATATACTAAAATTTCATATTCAAATTATTTTCAGGCTAATTTTTATTATTTTTACATTATTCACATAATTCTTTAGAAATACCTTCGGGCCTCTAAAATTAGTCAAATTTTGGCAGGTTAATAATTATAATTCGTAAAGTTTTTCAGAATTTTCTCATGCTCTAAACTATAGCAGAGCTATTTTTAAAATTTTTCCTATTTTATCTTTATTTTGCTAAAAATAGCAGATCATGTCCAAAAATTCTAATTTTTACACAAACTGCTCCATTTTTATTCTTATATTTTCTATAAATTTTCCATAATTTATTTCATACTTTAAGTATTTTGCCCGATTTTTAGTTGACAGAATGGTTAAAAATTAATATTTCAGAAAATATTTTGAGTTAGGTCACGAAATTTTTCCAGTGGATTC
Organism: Flaveria ramosissima; assembly: GCA_025215565.1. Taxonomy (NCBI): domain Eukaryota; kingdom Viridiplantae; phylum Streptophyta; class Magnoliopsida; order Asterales; family Asteraceae; genus Flaveria; species Flaveria ramosissima. Next base: position 10,784,206 of record CM046035.1, read on the forward strand.
TATAATTCATAATAGTCAGTACATAATTTTTCTATACCTTTACTAGGATCGGTTCTTTTAATATGATGTTTCTCTTTTTATTCTTAATTATTGCATATAAATTAATTAATTCATAAGAATAGTACCAAATTTTGCAGAGTTCAATTTCCTAATATTCTAAATATATTTTTAATGTTTGTTCCCACAATCATAGTTATTTTATATGCAGAATCAATTTAACAAACTATGACTAGATTTTTACCCTTTTGTTGATAATTTCTTGCTATAAATTTGATTGTTTTAAGGTTTGTTTTTCTTATTTCAGATTTTTAGAATCTTTCTTTTTGTCTGAAAAATGAGTTTGATTTTTATATGTTTTTATAAAAACCTTGAATGTTTAATCAAAAGGGTTAATCACATGTGTTTATTTAACACATGTTTGATTTTTCATAACTTAATTTAGTAGGGTTTAAGAGTTGAAACCTTGATTTTGACAGAAGGAGAGTTTGAGAAGAAGGTGAGGATGGTCTAAGCTTGCTTGGTTTTGGTGTTCTTGATAATCTTTCGGGAGATGGTGCTTCCACGAGGCTTGGATGTTGCTGCTTTGTAACCGAAAGATAGGTAGGAGATGAGAATAACAATGGTTGTTATGGTGATAACCGAAGATGGGGATGATGGTGTGGTGTTCGGGAGGTGAGGAGTTTGGGTGAAAATGGTTGTGGTGTTCGGCTTTGGTGATAGTTACCGAGAGTTTTAGAGAGAAAGGTGGTGACATGCAAGTCCTCGGCCGAGTGTTGATATAGGGAAATTCCTCATGATTACCACTAGTCCTAGGAGGTGAGGTGTACCTTGTAGCCTTGCTTAGTCATGGTTATGTGGCGGTGCATCTAGAAGAACCGAGAGGTGGGCGGTGGGTTGTCCAAGTTGTGATCCAACCGAGTCTTTCAAAGGGAGGTGGAGTCGGTTGCCATTAAGGAGTTTCATCATTGCTCCTAGGGTGCTAGGCTCTTAAGGTGGCAACATTCTAGCTTGGTGAGTTGGCTTGGTGTCCCGAAAGAGGTGTGAGTCATCACACAAGTTTGTTCTAATCGGTGCTTAAGGGTATTAACAAACCGGTTTTGTTACCTTTAATTGATGCTTGGTTTGAGGTTTATGTGTAATGGTTTGTTTTGATGTCAAATCTCTCTTGATGTTAACTTATGTTTATGATGTTTGGTTGGGTTGTATCTTGGTTTACTTGATGTTTGTTTAGTGTTATATGGTTGAGGTATTTTGATCACATAATGTTTGGTATCAAAAGGTTATGTATTCGGATACATGCACACGTAAAATTTGTGCATGCATGCATCCATGCATACGTATCACACATATGTATAAGCAAACAACATGCTTGTGTAAACAAAATGAAAGCATGCATACGTATATGTATGTATAAAAATATATATATTAACCTAGATGTGGCTTAGCATATTAAATGAACTTAGTGTATAAAATTTCTTAATCTAGGGTTGTCACAGTATACGAGTGAAATTTGGGTCAAACATAATAGGTCATCTTTATATAATAAAACAGGTCTACAATAATTTTATACATGTTTTACTACTGAAAACTTATTTATTTATTGAAAAGATTAATAAAAGTTGAGTTGCGTTAAATAAAGTAATATTTATAAAGTAATAAAATAAGAAATAGTTTACTTACTAGAACAAGAATATGGATATATCTTATTATTAATCTTAAATAAAATATAACTATGAATTAGTAAATTCTTATTTATGTAAATCTTTATTAATTATTCATTTGTTTATTTATTTGTTTGTATGATACATAACTTAGTAAATTTTGCGTTATATTTTTATATACTTTCACGTGTTTATTTTGTGTGTGTATTGTGGTTGTTGTTTAAGGGATTAAATGGTTAATTTAATAAATGAATACTTGTCACACTTAAATAAGGTTATTAAACTAAATCGAAAATCACCAACGGGATTTAAAAAAAATGGATTTCAAGATAAGTCTAGTGAGTTGGGTAAACAACTTACGTATTAGACTTATTACTCAACAATTAATAGATCCTTTGTGTATAGGGCGTTAATTGGTTGTTTAATTTCCGGGCTCGATTTTTGCTAGATCATCTCCTTGTCATATTTGAAGGTGAGTCATTCGGCCCTATTTTAAATATTATTTTAATTGTTTTGGGGGAAAAGCATGAAACGATACTTTAAAATATATAATGGGTTAAGCAGGATAATATATATTATGAGGGTATAAGTTTGGGTCAGTAGTATGGATATATATACTATTAAGCCCTAAATCCCCCTATAATCATTAACCTCAGGGGTGAGGCCACAGTATATATTGGTAGATCTATCGGGTAAGAATGGCCCGCTCTCGCGACCAGTCGCGCTGGTCAGGTTGTGGCGAGGCAGTTTATATGTCTGGATAGTTGTGGGGCAACGACGTGTTTCTTGCTTTGATTATGGGCTTATGACCTGAATTATCATAGTACCTAGCTAGTCTATGTGGAATATATTATGCCTTGTTTCATCATGTTATTTTTAAAAGTGAATGTTTGCAAGATTACAAAACCCCGAAAGCTCACCAACTTTATGTTGACTTTATTACCCTTCATGCTTTTCAGGGTTATAGGTGAGCTCTATATGGATTTCTGGAACTATGTCTTTGGAGGGTCAAACGTTTCAAACGTTTTTAAATAAATTTAGGTTCATGTAATAAAAATAGTATTATGTGTTACTACCTAAACGTTTAACGTCGGTTAACAAAATACTTTTATGATAATAATATATGATTTTCATGACTAACGTTATCATTGAATACGTTTGACTATAAAAGTTGGGTCAACTCCAACTTCCGTTACCACCACGTCACGCGACTTTCCGCTGCGGTTTTCGGGGTGTGACAGAAGTTGGTATCAGAGCCAACGGTTATAGCGAACTAGAAGATATTTTTCGAAAATCTAGACTATAACCTTTAAAAAGATTATTTGACTCCAAAGACAATTCCATGTCATGAGCCTTATGATAGATTAGAGCATTATGTGAGCATAATATTCATATTAAGATTATGATTGTTAATTTTATGTGCTAGAGTTTTGCATAATTAATAAGTACGTATGCATGCATAAGTTAATGATACTTTTGTACATGTTCTTGTTAAAAGGAATTAAGTATAAATGTCTGTAGTTAGAAAATTTAGTACGGATATTTTTGTGTTACGGGTGTCTTCTCGAACCCTGTTCATTCTGATCCATGACTCCATAGTGATTACGAGGATTCTATGTTCCCTCTTTCCCCTATCACACTTTTGGAAATTTAACACTACTAATTTGCACCGAGATTGGAGCATACTTTTGAGTATGGAAATGGCAGGATTTTGGCATCCGATGACGAGAGTCCTCTTGCTCTTAGTGACCTTAATTAGACAACACCTATTACTCATGAGCTTGCTCCTGCTAATCCTGAGCATTTTTTTTAGGTTCGCTTCATTTACTCAAGGAAGAAGAAGAGGGTGACTAAGGTAGTTACTAATGATACTACTTGTGAAATACTAGAGGTGGCTGAGCCTAAGCAGGCTAGAGTGCGGGACGGGTAGTGGGACTGGTTGACTAGACAACTACAAGAGTACGCTAATGAGGGTGGAGTACCCTAAACGTTTGAGGTTGGTGAATCGTCCTCAGCCCATTAGGACCTCCCGTTGATGGATGAGCCTGTTGATCGCACCCTAGTTACTTTAGTTACCTGATGCATCCACTATGAGCACCAGATTTCATCCTGACAAGGTAAGGCAGAAGTGACGAATGAGATGTTGCAGGCAATGGATGGAAGGATGATGACATTCAAGGAGGAGAAGTTTATTGTGAACGACAATCGGAATCAACTACATTTTAGGATTTGTGATTTAGAGACGAGACTGGAAGAGACGAAGAAGAAGCTTGCAGGACCGTTTAAGGGCTTAAACACAATTACAACACAACAACACAATGAGGAGACTAACTAAACTTTAATCAAACAGTGAACTGGGTAACCAAGATGATACAAAGAACACAAGTAAAGCAAGAGACAGAACAAGAGAGTATGGGTTTCAAGGAGGCAGTATATTGCTTTCTCAAGTTCTTTTACAAGTGTTACAAAGCATAAAGAAGGATACAAGAACTTGAAATACTTATACTACAACCTACAGCAGGCTATACTTTGAAAGCCAGCTGGATACAATTGACTAGACACTAATAAAATCAATTGTAGGATCAAAAGGCATATCTGCCTTTTGACCTTGTGACTATGACATGCCATAGCTCACATCCTTATACATTACAAAAAGGATAAAGTACATGAAGTGGAAAGTTACAGACTCAAGACCTCAATGTACAGTTACCAAAAGCAAGGCCCTTTTCACCAACTCATGTAAGTTGGTGACTTTACAGAGATGCAGCGGAAAAGGTGCTTTATGGAACAGTACATCAGATAAAGCATGTGTACTAAAAGTCTTCGGAAGAAATCTGTCTTCATAGGTTGAAGCTTCGGAAGACTTTGTCTCTGAAGCTTCGGAAGACTTCATGTTTGGCTTCGGAAGATATTGGTCTTGGCTTCGGAAGATTTTACACTTAGAGTATTTTCTAATGCTTTGTGTAAAACTTCCGAAGCATTCTTCACTTCAGTACTTAGTGCATGTTGCTGAGACACTTAGGCTGTTTTGGGTTGCATCAGACTTCAGGAATCCTTACAAACTCCCCCTAGGCTGATGCTACCAAAACACTTAGAAGATCTTCAAATGTTGGTAGTCTTCAGTACAATCAGGACCATTCCTTTCTTCATGAGATGGTCAGGATCATCAAGACTCTCATAGTATCTTCTCATCTCAAAGAGATCATGCAGAGGTAAGTTGATTATGTCTTGCCATGAGTAGACATTCTCAACACCTTGATCTTGATAACATTCCATCTTTCTGGATTGGTAGAGTAAGTCCAGGACAAGATGGGTGTCTCACTAGTTAGAGGAGCCACTTGAATAGGAGTTGTTTGGGCTGCCTCATCATGCACCTCCTCAGGTTGATCTGATTCAGCCTGAGGTGCAGAGGTAGATGACTTTGGCTTCTTCTTTTTAGTCTTTGGTTTAGAAGCCATCCTCTTCTTCCTCTTGGATGTCTTTAACTGAGAAGACTGGTCTGCAACACCATGTTGATCATCTGTGTCTTTCTCAGTTGGGTGTTCCTCCCTCACAGGTTCAGAAGGAGAGGGAGTTTGACCCTGCCTAGGATCAGAAGATGAAGCTTGCTGAGGCTCAGCTGGAGGTGCTGGTTGAGGTGTCTCTGGTTGTTCAAACTTGACCTCCACTTCAGGTGGGACTTGACTTGGAAGAGAGTGCAAGTCAATGAGTTCTCCACTTTTAATCTTCTGCTTGATCACCCTAATATGCTCATCCATAGTGGATAAGACATGGGGCCAAGTCTCCTTCCGGAGAATCCATACAGCTTCAAGAAGCTCACCATTCTTTGTCTGTCAGCAGACTTCTTTGCATTCTTTTGAATGATGGCTCTTGACTTTGCAGCTTCTTCCCTTAGCTTCCTTTTAGTTGTCTTTCTTTCCTTGACTAACTCAAGCTCAAGTTGCTTTAGATACTCGAACTCAATGAAGTCATAGGACAAGGGAAGAAGTGCATCTGCCTGATAGAAGCCTGTGGCACTCAGGTAGTTGATCATCTTGATCCTATTTCTTCTTTATCTACCTGAGGTTCTTGTGGAGCCACATCTTCCTGTGCAGGACTTTCTTGAACTGGTGAGAGAGTGGGAGCATGCTTGTAAAGTCTTTTCTGTCTCTTCTCCTCTTTGAGTTGGAGAAGTATCATTGCATCCTCTTTCTCCTTCAACTCTCTTGACACTTCCCTGTCAGCCAGTTCATTTAACTCTTCTAAGGGGAGGGAGATGATTTCATCAATGTCATAGTTCCTGGTCTGTAAGTAGGTAATCCTGACTGCCCTTAACTCATCATCTTGAGTATTTGGTCTGGGAGCAGCCCTGATTGCAGCTTGCATGAAGCTAGATGACCCAGTAGAACTTTCTCCCCTTAGTCTCCTTTTCCTCTCTTTCTCTTCCTCCTCAATTTCCTCAGGAGTCATTATCCTTTTCCCTTTGTCACCAACAGACCTTTGTGACTCAGGGTGGATTGAGGCTTGGCCTTCATTGCTTGAAGTAGCTTCCATGCTCTGGCCAGAGAGAGGCTGAGAAACACCTTCACCAGCAGGTGTCTCAGATGGAGTTTGGACCTCTGCAGCAGTTGTTGATGATGAGACAGGGGTCTCAGGTTCTGCCACTGGGCCTTCAGTCAAGGTTTCCCCTATGAAACTAATCTTAGGGTCCACTCCAGTTGACCCATGACATTGCCTGATTCCCTAAGTCTCCTTCTTAGAGTAAACTCTGCAAGGATCCTGTCTTGGATTCTTTGAGCCAGCCTGTCAGCTTGTCTTGAATTGCTTGGATTGACAAGTGGCAAGTTGACTAAATCCAGTCTTTCATAGAAGCTCAGGCTTTGGAATTGAAAAACTTCTTGTTGGCCTTGAACTCTCTGAAGTATAAGGGCTCTCCTGTCATCATCATACCTCCACCTTATGATGTAGTTGCCAGTTCCTTGTGGTGGAGATGAGACAGCCCTTGGTATACCTTCCTCAAAGAGACTCCTGATGAGAGAGTCTATAGAGTCCACATTAATGTGAACTTGAGGAAGTTGCTGAGAATGCACAACAGCAAGTGAGGATGGTGAGTCCTCTATGTCCATTCTCTCTGAAGAACTCCCAGGTTCTGTGGTTGTAACAACTTTCTCCCCCTTTTTGGTAGCATCACCCACTTGCATAGGTGAGCTGGAGGATAAGTCAATCACTTCCACAGGTTCTTGTGTTCCTGGTTGAGCTCTCCTTAAAGGTCTCCCAGCTAGTTTTTCCTGCAGATATGAAATCTGGAGTTGCTGATCATTGACCCTGTTTTGCAGGGTAGTCACCTGAGATTCCAAGTGACTAACCTTAGAGACTAAATAGGTGCATGTTTTTGACAGTTTTTGCACCTTTAGTCTCAAATCCCCTCATCTTCATCAGAAGATTCATTGGGGGATGAGATGATTGGACCAAAGTCCTCTCTCTCACCACCAGCTTGAGTTTCTTGGCTGCTGGTTTTCCTCTGCTCACTGGCAGCCTCAGTTGAGATGCCAATGGGCTGAGTTGCCATGGTTGAGGTCTTAATGATGTAATCACTTTCAAAAGTGAGAGCCTCTTCCATATGGACATCCTGAACAGGTTCAGAAGTGTCCACCTCAGTAATAGGTGACTGATGGGGGATAGACTGAGGAGAGTCAAGGTACTCATCTCTCTTTGAGTAGGGGAGGAGAAGAGAGACTCATGGTACTCACTGAATCCTAAGTCTTCATCAGTGTAAAAGGATAGGTTGGGAATTGGTTGGTTGAGATCCAAAGGCTGGGGATGGTAGCTGTCCCCTGAAGGTTGTTCACTTGAGTGTTGAGACTCAGAGTGAAGGCTTAAGGTTGTTGGGCTAGTGAGCTCATCAGGGTGAGCTTGAGGAACCTCAGCCCTGATAGGTGAAGTAATGGGAGTGGTTTGCTCCTCAGGAGAAGTGGGAGCTCTAGTGTCCACTTCTTCCTGTAAGGTTGAGTATTTGGGGGCCTGCACAGACTCAATAGCCTGAGCAGGGGTTCGTTTGGATTTTCTTTGGTAGGTGAGGGTGATTTCTGGTCTTTTTAATGGTAAGGACAAAAGAGGTGTGGGTTCAACACTAGCTTGTGTTGCTAGGTTGTCACCTTGAGCAATGAGCTCTAACATTTTTGGGACTAGGGCTGTTTCTACCCCTGAGAAGCCTACAGTTGGCTTCTTCATTATTTTAAAGATGCCGGGCTTCATCTGTCCCAATTTAAGAATATTACTTGTTTCCTCAACTGTGAGCCCAGTTCACAGTTGAGAATGTGTTGAACATATCTAGGAAACATGTAATACTCTAAGGAGTCTAAGTTTGCAAGTAAATTAGTATAAACAAATTGTGAATACCTGAACTTGACCCCTTGAACCATTCCATGAACTATAAAGGAGAGATCCTCAGGAATCTGGTCCCATCCACCATGCTTGTTTGACAAGCTGTGGATAACCACATGGAGCAGGAATTTCCATTGGGATGAGACCTTCCCTTTCTAAAGGTCTTTACAGAGAAATCTCCCTCATAGCCCATCTGCTCAAAAGAATGATTAACAGCTTCTTTTGGGAAGGACACCTCACCTTCTTCATCATCCAGCTGCAAATGTTGATTAATGATGGCCGGAGTAATGAAGATTGTCCTCCCTTGCACTGTGGCAGACAGTGCCTTCTCCCCATCCATAATGACCTCTTGGCAGGTCTTCCAGAATTCAAGCAAGTGATCCTCATATAGAGTAGGATCAATGGTCAGGGAGGTGAAGTAGTTTGACAGAGTCAAGAATTGGCAAATCTCTGAGAAACTTGCATCTTTCTCAGAGCTTAACAGAGCAACTTGATTATGTTGCCTGTGAAGTTGCATGGAGAAATCAGGGTTGTTTCTGCGGTTAAGGTTGGCCATTTCAGAAGCTTAAGGGTGAAGAAAGGTAGAAAGCAAAGGCGGTTTAGAGAATTAGGTTAGAGAAATAGTAGAATTGAGGAAGATAGTGGGAAAGAGGGGGAACCGTTGGGTATTTATATGAAAAGGGATTTGAACCAAAGTTAATGAAAGAGGATAAACTTTGAAATCCGGAAGTCGGTCCCACCTCTGAAAAGGTAGTTTACTTTTGCTCAAAAAGTAGTTTTCTTGGAATTCGAAAAGCTTCCGAAGGTTATTTGTCTTCGGAAGTTTTGATTGAAAAAGCTTCCGAAGCTAAAATGGCTTCGGAAGATTTTCCTGAGAGTCTTGAAGATTTATGCTTCGGAAGAGAAATAAACCCTTGGATGCTTTGTATAGGAATAAACAAAGCTTCCGAAGGTTAATTTTGCTTCGGAAGGAAAAGGTCCTTAAAAATAAATAAGTGTCTGAGATAAGAATTTTAAGCTTCGAAGATGAATTTGACTTCTTCCGAAGGTAAAATCTCTTAGACAGTTATGTATTTTGAAGACATGTTTTTCTTCCGAAGATAAAATTTTATCTTCGAAGTATCAAAAATTTTCAAGAATCTAAGGAAAGTCTTCAAAAAGAATTTTACATCCAAAGAAAACATGAGCTTTTGAAAGTGATGAACTAGACAACTTAGGACACACATATTTTAAGAAGAAATAATTAAATTAGTTTTAAGAAAAAGTCTACTCAAAGTTAATCATCCCAATAGCTGATATCAGATACTTAAATCTCTGTTCATCAAAAGCTTTTGTGAACAGATCAGCATATTGTTCATCTGTATGAACTTTGACTAGTTTAATTAATCCCTTTTCATAGTTATCTCTTATTAAATGATACCTGATGTTGATGTGTTTGGTCCTTGAGTGCTGCACAGGGTTCTCAGTGATAGAGATAGCACTATTGTTGTCTATGTGGATAGGAGTCTCTTTGAAGTTAAATCCATAGTCCAGCATCTGATTTTGAATCCAAAGCACTTGAGCACAGCAGCTTGCAGCAGCAATGTATTCAGCCTCAGCAGTTGATGCAGACACACAGGATTGTTTCTTGCATTGCCATGAGACCACCCTTCCACCAAGAAAATTGACATCCCCCAGATGTAGACTTTGCAGTCATATTGCAACCACCATAATCACTATCTGTATAGGCATACAGATTGAAATTTGGATTCTTTGGATACCATAGACCAAGTGTTGAAGCACCTTTAAGGTATCTTAAAATCCTTTTCACAGTGATTAAGTGAGACATCTTAGGGTTGGCTTGATATCTTGCACAAATACATGTAGCAAACATGATATCAGGCCTGCTAGCTGTAAGATACATAAGAGACCCAATCATAGCCCTGTATAAGTGCTCATCTACACACTCCCCCTCAAGATCTGGACCAAGGGAGTGATTTCTAGCTATGGGTGTCTTAGCAATCTTACAATCAGTCATGTTGAATAGAAGGTAATGCAACAGTAATAGATCCTATGGTTGGGCTCATTAATAGTAATAGAAGGTAATGCAACAGTAATAGATCCTATGGTTGTACTATGGGGATCTTCAGCTGTTGTTGATGGATAAACCTCAGTCATTTGGTCTTTCTTAGACTTCCACACCACCTTTGGAGTCTTGGACTTGACCTTCAAAACCTTAGAAGCTTTTGAAACTTCACAAGTTTTGATGACTGATCCTTCGGAAGAATCTACAGTCACCGCAGCAGACTTCAGTGCTTCGGAAGAACTCCTTTCTTCCGAGACCAACTTTGCTTCCGAAGGTAATTTTCCATTTACCTTCTTCCTTGATTTGGAGCTTCCGAAGGAAACAGACTTTCCTTCCGAAGCTTGAGACTTCTTGAGACTCTTTGAAGTCTTTGTTTTGGTCATGTGGATAGTACTTTTAGGATTGTATGGGCAATCCTTCACAATGTGAGAAGTACTTTCACACATAACACACAGCATTTTCTTCTTCAAAGAAGTCTCCTTTTGAGAACAAGACTGGCTTTGGTCACATCCCTTCTCCACCTTCATCTTGGTAGATGCTGAGACAGTTCCTTTGGGCTGTGAACTGTTCTTGGAGTTTGATGGTTCAGGCTGTGCAGCAGTGGTACACAGCAACTCAGTATTCTTCTTTGTACTGAGATGATTTGAACAAGAACCATGACTCTTAGCTGAGGAGTCTTGGTTGATGTCTTCAGTCCTTACTACCTTGAAACCTGCAGAGATAAAAACTTGTTTCTACTTAGCATCAAAAGTACCCTTGATTTCTTGAGCCTTCTTTGCTTTTCTTTTGCTGTTCCTGATCAAGTTCTTTCTCTTGGACTTGGTCATCACAGTTGATTTCTTCTCCTCAGAAGGATAGTGGGCCTTGGAAGAATCCTCTTCTTCACTCTTCTCAGAGGAATTCTTCACTATCACTTCTTCATCATCCTCACTTATAGGATCTATGAGAGGAAGCTCATCTTCACAAGTTCCACACCTAGGAGATCTTACAGACAAGATTGTGTGTGGAGGAGCTATCTCATTTGATCCTAGTCCCTGTCTATTTTGATAACAAACCTTGTTGTGCAAGGATGAGGATATCATGTTCTTGAAGGTCTCTTCTTCAAGAACACTCTTCTCTGCCTTGACTTTGCTGATCACAAGCTCAGCCTGGCACTCAGTTAACTTAGTGATGAGATCTTGGATCTGAGTTCTAAAATCTGTATGTTCATGTTTTAGTACTGAAATGGTTTTCTCCAAGTCCTCTATCTTTAACTTGTAATCATTTTCAGACTTTCTAAAATCAGATTTTAATATATTTAATGACTCAAGATCAGATCTCATCTCTAGGTTGTAGGACCTGTATCTATTTACTTTAGCAATGCATTCAGGGAGCAAAGATGTTCCAATACCTTGGCTTCATCATGGTCAGCCATCAGTGCTTGGTTTTGAGAAGCATCCTCCACCTGAAAACTCCAGTCAAAGCCTCCCTCTTCAACAGCAACAGCAGCATGTTGCTTTGTCTTCTCAGCCTGAGGGGCTTTGTCAGTGTAGTTTGGTCTGGGTTGTGTTTGGCCCCCATTTGCTTTAGGTGCCTTACACTCCCTAGCAAAGTGACCCATAAGGTTACAGTTATAACACTTAACTTTGCTTTTATCCAGCCCAAACTTACCACTGGTAGCATTGCTTGAAAATCTTCTTCCTGTCCTCTTGTAGAACTTCTTGGTTCTGTGAGTGAGGAGAGCCATCTGCTGAACTATCTTCATGTACTCCAGGTCATCTGGATGGATACAGTCCAGGTCTTCAAGAGTGAAGAGATAATTCCCACAGCTTTCATCTGCAGACACAAAGGCTTGAGAAGAACTTGTCTCTTGGAATGGGCTTCCTTGAGTAAAGTTCTCCCTTGGTGTCTCCGGGAAGGTGATGAAAGGACCCTTTTGTGAGTTGTCAGGGTAGCATATGAGATGATGTTGGGGTTCTATGCTGTCCCTTTCAACCACATGAAGGGCTGAACCCATTTGATTGTTGGAGTTGCCAGATGAACCTTGCATGTTCATCTCCATCTGGTATCCACTGAGAATCCCATACAACTCTGTAAGAGTAAGAGTCTTAAGGTTTTCAGTCCTCTTGATCACCACACAATAGTGTGTCCATTGCCTAGGAAGTGAGGACATGAACTTCCTTACAATGTCCCTGTTCTCAAGAGGAACTCCTCCACCCACTAGGGTATCCACAATCTCAACATACCTGAAGTATTGTTGGGTCATGGTTTCACCTGCTTTGAAGGTGAAATTCTCAAACTGCTGCTTCAGAAGATCTTTCTTGTTCTCCTTGGCTTCAGAGGAGCCTTCATACATCAGCTTCAGTGCATTCCACAACTGTTTGGCTGTCTTGCACTTCTTAAAGCCTCTATATACAGAGTTTGGGAGAGCAGTCTGAAGAGCAGTCATGGCCTTTCTGTCAATCTCTACTCTTTTTCTATCTTCATCTAAGTAGTTGGCCACATCTTTAGGAATCATACCAGCACCAGTAGCAGAGGGGGTGCTGGGTATGAAAGGTCCATTCTCAACAGATTCCCACATTCTTGAATCAAGAGACCTGATGAAGCCTTCCATCCCACCAGGTGTCAAAATCATCAAGAGTAATCAGTGGGGATTTGTTCATGGTTCCAGTCTCCATATCAGTCTTTGAGATGGAAGCCATTTTAAGAGTTTAGCTTTTTGTGTGTGTGAGGGATCTTAAGATGGTTAGATCTTATATCAAGAGCCTGGAAAGCTCTGATACCAATTGCAGGACCGTTTAAGGGCTTAAACACAATTACAACACAACAACACAATGAGGAAACTAACTAAACTTTAATCAAACAGTGAACTGGGTAACCAAGATGATACAAAGAACACAAGTAAAGCAAGAGACAGAACAAGAGAGTATGGGTTTCAAGGAGGCAGTATATTGCTTTCTCAAGTTCTTTTACAAGTGTTACAAAGCATAAAGAAGGATACAAGAACTTGAAATACTTATACAACAACCTACAGCCGGCTATACTTTGAAAGCCAGCTGGATACAATTGACTAGACACTAACAAAATCAATTGTAGGATCAAAAGGCATATCTGCCTTTTGACCTTGTGACTATGACATGCCATAGCTCACATCCTTATACATTACAAAAAGGATAAAGTACATGAAGTGGAAAGTTACAGACTCAAGACCTCAATGTACAGTTACCAAAAGCAAGGCCCTTTTCACCAACTCATGTAAGTTGGTGACTTTACAGAGATGCAGCGGAAAAGGTGCTTTATGGAACAGTACATCAGATAAAGCATGTGTACTAAAAGTCTTCGGAAGAAATCTGTCTTCATAGGTTGAAGATTCGGAAGACTTTGTCTCTGAAGCTTCGGAAGACTTCATGTTTGGCTTCGGAAGATATTGGTCTTGGCTTCGGAAGATTTTTACACTTAGAGTATTTTCTAATGCTTTGTGTAAAACTTCCGAAGCATTCTTCACTTCAGTACTTAGTGCATGTTGCTAAGACACTTAGGCTGTTTTGGGTTGCATCAGACTTCAGGAATCCTTACAAAGCTAGAGGTGGTTGAGCTGAAATTGGAGGTTGCAGAGGCTGGATTTGTAGCAACACAACAGTAGGTGACTTCTCTTAAAGGACGAGTGGAGGCAACGTTGATATTGGCAACAATTTGCATGATGATGGCTTCGGTGGTGTTGTGTGTCGATGTGATTGCATGATTCTCTTGTTAGACTTGTAGGGTCATTCCTTTAGTATCGGCCTCCTAGGTGTTGTGCTTGGTAGTTTCGATAATGTCATAGGCATGAATTGGTTGTCAAAACATCATGCTGAAGTGGCATGCTACGGGAAGACAATTCGTCTACCTATTCCAAGTGGTGGAACTTTGACTATCCAAGGTGATAAAGCAAGACCTACCTTGAAGATTGTAAATGTAATGAAGGCTTGCAAGTATTTACATGAAAGGTATCCAGCGTTTCTTGCCAAGGCGGTGGATACTAAGAATGAGAAGTGAAAGCTTAAGGACATACAGATAGTGTGAGACTAACCAGATGTCTTTTCTGATGATCTGCCTAGATTACCACCGTCTAGACAGGTTGAATTTCAAATCAATTTAGTACCGGGAGCTGCTCCTGTTACCTGACCACCATACCAATTAGCGCCTTCAGAGATGCAAGAATTGTCCAAGCAAATAGAAGAATTGTTGGATAAGGGATTTATAAGACCAAGCTTCTCGCAAAAGGGAGGACCAGTCTTGTTTGTCAAGAAGAAAGATAGGTCATTTAAAATTTGTATCGATTATCGAGAGTTAAACAAACTCACTATCAAGAATTGATACCCATTACCAAGAACCGATGATCTGTTTGATCAGCTTCAAGGATCTTGTCTCTACTCGAAGATTGATCTATGATTAGGTTATCATCATCTATTGATAGCCAAGGAAAATGTTCCAAAAACAACATTCAAGACACGTTACGGCCATTACGAGTTTCTGGTTATGCCATTTGGCCTAACAACTGCGCCTGTTGTGTTCATGGATCTTATGAAAAGAGTATGCGAACCTTACTTTGATAAGTTTGTAATAGTAATTATCGATGATGTACTAGTCTATTCAAGGACCAAGAAAGATCATGAACAACATCTAAAGATTATCTTGGAGATGTTAAAGAAAGAGAAACTGTATGCAAAGTTCTCGAAATGCGAATTCTAGATTCGAGAGGTTCACTTTCTTATACATGTCATTAATGAGAAAGACATACATGTAGATCTGGCTAAGATTGAAGCAATCAAGAACTGGGAGGTACCCAAATCCCCGATCGAGGTACGTCAGTTTCTTGGATTGGCTGGTTATTATCTGAGATTCATTGAAAATTTCTCAAAGTTAGCACAGCCGTTAACGCTATTGACTCAGAAGGATAGAAAGTATGACTAGACTGATAAGCAAGAGGCAGCTTTTCAGTTATTAAAGCAGAAGTTAGGTAGTGCTCCTATTCTTTCTCTTCCTAAAGGAATAGAAGGGTTCATTGTGTACTGTGATGCGTCCCGTTTAGGTCTTGGTTGTGTGTTGATGCATAAAAGATAAGGTCATTGCCTATGCATCTAGAAAATTAAATATGCATGAGAAGAACTACACCACTCATGATTTTGAGTTGGGAGCGGTGATTTTTGCGCTCAAGATTTGGAGGCATTACCTATACGGTACGAAGTGTGTTGTTTACACTGATCACAAGAGTCTTCAACATATCTTTGATCAAAAAGAGCTTAACATGAGGAAACTACCATGGGTAGAGTTGCTAAACGATTACGATTATGAAATCCGTTATCATCCGGGCAAGGCCAACGTTGTGGTCGATGCATTGAGTAGAAAGGAAAATGATAAGCCTAAGCATGTCCGCGCTTTGGAGCTGACTATTTATTCGGCTGTTGATACTCAAATCCAAGATGCTCAAGTCGACGCTTTAAAGAATGAAAATTTTAAGAATAAAGGATTGAAAGGCATGGTCAAGGAGTTAGTGCCTAAGACCAATAATGTAAAGTACTTCATGGACCAAATCTACGTTCCACGTGTTGGAAACCTACGTGAATTAATTTTCGATGAAGACAATATATCTAAATATTCAATTCACCCCAGGTCGGATAAGATGTGAAGGAACATTTTTGGTGGGCCAATATGAAGGGTGATGTAGCAACCTATGAATACTACAAGCCGTTAGGACTTCTTCAACAACCAGAGATTCCTTGATTGAAATGGGAGCGAATAGCAATGGACTTTGTCATGAAATGACCCCGCGCGTCTAGTGGTCACGACACTATTTGTGTAATCATTGACAGATTGACCAAGTCTGCTCATTTCTTACCCGTTAAGGAAACAGATCGAATGGAAAAGCTAACCAAAATATACCACAAAGAGGTGGTATCTCGTCATGGAGTACCGATATCGATAATATTTAGTTGAGTTTTCCTACAATAACAGTTATCACAGTAGTATCAAAGCTACTTCGTCTGAAGCTTAGATGGAAGAAAGTGTCACTCGCCATTTTGCTGGGCGGAAGTTGGAGAGAAACAATTGACTGGGCCTGAGATTGTCCAAGAAACTACAAACAAGACCGTTCAAATCAGAAAGAGGTTAGAAGCCACCGCGAGTCGGCAAAAGAGTTATGCGAATAATCGAAGGAAACCATTGGAATTCCAGGTTGGAGACAGAACTTATGTGAAGATCTTGTCAGGGAAAGGAATTGTTCATTTTGGAAAGAAAGGAAAGCTTAGCCTCGTTATATCAGACCTTTTGAGATCGTAGTGTGATTTGTCCTATTGCATATCGACTTAAGTTACCTCGTGAGCTTAGTGGAATACACGATGTGTTCCATGTATCCAATCTGAAGAAGTGTCTTGCTGATGAAGCTATAGTCATACGACCTAAAAAAAAAGTTTGTATCGATGACAAACTAAATTTCACCAAGGACCAGTTGAGATTATGGACGACAGGATTCAGAAACTTAGAAAGGGTCGGGTTAAGTTGGTATGGGTAAGATGGAACTCTAGACGTGGTCCCGAGTTCACTTGGGAATGACAGGATCAAATGAAGCGCAAGTACCCTCATCTATTTCCCATCTAGAATAGAATATGGAACTACAACTTAAATTTCGGGACGAAATTTCCTAAACGAGGGGAGACTGTGACATCCCGTGTTTTCAAGTTAATATTCGTACGTTAATAAAATATAAAAAATATTTAAATGCATCATAAGTCATAATTTTATGATAATTAAGATCATTTAAGGCCTAGCAAAGCCCCTTTTGGATAAATTTTATATTTGGTAATTTTGAGAAATTACCGGGTCGCGTAGCGATAAAGCGTTTAACGAACGTTGGTGATAATTGAGTTAATTAAATTTGGTCAATAAATATTGAATATTATAACTTAATAAATATTAAGTGAAAATATTATTAGTCATGAATAATAATAATTAATATTATTTACTTTGATCGCGTAAAATTAAGACTTTTTAAATATTGTCGTGATGCAACGTACAGTCCGTTGCACACTGTGTTATATCGTGTATATTTTTATTATTGACTTTTTGTCACTATTATTTAATATTGCGAACCCTTGAAAAACCTCAAATTAATACTTTAATTTTATAGAAAATTTTCGCGTAAAACCCGAACGTTTAAGATTTTTACAAAAAAAATTAACGAGACCGACACCCGCCTTATACCCGATGGCATCTCACTTAGATATCCACCATCCATTTTTAACATTTAATTACATGATTAGATTTATCTAATCACCCTTAGTCATCTCTATATAAACCACCTCACACTCCATCTTTTACACGCACTCAACCCACCCTTTCTCTCACTAGAAATCACCTACATATTTTCCTCTTCCTTCTCTCTAAAACCCATGGCTGGAACCATCAAAGAACAGCCCTCTTTCACATGATTTTGATCATCCAAGCTCGTTTCAAGCTTTGATTTCTGGATTTCAAGGATCCCTTATGAGTTTGGTGCAAAACATTGCATAAATCCTACTCAAAGGAGAAGAAATCCCTAAGTAAATCATTCTTGAATCTTCAAAAGTAGTTCATCTTAGGTAAGAACTTTGAATTTTTATGACATGCAACATGACTCTTGGATGATTGTTGCGAGATTTGTTTACCAAAAACTAGTTTTTTCTGAAATCCAAGGTTCCAACAAAGAGTTTTAACAAAGAAATGTGTTTTAAAACAATGTGTGTGTGTGTCGTACGTATGTATATGTGTATAATGATTTTGTATTTTGTTGATCTTTCAATATTTTGTTGATTTTCTCTTGCATGCAAGATAATCAAACTTTTGTTTGAGGTTATGAACATCATATGAAACCCATCTCCAAAAGGAGTTTACCATAATGATGAAAATAGGTAATACATGATTGCATGTAAAGAATGATGTTCTTGAACCCATCTTGCACTTTGATTTCATAAGGGATTGAGATGATCCAAGAATAATGGTGATCATGATCTGAATTCTTTTGGTTTTTAAGAAGGTTTTGTTGAAATGAAAACTAAGAACATACGATAAAATATATGATTTGGACTATGCATGTATGAAATCGTATATATGTATGTATATGTGGTTTACACTTTTGTTCTTTATTTGTTCTTCACTTATAAGTTTAGAGATGATTTAAATGATCCATGCATATGGAAATCAAGATCTGGAGATTTTGATATTCTCATTCAAATTTTACTTAAAAAAAAGATAAAAACAAATTAGGATAAAAGTACTCAAGTGTTGATTAGACATAAACACTAGAAAATCTTCCATAAAATATAAGGACAAGACAAGTATTTTGTAAGATCTGGATTAATAACTTTAAAACATTTAAAATATAAGTTAAAAAGTTAGTAACTTACTGAAAATAAAAGTTTTGATGATTAGGTTTAATCTCGTAAACGTTTTACGCGTTAAAAACGGTGTTTTCGGGTCTAAAATAAATAATTTCTCACAATTCCGGTTTTGGATAGAAAATAATATAGTATTTGAAGTTTAAAACTTATGTTTTTAAGTATATAACAAACCCATAACAAACAAGGTATTCGGTGATAACTTTATACGCGTGAAATAGCCGAAAACTGACAATTTCGGGTCAAACTTAATGGACTGTTTTGGAAGTGAATTTTTATAAAATATTTTAGAAGGTTTTTGGTATAAAATATTCATGTGTAAACATATAAAAGGTCATAAGATATATAAGGGCTTGATATACGGTTTATGCGAGTAAAATCGTGCGGTTTCAGGTCAAAAATCATCGTATATGAGTGAAATTTGGGTCAAACATAATAGGTCATCTTTATATAATAAACCAGGTCTACAATAATTTTATACATGTTTTACTACTGAAAACTTAATTATTTATTGAAAAGATTAATAAAAGTTGAGTTGCGTTAAATAAAGTAATATTTATATAGTAATAAAATAAGAAATAGTTTACTTACTAGAACAAGAATATAGATATATCTTATTATTAATCTTAAATAAAATATAACTATGAATTAGTAAATTCTTATTTATGTAAATCTTTATTAATTATTTATTTGTTTATTTATTTGTTTGTATGATACATAACTTAGTAAATTTTGCGCTACATTTTTATATACTTTCACGTGTTTATTTTGTGTGTGTATTGTGGTTGTTGTTTAAGGGATTATATGGTTGATTTAATAAATGAATACTTGTCACACTTAAATAAAGTTATTAAACTAAATCGAAAATCACCAACGGGATTTAAAAAAAAATGAATTTCAGGATAAGTCTAGTGAGTTGGGTAAACAACTTACGTATTAGACTTATTACTCAACAATTAATAGATCCTTTGTGTATAGGGCGTTAATTGGTTGTTTAATTTCCGGGCTCGATTTTTGCTAGATCATCTCCTTGTCATATTTGAAGGTGAGTCCTTCGGCCCCATTTTAAATATTATTTTAATTGTTTTGGGGGAAAAGCATGAAACGATACTTTAAAATATATGATGGTTAAACAGGATAATATATATTATGAGGGTATAAGTTTGGGTCAGTAGTATGGATATATATACTATTGAGCCCTAAATCCCCCTATAATCATTAACCTCAGGGGTGAGGCCACAGAATATATTGGTAGATCTATCGGGTTAGAATGGCCCGCTCTCGCGACCAGTCGCGCTGGTCAGGTTGTGGCGAGGGAGTTTATATGTCTGGATAGTTGTGGGGTAACGACGTGTTTCTTGGTTTGATTATGGGCTTATGACCTGAATTATCATAGTACCTAGCTAGTCTATGTGGAATATATTATGCCTTGTTTCATCATGTTATTTTTAAAAGTGAATGTTTGCAAGATTACAAAACCCCGAAAGCTCACCAACTTTATGTTGACTTTATTACCCTTCATGCTTTTCAGGGTTATAGGTGAGCTCTATATCGATTTCTGGAACTATGTCTTTGGAGGGTCAAACGTTTCAACGTTTTTAAATAAACTTAGGTTCATGTAATTAAAACAGTATTATGTGTTACTACCGAAACGTTTAACGTTGGTTAACAAAATACTTTTATGATAATAATATATGATTTTCATGACTAACGTTATCATTGAATACGTTTGACTATAAAAGTTGGGTCAACTCCAACTTCCGTTACCACCACGTCACGCGACTTTCCGCTGCAGTTTTCGGGGTGTAATACCGAAACCCAAGCTGATAGCCCTTAGGGAGAGTCTCTATACTCCCCTGAGCAGCCAAAAAGGGACAACCCTATCACAGGCTCAATGCCTCTAGACATTGATCAAAGTCTCGGGTCATTAGGTTTCAACTCCATATCCTTTACTGACCTTTTGACTGGAGCTGGTGAAGAGATTATGTCTCTTAAAGGCAATGAAGTTGATCCACAACACCCTGTCAAGGATCAACAGAGCCTAGAGAGACCCCTTATCTCTAGCCCCCATCAGCAAAGCCTTACTGAGGTGAGTCCCACTGATGTGGAGGGGACTCATGTAGATTCAGCTGCCACTACTGAAGGAGCCTCAATGGATCCTCAGGACAGTGGTAACGGAACTGAGACTGAATCTACGGCAACCATGCCCTTTGATGACTCTGAAAGAGACATCATTGTGCAAGGGAAACCAGGGCGCCAAGAAACCACATCTGGTGGTGAGGATGAACATACCAGGTATGTTACCTCATCTCCCCATGATTCTTCAAAAGAAGATGAGGGAAGTATGCAACTCACCATTCAAGACCTACTTTTTAAAGTCTCAAACTTTGAATCAAAGGTTAGGACTTTAGAGGATAGGTCTGCCACTCAGCAACTTGAGATTGAAACTCTCAAGGCCAAACTAGCTGAGAAACAGATTGAGAAGTCTGTTAGGCATGTTCCAATTCAGGTCTCCTTGACCTCTTCCTCTAGCTCATCAAGCTCTCAGGATGATGCTACCAAAAAAGGGGAGAGTGTTCAGAGACAAAGTCAAAGACAGGAGGAAACCCAAAGTCAAGCTCTCACTTCCTTGAGCTCAAAGTATCCTGTGCAACAAGCTGCAATTTTCCCTAAGCCTCCTCCAGTTGTTTTTCAAGTGGATCAAAGGATGTTCCAAGATCTCAATAGGTTCTTTAACAAGGTCCTATTGGAATCCCTTATAGAACAGCCAAGCCCTGATATGTCTGTGATCTACTTCGGAGCTCAAGAGCTTCAGAGGTTGAATGCACCTTCTACCACTATCGAGGAAGTTGGTCAACCTAAGGTCCAAGTGGAACCTGAGATTAACTTCGAAGGGAAAAAAAGGACTGATGGCCCAGCAACTGAAACAGTTGGGACAGAAAGTGTATTTTCACAGACTTCCGAAGCACAATTCAAAGCCTCAGAAGAACAATCTCAAACTTCTGAAGCTAAGATTGCTGCTGCGGAAGGACTATTCTCATTATCCGATGATCTAATAGTCACAGATGCAATTCTGAAACTTGCATCTGAGGTTAATAGGGAGGATTTTCTCACCCAACCTTTAGCTCTGACATCTGCATTAATTCCAGCTCCCATCTCTACTACCCAACCTGGATCTTCCATCCAAGAACCTCCAAAGTCTAGTACTTCCGAAGACATCAAAGGAAAGAGGAAGATGACTTCGG
Source organism: Flaveria ramosissima (assembly GCA_025215565.1). Classification (NCBI taxonomy): domain Eukaryota; kingdom Viridiplantae; phylum Streptophyta; class Magnoliopsida; order Asterales; family Asteraceae; genus Flaveria; species Flaveria ramosissima. The sequence goes on from CM046035.1 coordinate 10,805,930, forward strand.
AAGAGCTTCAGGAAGAAGAAAGGTTGGAGACGCTTAAAAGAAAAGGTAGTCTTCCAACTGGGAAACTGTTAGCTGCAAGTACCAAAGCAGCTGCAGCCAACCAGGAGGCAGTCAACAACCGAAAAAGAGTAGAGGTTATAGATAGACTTGTTGGTCTAGGGGCTGCAACTGAAGATATACTCATGCTACCATTAGAGGAGTTAATAGAGCTAGAAAAGGCAACCTTGCTGCTAAAACAACAAAAAGAAGAAGCTGCAAGGTTGGCCTTAGAAGAAGAAAGGGAGAGAAAGGAAAGAGAAGCTGATCTGCAGCTCAGGAGGGAAAGGATAACCTTCCTACTCTCCAGAGGTTTTTCTCAAGAAGAGTTGTCTCCACATAACAATGATACGATCTTATGGCTCTTCAACAAAGAGCAAGATCAAATGGAGAAAGAGAGAAAGAGAGCTGCAAGGGAAAAGCTTTTGCAAAAGAAGAAGAAGAAGGAAGAGGAAGCAGGACTGACTGCTGCCAAGAAGATAGGTGAGAAGGCCTGGATGAAGAGTTATCTCAAAGCTCATGGCTTCTCTGGCAGGCAGGTGGGTCCTATGTCAGAAAAGACTCTCCAGCGACATGTTAGTGACATAAAAGCTGACATTTGCGCGGGGAAGAGGAAGGAGATGTATAGAAGGGGACAGGGGATGACCTTCAAAGCAACCACTCAACCCAAACTCCAAACCCAACCTCAACCTGAACCTATACCCTTTTCCTTCCCAATCAAAACCGAACCAACTTCTGAACCATTCATCCCTGAACCTACACCATCACACCTACCAACCTCCTCACCTCAACCACCTAAACTACCTATCCTTCAACCCAAAACCTTAGCCAGAACCCAAACACCTCAACCTACCCATCAACCCATCAAACCATCCCCTTAGCCTTCTAAACATCTCTCCATGGAAGAATTCAAGGCAGTCAAGACAAAGCTCATAAACTGGACAACACTGAGCAACATCTCCTGTGAGGAGGATTCAGTCAACTTGACCTATGTTGACGGATCCTCAAGTTCCCTCACAAGAGATCAATTTCTTGATATGCCCAGAGGAACTTTGGACCAAGCTTCAAACCTCCTTGGCCTCAATTCAGACACTTTGAATGAGGAAGAAAAGAAGCTAAGGAGAAAGCTGGTGACTCTACTGGATACTAAGAAAGGAGATAGGGTACCAAGACAACCTCTTGCACCCAGAAAGAAGATCATCCAGTGGAGGTTCGAAGACTCTTCTCACAACTTTGTTGTTGAAAGAGAGAATGGAGAGCTCAACAGGCTGAGTGCTTCATCTCTGCTACACTTGAGCAGGTTTGACATTGCTGAGTTAGCAGAGAAGCCATTCTCCAACCCTTCAAACTCTGATGTAGCTGCCCACATCAGAAATCATCTAAGCAGCCTTCATATGGCCGAGCTTACTGCTAGAAGCAAGGTTGAAGAGGAGTTGAAACTGAGAGAGGAGAAGGAAAGGATGGGATCAGCAACCAAAGGCAAAGCCTTTCTACAAATGGTTGAAGGTCCTGAACTTGAGTCCATAGTTAGATGGGAGTATGACTATAACTCCCGTCAACTAACTCTCTTCAGGGGGACGCAACAGAGGGTACATGTCATTCAAAGCGATAGACTGGATCTCCTATCCACCAATGACTTGTACAAGCTTCTCAGCACTACTTCAGGGAAGAACAAAGAGACGGACAAATACCTTTTGTCCCTGGTGCTAAAGGCTTTAAGAAGCAGAAATAAGTGAAGTTTTGGTAGCATCAGCCTAAGGGGAGTTTGTTGGATCTAGAAAGGCTGTTGCAACCAAAACCAAGTCACTTAGAAGATTTTGGTACAACAAACAAAGGACTTCCGAAGCTAAGTATGGAACTTCCGAAGGAAGAAGGATCTCTTCCGAAGACAAAGTGTAAAACACACTTCCGAAGGAAAACTCCAACTTCCGAAGACAAAGAACCTACTTCCGAAGATCAAGACTTAGAGAGAAAGATCTGAAGTCAACTTTCGAAGTACAGAAGTCCTCAAAGCCTCGGAAGCATAGAAGTCTCTTCCGAAGTATAAGTGGCTTCGGAAGAACTTGTTCTTCCGAAGCCAATTAACCTTCAGAAGACACTCCTATTATCCAGTGGACATAAGTATGGCCTCTCTGACACTTCGCTGCAAATCTCTGATATAGTGCATGGCGTTTTCTCAAAAGCCATGTAGTTGACCATACTTTAATCCATTGTTTACCTTTTTATGTTAGTACAATTGTCATCTTTAGTTGGTGACAAAAGGTAAGTTATGGACATGTCATGACTACCATATCTTAGATAATACTTTATCTAAGATACCTTAACTTTAGCATTGTAGTATATGCTTTAGTCTTAGGTTTCCAGCTGGTATCAAAGTATATCCGGCTGTAGGATCTAGTATATATAGTTTTTCATTGTAACTCTTGTTTTATGCTTGTAAGAGTCTTGTAATATCTTGAGTTTAGAAGTAATATATACAAGTGCCTTGAAAATATATTTTTGCTTGTTCCTTTGCTACTTATTATATTATTATCAACTCTTGTAAAAGACATTACTTCATCTGATTTGAGTGTTTTCAGTTGAGAGAAATACAAGTGTTTAAGTGACAAACCCGATCCTGCACACTGTTATCAAAGGACAATGTGTTATGTGATTTAAATGGTAAGATTACCTTTGTGTCCTACCTATTATCAAGTTCTTGCTTTATGCAAGCATTTAATTAAATTGCTTTGTACACTACATGGTTACTAGAGTTTTGTATGAATTTGATTGCTTTGCTTCATACATTGCATGCTCACTGGAGTCTTGTAACCATTTGATTGGTTTGCTTCGTAAACTGCATGCTCACTGGAGTATTGCCACATATAAGCATTTGATTGCTCTACTATACGCATTGTATGGTCACTAGAGTCTTGACTAGTGTAAGAACATGGTTGCCTTGCTTTATGCAATGCACGGTCACTAGAGTCTTGCTTTGTAAGCATATCATAATAGCCTTGTGCTTAACCTAATATTGTGTTCAAATGATTGTCTTATGGTAGGTATGCAAAGCCACTTTTTTGCGGTTATGATGTGTCACTAGTTGACATTACTGTACTGTTATAACTGATCAAAGGTTTTATAAACTCCCAAAGTAAGAATATTATATGTCTAAGAAAACCTAAAACTCATTCACCATCAATTGACTTTTAGTATGTAGGTAGACTAAATCAAAGTGTAGTTGAGCCTAGGTTAGAATGGCGTAAAGAAGCTTCCCAGAATAACGATTGGCTTTTAATTTTATGATTATGTTGTTTATCATTATGACAATGAATTTTTCTATGTACCTGACAAATCTCTTTATGTTTTCTTGATTAGATGATTTACATAATTTCGCTGCAAATAATTATAAAAATTTTAGTGTAAGGATTATGGATATGAGGTATGAAACCAGCTATGACGACTCCCGAAAATAGGGCATTACAGGCGTTGTTCCCACTAGTTCAGTCCTTGGCCATATCTCTGGTAAACATAACCACTAATTCGATGGCTCTGCTGATTTGGGTAAGGGTGATAAAAGTTTCAAGTCCCATTGTTTAGCTAGCCATGATTTTCATTAGGTTCAAGGAATGTGGCAGCCAAAATAATAGAAGATTCCCTTGCATTTTGTCGTTGTTGCTCAAGTTGGAGCATGCTTTGATTGGTATCCCACATAGGATCTTGGTGATTAATAAGACCACCTATATCATTAAAATTCATGCTGAAAGCCCTTTAGAAGTTATAGTACTAACCTGCACTCATTGATAGGATTACTAATGAGTTATAATTGTGTTTCAAGATCCCTTAACTTTTGAGCATAATTATACATTCAAGAATACTTTCCAAGAGTTGGGCTGCAGAATTCTTGCTCAAGGGTAGAAGCTCTCGAACCCTTGTTGCTAAGAAAAATACGTTTAATCTTTAGCCAGGGTATGAGAGACGTAATTTCCGCCTAAGGTATACAAACTAAAAAAATCATCAGACACAGTGCTAAAGATCAATTGAAGAACAAACACAACAATATCCTTCCAATTATCATAGTTATCATCGGTCTCAGTAAAAGGCTTAATTTCATCAACGTCATCCAAAACCTTATGGGCAATGACATAAGCTTATAGAGTTTTGTCCTCGTTTAGCACACAACCTTTATCCATCCAACATACATATTTTGTTGCTCATGTTTGTCGTGGAGTACGTTGGATGCAAAATTATTGATTTGAATCCGATGTTATCTGTCTTTTTAGGTTCAACCATCATCGGTGAAGGGTTGTGATGAAACTGAAGGAAGTGATTAGGGATTTTCTAGCTACGACTTTGATATCATAACAATAAGTGTGATCTCATATGATTTGTCACCCTTGTTATTCAAAGAATGATATCCTAATATAAGGAGAAATACAAATGAGATATTAGGAAGATAAAGTTAGATATCTTCCTTATACAAAACAAGTTTCCTATAGAGATTCTCTAATTATGCACTATTTAATATTAAAAAATAAATATAATAATATACGCTAATAATTTCCGGTTTAAAAGGCTCATAACAAGAAATTTCGTAAAAACCTTATAAAAAGTAAATATTAGGAAATTAACCCACTACAGACCGCAACGAAAATGTGTTGCGGACCGCAATAGAGGATGAGGACCGCAACGAATTATTGTTGCAGGCCGCAACGAAGAAGCTAATAATCACTCGGCTGATGACACGTGGCAGGCGCCTAAGCATTAGAATCTGACAAGTGGCCATTTAAAGGACTGCAACGAAAGTGTGTTGCACCTGTTAGCCAACCAACACACCAAGTCACTGCGGACTGCAATGGCGTTGCATTGCATGCCGTAATGGCCAATCAAAAGGCTATATAAAAGGGCATTTGGGTATGAACCCAAATGACTAAATTCTTTCACTACTCTCTTAAAACCTTAGTATTAGATCAATTATAGGCAATCCTGAGATGCTGCTTGGCGAGAAACGATCGAAACAAGAAGCGAAAAGACGTTAAGACAAATTGCTTATAACATACGAACTACCTCATTGAATCCTAAGTAATTATTGGCTCAAAACTAAAAAGGTGAATACGTTTAATAATTTTAAAATGAATAAATAACTTGAAATTTTGATAATGGCATTAATATGTTAAACACTTTAGTACGCAAAGATGATACCGAATTTGAAAATCCTATACCGGGGTTGGCTCTGATACAGTACATATAATAATGATTTAGAAGGTTTAGTTATTAGTCTGACCGACAAAAAGACCAGTATATATGAAGGGTGAACATCATAGTTGAAATAGACTGCTAAATGTGTATTTATCATAAAATATTGATTAAACTGTTTATCTATATTTACGCCAAACTATTTTCGTGTCTATTGAATGAATTCACCTGCTTTCATGCTGATGTATAATTTTATAATCCTTTCAAGTAAGCATGTTTAGTATAGCCAAGAATAGGTGCTAGAATGGACGATGAATCCTAGGCATGGACTATATCTTGTGACTATATTTTGAAACATTTTAATATTTGTTAATAACAGAAGATTTTGATGAATGTCATTATTGGTTAAACAAATGAAAACATGTATACCAATCAGTCGTGCTCCTGGGGTGTTTTGAAACCAGGGTGTGAAATTTTTTTCATACACTATGACTCTTAAATATTTGTCTTAGTTTTATCATATAAACTATTATATTATCTATTAGTTAAGCCACACAAGAACGCAATTGTACTGCCGTTATGAATCTAACCTTTTGTCTGTTATATGATATTTATACGAAAATGATAATTGATTATGTTACCGAAAGATATCAGTTACTATGTTGATGAAGTGTCTCTAGTAGGGCAAGCATACTCAACCCACGGATCACCAACTAGAAAATGATGGCTATGACAGAAGAGGTTTGGTCATCCATCATATGGTTATAGTTGTAACATCCTAGACAAATCCCATATCGATCGTGGAAAGGAGAGATTATTCTTTATAAGAAATGTCTTGCCTCTAATATCAGCAACACATTTTGGGCGTATTAGATGTGGATAAGAGGAGAACTCCACAGTTGAGTGTGCTTAGGTGGCATAATCCAGGGATAGGTGACCTCCATGAGAAGTGTTCACCCGGGCAACAAAAAGCAAATACATAAGCTCCTCGTGAGCAAAGCGGAAAATATTGGTGGTACGAGAGGCCGGGTGTTACAAATGATATCAGAGCCATTCCTACGCCGTTTGGGATGGTGAGGCAAATCTTCTCAAGCATGGTGAGTCCCCGCGGGTGTTCAGAGGGACACCATAGGCAAATCCCACATACAAGGATGGGATGGTGGGACAAACCTCATCGAGTACGACGAGTCCAAAAAGGGGGAGGGGTGATTGTAACACCCTAGGCAAATCCCACATCGGTCGTGAACAGAAGAGATTACTGGTTTATTAGGAATGTCTTGCCTCTAATATCACAAACATGTTTTGGTCGTATTGGTTGTGGATAAGAGGAGAACTCCACAGTTAATCGTGCACAGATGACAGCAATTCAGGGATGGGTGACTCCCTTGGTAGTTTTCACCTAGCAATCATAGGCAAATCCATGAGCTACTCATGGGCAAAGCGGACAATATTAATAGTACGAGAGGCTAGATGTTACAATCGTAGTACCTTCTTTCCATCTTTATGTAAAAATAATAATTCAAATCACTTTGAAACTTTGTTTTGGCAAAAAGTCATCGAATATTGTATCTTCCACTACAAAGAAAATTTACCGCTCAGTTATCTTGAATATCGTTCGATATATGGAGTCCTACCGCTCACTCTTCTATAGTACAGTTTTGATAGTGTTTGTATGTTGATGATTGTACTCCCTTGGGCATATTATTTGATACATAGGTCAAGATTAGTGTGAAATTCATAATCCACGATAATTTGTCATAATATTGTAAAACTTGGCCAACCCGGCCTAGTACTCGGGGTGTACTCGGAACTTGGACATTTACTGAGTCAACTTTCTTTAACTCGGTCTCATAACTCTTAATAGATCACCTCAGTCAAAATTGGTCCAACTAAGACCTGCTCGAAGCTAGGCGTGACAACTCGAAAAAAATGGATTTTCGTTGTTTTTTCGTCAATTTTCGCTATTTTTCATTGATTTTTGTTGGATTTTCGTTGTTTTTATGGAGATAACTTGGAAAACGACTATTAAATGATTACCATGTCTATAGTATCATAGAATAAATACTAATTTTGAATTATTTAGTATTTGAACATGTATCCTTATAATTTTTATCGATATTCATATATATTGTTATAAATATAAGTGAACTTACGATATTTGATATATGTATAATTTTTCAAAAATTAATTTCTTTATAATTTATCATGTTCGAGTACCCCTTGAGCAGTCTCTGCCTAGAACAAGTACTCGTAACTCTTAAGTCGACCGAGCTGCCAATGCGTAGCGACTTTTGTAACATTGATTTGCAATGTTTTTAAAACCGGACCGGACAGTGAACCGGACGTCTTACCGGTCCGATGGTCGGACCGGTTCAACCGGTCGAACCGTATATAAGAACCGGATAAAATTATAAGTATTTTTTATAAATATATGTAAAAATTAAAAAAAAATAAAAATATATATATAAAAACCAGTTCAACCGGTCCAACCACCGGTTCAACCGGTCCGACCACCGGTTCAACCGCCGGTTCGACCGGTTCAACCGGTTCGACCACTGGTTCAACACTAAAACGGTTTTAAACACCGAACCGGACCGGATCTGAGTCCGGTTCCCGGTCCAACCGGTCGAACCGGCCGGTCCGGTCCGGTTTTCAAAACCATGCTGATTTGTCATATTCAACTTAAAAGGCTAAATCTAAATTCTTCACTTAAATAATGGTGGAGAATTTGTCAACAGCATAACGCACTATATATTTTGTTCACATACACCACAATAAAATGATATAGTTGGATGGAAAGAGGGAAGCATTCTAAAACCACTAGAGCCTTAGCTTAGTGATCGAATCCTAAGTCCCTAAATGATATCTTAAATGAATACCACCCCCCCCCCCCCTCTCTCTCTCTCTTAAAACATGGTCTGCCAATATCTTCCTGCCATCACATCTCATGATTCCTCCAACTCTCCAAGAATATCCAGTTGCACAATATTTGTTCGTATTCACAAACACCATGTTTCAAATAGGACCCATGTGCTATTAATTGTACTTTTGTGGGATATGTCTTTCATCATAAAGATGTAGATGTTATGAGACAAAAGCCAACAATATGTATATAACTATGGATTGTGACCTCTAAAAGAGAGTATTTTTAATCCACCTATACTTTTAGGACCACTTCAAAGACAAGTGGAAGACAATAAACATGTCATGTTCCCTGGAATGATTATCTTCGGGGTATACTACATATGGAGTCACTTAGCCCAAGCAAGAAAATATCTTTAGTCCTCGAGTAGTGAACATGAGTTAATACATAGTTATTTATCAATAAACATCACAAATTAAGAATTAGTCATAATTTAACCTTTTTAATGTTATTTACATAAAAAGTTATCTTCCTCATAGTGTAATTGAACATACAAAAAACTTAATCTCAATCACAAGTTTTCTTATGTGAAGACATTAATATTATTTCTAATTATTAATTAAATCTGGAAAAAGACCTATCAATGGATTACTAAACTTCAATTCACATAGGTTTGAATAACCCAAATTAAGAGTTCATAAGGTAGAAACTTGATTGGGCCTAAAATTAAAAAGCTATGAAAAGAAACTAATATTGAGATCTAGGATTAATCTAAGTAATGGTTTTATACGCAACAGATGGTCTACCAAGTACCAAATGGGCTATGTCAACTTTAAGTTGCAAAGTCATGGTCTTCAAGAAATACTTGATATACCAGCCTAACAACTCGTGTGTTGTACGGATTGAAAAATTAGATAAAAATAATAACAAATATAAATTAAAAAGTTAGTATTAGCAATCATATAATATATAAGCATGAGAAAAAAATTATACATTTTTTAGTTGCTCAAACTGACCTAAATAAAATTCAAAAGGATTGATTCCAACAACATTGGAACCGGTATTTCAAGCTCCATCATCACTAGCCATCACCTCTGCCAGAACAATAATAGTGGCCCGAATTTTAGTTTTCCATAACATGATCTGGTTTAGCCCTTTTTTTATTATTTTTTTTCCGAGTGTGTCTAAATATATTCGTTGTCGGATTTTCTATAGAACAACAGTCGGTGGACGACAACACCGACAATATACCTAAAGAGCGTGGCAGGTATAAGTCACAGGCTTGGCCATAGTTGTAAAACTTTTAAAACTTACTCGTATGACATATTTCATTAGGCATGGTTTAAAACATCTTTGAAGTACTTTTAGCTATTAAAGCCTTCATTCGTAAAGGATCATAATATCATGCAATAAACGAAATATCATATTTGTGTTCAACACCAAAATTGGTACCATATAAACCATGTGTACTCAAGCTTACGTAACAAACATATTTCTTAAATATATTTGTCCCCTAAAGATAAGCTTCTCTGATATTACTTCCATGCATTTATTTTAGAGTGGTTTTATTTTAAGCAGGTGAAACTTCCTTTCATGTGATTATAATTAATTTGATTCTAAACAGAGACAAATGGTTGATATTTAACAACTTGCATTCAGATATACCTGAGATGACTGTGAGCATATTTCTAAGTAATGACTAATGACCGAATGACCTGTAACGGTTTTCAAAAAGGGTAGTTGTTATTAGATTTTAATCATGAAATCTCAATCAATTAGTCTAATTTAGAAGTCAAATAGAATAATCAAACTGATGTAATTTAGCTGGAACTATTAGATAGAGTCGGTTAGTTATGTTGGTTTCTAACCATCAACTGTAAAGGTATAAATACCCATCTGAATGTTGATATTATGTGTAGAAATTCAGAAGTATTTTTGTGTGTATATTATTCCCGATTGTTCATGTTTCCCACCAAGGTTCTCTGCACATTCATGTACAGATCCCATACAATCTTCATCTAATATTCGATCCTAGTCTATGTTTAATCCTGGGTAATAAATAGTATCAGAGTGTTGGTTGAAGAGGATCATCAATCGAAGGCAGATTCCATCAATCTAAAAGAAAACAAAGCATGAAAAGAAAAAACGCGGAATAGAGTACAAAGAAGAAATCAAAGAAAGGCGATCCAGACCCCGGTAATTGATTTAGCAACAAGGCCACAGTGAAATCGAAAGAATAATTTGATGTAGGCAGAGGCGAAACACATCAAATTCAGAAAGAATGATCGAAGGTGTCCATCATGGTGAAAAGGAAGAAAGTAGAGAGTTACAAGATGGAGTTATATTCAATTGTATGGTGGTGTGGACTCTAGTGCATTTGAAAGTTTCAATTAGAAGGAAAAATAGAAAGATCACTGATACAAAGAATTCAGAATCAAGAATCGAGAGATTGTTGATCATAGGGCCGAAAATATTGAACTTGTTTTCTATTTGGAATCTGGTTAACAAATGTTTGAAGAATCAAAACAATTATCTTTGAACATAGATAAGAACCGATCTTAATTCAACAAGACGATGTTAACACCGCTTAATCTTGATCAAAGGATCCAGAGAGTCCAAGTCAAATTGCAAATCGGAATTTAAACAAAGAAGGAAGAAGATGGACTGCCACAATTGGATGAACAACAAGAAGATTAAGATTTCATAATTAGGGGAGTGAATGTTGGAATTAGATTTTAATCTAAAAAACTCAATCAATTAGTCAAATTTAAAAGTCAAATAGGATAGTCAAACTGATGTTATTTTAACGGCTACTTTAAGATAGAGTCGTTAGTTATGTTGATTTGAACCGTCAACTATAAGGGTATAAATACACATTTGTATGATGATATTATGTGTGGAAATTCAAAAGTATTTGTTTGTGTATATTATTCCCGATTATTCTTGTTTCCCACGAGGGTTCTTTGCACATTCATGTGCAGATCCCATACAATGTTCATCCAATTTTCGATCCTAGTCTATGTTTGATCCTAGGCAATAGGGGTTACGGTTCATGTAAACAAATATACAAGGACTCACCATCGTCATGCCTAGAGTTCATATTTTAAAGGATTTTCAATTAAAGCAATTTAGGGGCTTCAAAGAAATTAGGTCAAAGTATACTAGCATGCACACATGCACGTCTAAGCACAAAGCACACGCGTACAAGGACGAGTTCATTGGGAAACCCTAAAAAGATGACGAACAAAGTAACATATGTCATCCTTCATAATTTTTATCTAGTGTTGTCAAGTATAATTATCATGTTATTATCTTTACTGGTAACCTCGCGCTCGTTTGAATCATGTTTGTTTAGATGTTAGCATGATTACAATAGAGGGAAGTGTAGATGAAAGCAAATACAAAATAAAGCTTCATTTATTCAAATTAACCATTTAACACTAAAACATACTAATTACGCGTAATAACGTGTTGCACATTAAAATGAGTCATTAAAATCCAACACAAAGATCGTTAGAAAAAACTCAAAAAGCCATTTCATAAGCAATCTTATTGCTATATAAAAATGAAAAGAAAGTGAGAGGAAAATGTATACTAGCAAAAAAAGGGACCGAGTTAGTCATTCGAAATCATAGACCACATTTCTAGGTAAATCTTACTACTCTAATAAAAGTGTAAATGGGGGTGCCACGTGTCAGCACCATAATCATTTTCACCAAAGTTTTCCCGCCTCGCTTTCCTATTAAATAATTATCTTATTTACTAATAATATTATATTAATATTTAATAAATTAAGAAAGAAATCTACTTATTAAGGTTATTTCTAAATAAATTAATATTTTTAAAAAGTCAATTTGTAAAACCAAAATATAATCAAACTTGGGAGTTGTAATAAAAAAAATTAAAATTGATATTTTTATACGGGTTGTTTTAGAAAAATGTTTATTTTAAAAAAAATTATAAACAAAATTTTAAAAAGTTGATATCACTATTTTATTATATTTAGTTTTTTCTCATACGTAATTTCAGTCATATCATATCTTAGAATATATCATTTTATAATTAATAGATTTATTATATTAATATTTTATTTATTCAACCCGTGTAATACACGGGTTTACTAAACCTAGTTTTATAATATTACAAGTTCTTTACTAACTATCATACTTATACTCCTTTAGTAATCTCGATGACTTTTCCACCATCATACCACGCGTCTGTCTACTATTGGTTTTCAAACATTTTTTCTTTTTTTTTTATTTTTCTATATTTTAGTTAGGTTTTTTAATAATTGGTAGTTTAACTTAACAGTTAGATCTTTTGGCTCGGTGGTAGAGCGAGTGTGAGTTGTGGTGTCCGCCGAGGTTCGAAAATTGGTACTAACCATTCCTATAGTTATTTTCTTGGTTTTATTTCTTTTCTTCTCTATTAATTTTCTTATATTTTTTTACTTTACATTACTTTCTTAAAGTATTGTAGTCATAGCATGCGATGGATAATGCACTTCAATCTCCTATACATATATTTTATGTACTTAATCATGTTAACATCATTAGTGCAACACATGTAACAAAGTTAACAAACGCATTGCTACCTACAGTTATACTACAATATAGGGGCAACATTGCTCGTTTAATCGTAATAGTTATGACCCTGTTGTATGTTCAAAATTTAGTGAAATATGTGAAAAGTCCACTAAAGTGTGCATTGTGCACTAAAATATGAAAAAGTGCATATTGTGCATTAAAGTATGGAAAGGTGCATTAAAGTGGAATTCTTACTAATTTTGGAGACTAATAATTATTAGTATTTGTTACTAATATAATTATTATTTAGTGAGTTTGTATTCTATGATGTGAGATGATCATAACGAATAATACCGTGTCCCAAACAGAGGTAAAATTAATGAGATATCGATACTTTAAGTTGACGATGGAATAAGTGAAAGTGGTTATTTTGTCCTACATAGGTGAAGTGATTTTGAAGTGATGAAGTATATAAATGGTTTCTTGTCTCACATAAGAAGGGTAATAACTCTTGAATGAATTTATAAGTGAAAGTTTCCATGAATATATATTCCTATATGGTTAGAGACACCTAGTGACGATAAATTGTTAGGCTAATACATACTAAATGGAATTATTAGTAGAAGTTTCCAATGTGTGCTCAAGCATAGAACTATGTGTGGAGCCATGGACAAAATGTACACTTTGTTGGTGCACGCTTGACTCGCAGATTCAAAATTATCTTAGTATTTTGGAGCTGTAACTTAAGGATTTAGCAGATGTCGGTCTACTGCAGCTACTGATGTTCAACAACTACTTATGAGTTAATTCTGTAACTCAATGTTAATGTGTTGACCATTGGTATAACTCTATTAAAACTGTTATTTGCTCATGTTAGAAACCAAAGAAGAATACTCCTGCTTCTACTTTCTAACGTCATCTTTCTTGTTTCTATCTTTTTCAAGACACCTTCATATCTGGTGACACCTCGGGTGTGAGAACATCTCCGGCAGTACACATACGGTTTTGATTGTTATAACATGGGAGACAGACGTGTTCGTCTGAGAAGACACGTGAAATCAGTTCTAAGGGAAACACGTGTATTGAATACATGCCTCAACCATCGCACAATCTTTTCATTCTCTTATTGTGTCGTCAAAGGAAAAACTGAAGAATCTCTATATATGGTATTGTATTTTACTATTTCCCTTCAATAACCAGATTATCGTTATTATTATTTTATTGATTATATAATAAAAAGTGAACCAATTTCTTATATTGCAATCATTTTTCCTTTGTATATCGTAACCTCTTATATTCCCTATCATCTCTTTAGATTTTACTAATACAATTATAAATAATGATCTTTGCTTTGTTGTAGATTATTTATAGTGAAAGAAATACAATTTCTATATTTTCCTTAATTATACAACATGAAGTAAATACACAACTGTTGTAAAATCGATTGAGAATATGAACGAGGAATAACAATCAATACAAAGATGATCTTAGAAAGAATAAACTTGAACAAGAAACTTCAAATGATTATTAGTGATTGAATGATTTCGGATCATCTCACCGATTACATCAGGTCCTTATTTATAACAAGTAACTGACTTTAACTAACTCCGAACTCATATTGAGAATTTACATAAAGGACCCTACACTATATCTTCCGAACGGAAGTAACCCTTCGGAAGATTTCCTACTAAACATATGTATACTTCGGAAGAAATCCAAAGTACACAACAATACCCTTCCGAAGCAAACATAACCTTCGGAAGATATCAACTTAACTTTGGAAGAATATGTTAAGCTTTGGAAGAAGAAGACTTAACCTTCGGAAGTTCACTTGTATTGGGTTTTATACTTCACAATCTCCACCTTAAAATCCAATACAAGATTTTAACCAACTCCCAATGCATCCAAGCAAAACTTGAACTTTCCACCAGGTAGAGACTTTGTAAACACATCCGCTGGATTCTCCAAAGTAGACACACCTTCCACTTTCACCTGCCCAGCATTCACCACATCCCTTATGAAGTGTAACTTCATATTAATATGCTTTGTTCTCTCATGAAACATGCTGTTCTTTAACAACTGAACTGCATCCTGGTTATCACAGAATACCACTGAGCCTGCCACTTTGATTCCCAATTCAGAAACAAAACCATGCAGCCACATAGCTTCCTTGACTCCCTCAGTCAAAGCTATATACTCAGCCTCTGTTGTAGATAATGCCACCACATGCTGCAATTGAGCTTTCCAACTCACCATGTTACCCAGTACTTGAAATGCATACCCTGTAATAGATCTACCTCTATCCAGGTCCTTGGCAAAATCTGAATCTACATAACCAACAATCCTGTCAACCTTCTCATGTTCATGATGCCCAAACACTAAACCATAGTGCTTAGTACCCCTGAGATATCTCAAGATCCATTTTACAGCAACCCAATGAGCTTTCCCCGGATTTGACAAATACCTGCTGACTAAACTCACAGCATAACCAATATCCGGCCTTGTACAAACCATCAAGTACATCAAGCTCCCAACAACATTGGCATAAGGTACTCTCTCCGTATATTCAACTTCTTCATCTGACTTAGGACAATCAGAACTTGACAGTTTAATATGAGCACCTATAGGAACAGTCACTGGCTTCACATCATCCATCCTATAGTTACTTAGCACCTTCCCCAAGTAAGACTTTTAAGACAGTCTCAACACCCTGTTCTCTCTGTCCCTTGTAATCTCCATGCCCAATATCTTCTTTGCTTCACCTAGATCTTTCATCTCAAACTCTGACATCAACATTTTCTTAGTAGCTTCAACTTCCTCCAAGTCTGAGCAAGCCACCAACATGTCATCAACATACAGCAACAAATACACAAATTTGTTCTCACTGTACTCTTTAAAATATACACAACTATCATAGCTACTCCTATTAAACCCATTAGTCACCATGTATTCATCAAATCTTTTATACCAATGTCTAGGGCATTGCTTCAGCCCATACAAAGACTTCTTCAAGAGACATACCTTCTCTTCATGTCCCTTTACCTCAAAACCCTCTGGCTGCTTCATATAGATAGTCTCATCCAGCTTCCCATGCAAAAATGCAGTCTTTACATCCAGCTGATGTAGCTCCATATCCATAGAAGCAGTCAATGACAGCATAACCCTGATAGATGAATGTTTCACCACAGGTGAGAATATTTCATTATAATCCACACCTGGTTTCTGTGTAAACCCCTTAGCTACTAGTCTAGCCTTGTACCTAGGAGGTTCACCTTCAGAAATCCCATCTTTCAGTTTGAACAGCCATTTGCATGAAACAGGCTTGTGACCCTCAGGTTTATCAACCAGCTCCCATGTGTTATTTTTATACAGAGATTCCATCTCTTCCTCCATGGCCTTACACCATTTATCACTTTCTTTCACAGAAATTGCCTCAGAGTATGACAATGGTTCATATATGCTTTCTTCTTCCGCAGCAACAAAGGCTAATGTAAACAAATCCATCCCCTCTCTAAACCTGAGTGGAGGCACCACTTGTCTCATCTGTCTATCCCTAGCTAACTAGTAATCATCCAAACCATCCCCTTGGCTACCAGAGGTATCTTGATCCATACCTTGATCACTCACACCCTGCTGCTCCACCTCAATATGAACCCCACTCTGATCTTCAACCTTTGACTTCCCTTTTTCTAGAATGTCTTTATACATAACATTCTCTTGAAAAACAACATCCCTGCTCACTATCACCTTAGGCCTGTCCCCTTCTAGCCTACATAATCTATACCCTTTAACACCCTCAGGGTATCCTAGAAAGACACATTTACAAGCTCTAGGTTCCAACTTCCCTTGGCTAACATGAGCATAAGCCAAAGACCCAAACACCTTAAGTCCCCCATAGTCACCCTTCCTTCCTGACCATGTCTCCATAGGTGTCTTCATGTCTAAAGCTGCTGATGGAGACCTATTGACCAAATATGTTGCAGTGGAAACAGCTTCAGCCCAGAACATCTTGGGTAAACCAGAACTAGCCAACATACACCTTACCTTTTCAAGTAAAGTTCTATTCATCCTCTCAGCCAGCCCATTCTGCTGAGGAGTCCCTGGCACAGTTCTATGTCTAGCAATACCATGAGTTTTACAAAACTGATTAAACTCATGACTACAGAACTCCAACCCATTATCAGTTCTTAACTTCTTGACTTTCCTCTCAGTTTAAGTTTCCACAAGGACTTTCCATTCCTTGAATTTACTGAAAGCATCACTCTTATTCTTCAGTACAACAACCCAAACTCTCCTAGAGAAATCATCAATCAAGGTCATAAAGTATCTAGCACCACCCAAAGAATCAACCTTAGCAGAACCCCATAAATCAGAATGAATGTAGTCTAATATCCCACTTGTGATATGCCTGGCCTGTGAAAACTTCACTCTCTTGTGTTTACCAAGAATACAAGTTTCACAAAAACCAAAATCACAGCTGCTCAACTCAGTCATTAGTTGCTGCTTATGCAACTCCACCAGTCCCTGATGACTGATGTGACCAAGCCTCCTATGCCACAGCATAGCCTTAGAACTACTATCACCTGAAGCAGATGCTACCTGAGATTCTACTACACCAGCACTATCTAACAAGTAGATATTATTCTCCCTTCTACTCCCAGACAATACTACCATTGATCCTTTCATCACCTTAGCCTTACCATCTCTAAGACTAACATGGTAACCAGAACCCTCCAATAGCCTTAAAGACAACAAGCTTCTTTTAAGACTGAGAATATACCTTACATCATGAAGATCCACTTCTATACCACTCTTCAATTTCAGAGTCACTGTTCCATGACCCACAATCTTGCAAGGTCTATCATCCCCTAGCTTCACTGATCCAAGATCTTCAATCTTTAGTTCTTTAAAGAACTCCTTCACAGGTGTCATATGATATGAGCACCCTGAATCCATAATCCACTCACCCTCCTTACCACTGCTTGTAACAACCAACACATCTGCACTTTCATATCCATCAGAAGAATCATCATGTGCATTGTGTCCGGAATGAGTCTTTGATCCACTTGATTCACCCTTCTTTCTTTTCAAGCCAGGACAATCTTTCTTGAAATGCTTTTCTGATCCACACACATAACACCTCCTCTTGTACTTGGACCTGGACTTTGAGACACTTCTCTGCTTGAAGTTTCTTTGATCAGATCTTCCCCTGACTACCAAGCCCTCTCCACCATCTTCTTTATAATTAGTTCTCTTCTTCAATTCTTTTGAATTGAGAGCTGCCAGCACTTCTTCCATGGTAAGTGTATCCCTACCATACATCAAAGTATCCACAAAGTGCTCATAAGATGATGGCAGAGATGTCAAGAATATAATTGCTCGGTCTTCATCCTCCAACACAACTTCGATGTTCTCAAGATCTAACACCAATTTGTTGAATTCATCGGTATGATCTTCAATTGACTTCCCAGGAGCCATTTGGAATGTGTACAACCGTTTCTTGAGATACAATCTGTTCGCAAGAGACTTTGTCATGTACAGACTTTCCAATTTTGACCAGACCCCTGCAGCAGACTTCTCCTTCGAGACCTCTCTGAGTACTCGATCCCCCAAGTTCAAGATGATTGAACTGTGTGCCTGCTCTAGCATCTCCTTCTTCTCCTTGTCCGACAAAGTATCCGGCAACTTGGATTCTCCGGCCAAGGCATCTACCACTCGTTGGTGAACGAGCAATGCCCTCATCTTCAACCGCCATAACCCAAAGTCGTTCTTCCCGTCGAATTTCTCAACTTCGAACTTTGTTGACACCATCGTTGCCGCCGATCTTTAATTGAATCTTGATTCTCAATTGAGCCACTAACCAGGCTCTAATACCAATTGTTGTAAAATCGATTGAGAATATGAACGCGGAATAACAATCAATACAAAGATGATCTTAGAAAGAATAAACTTGAACAAGAAACTTCAAATGATTATTAGTGATTGAATGATTTCGGATCATCTCACCGATTACATCAGGTCCTTATTTTTAACAAGTAACTGACTCTAACTAACTCTTAACTCATATTGAGAATTTACATAAAGGACCCTACACTATATCTTCCGAACGGAAGTAACCCTTCGGAAGATTTCCTACTAAACATATGTATACTTCGGAAGAAATCCAAAGTACACAACAATACCCTTCCGAAGCAAACATAACCTTCGGAAGATATCAACTTAACTTCGGAAGAATATGTTAAGCTTCGGAAGAAGAAGACTTAACCTTCTGAAGTTCACTTGTATTGGGTTTTATACTTCACAACAACATTATCAAAATCTCAAGCCATGAATATGGTGATAGATATTAAATAATATAGACAAAAAAATTTGATGAAATCCTTAAGATTCTTATTATATTAAATAAATTTTAACAATCCTCGCTAATTGAAATGAGAGGAGGGATAATGTTAAGATTGTCCCGAAATCTTTAAACAAAACCAACGAAAAACCTTTTATAAATTCTTTTTCAGCAATCTAGTATCATGATAGTAACATGAACTTGTTCGCAAGCAACCTTTCTTGAATAAAATGGAAATCCATCTCGTTATGTTTAGTGCTTGATGTTGAAATGGATTTCCATAGGAAATATGTCACTAACACTATCGTAATATACCAATATAGACTTGTGAACCGAGCAATAGAGCTCCAGAGGAGGTTGTGTAGTCAACAAGACTTAAAGACAACATTGGTAGCCCCTCAATCTTCAACCTCCACATTAGACCAAGACAAAGTAGGTTGTTGTTTCAAGGACCATAAACCTAATTTTCATGAAGGAAAACTACGTAACCGGATGTCAAACATCTTGTATTTAGACATTCAGCCCGAGCACCGTTGGTATAAGGAACAAAGTAGTCGTTTTAGAAGGAGATAGTTGCAAACTATGATCGAGTGTGCCCTTAAGACAATGTATAATGAGTTTGAGGTCAAACATATGTTGTTCCATCACAGGTGTATAAATAGATAATATTTTGTATAACGTAGGAGATGTTTGGTCTGGTAAAAGTTATACTTTTTTATATTAGGTTATGTAAAGTGAGATATTTAAGTGCATTTGTGAGGTTGTAATAAGGAGTGGGATCATCATATGATGTAGTTATGGTAGCCCCATGTTAGGTTTGGCATGAACCGGGGTTTGACTTGGCTTGTAGTAAGATATTAGATGTTCTGACCCTTTTATTGATCTCTTTATACGCTTCCCATGATATAAAATAAATCTCTCAAAATGAGTAATGGATATCCAAGAATAGCTCAGAGAACCCAAATACTTCATAGCAAATTTTGAGCTAAGAGGTTTCATGATAGATTTGTGAAATGCCTCAAATGAGATAGTTAAGATGATCTCATCCACATAAAGAATAATACAGGCCATGTCAAAGCCTTTATAATAAGAGTGCTTAGATTTACATTAAATGAACCCAAAACAGAATATATATTCTACAAATCGTTTGTTCCATGCTCGAGGAGGTTTGCTTGAGCCCATATAAAGACATCCTTAGTAAGCACACATACTCATGGTGTATTTGGTCTCTATAACCAATAATTTAGTGCATGTATACAACTTCCTCAAGGTCAGTATGCAAGGAGGCATGTTTCACGTCAAGTTGATGGATAGTCTATGTTTTAGATAAGGCTAAACTAAAAACCGTTCATGTGATAGTTAGTTTTACAACAGGGGTAAAAGCGTAACAACAATCCACATCAACAAGTTGTGTCCTATCGTTACCTACTATTCGTGCTTTATGTTTTCCAAATAACCATCCATATTTCTTTATATTTACAAATCCACGCGGACTGAAGCACATTTACATTAGGAGATGAAGGTCATGAAGCATAAACTCCTACATCATATTTAAAAATACGAATTAACTCATCATCCGTAGTCATTTTCCAATTTAGGTAATTAATGGCAGACAAGATATTATTAGGCAGAGATGATTTAGTATCATGTGTATGAAATCAATATCTTTTGTTAGATATAGAATTTCCATGTTGATTCCTTGGTTAATATGAACATTATTATTTGCATGTATGTAGTTAGGCTACTAAACAATGAGACATGATGCGTGGAGCGGGTTGGCTGATGATTGGAGTTGCATGGATTGGTGAGTTGGTTTACTTGGATAGAGGGGTAGAAGGATTGGAGACAAGATGATATATGTGGAGTATGTGTTGATCGATGAGAAGTTGGGAATGAAGTATTGGACAAGTGGTTGGTCATTGGTGAACTTTGTGAAACCAACTGCTGGACTATATAAAAAGATTCACTATCATTCAAAAAATATAATTAAAGTGTGGTGTAGGTTGCACCTTAGCAAATAAAGTTATGTTTCATCGCAGATAACATGACGTGAAATGATGATAGTTTTGGAGGTGAGATCGTAACATTTGTAGCCGCAATGATGAAAGGGATACACCAAGAATGCACATAAGCAATTAAACATATGAATATAAGAGTAGGATCTTTATTTTTAAGACAGAAGTTTAAGAGAAAATTGATATGCTAAGTATTTTTATGGGATGTTTGTGCAAGAAGTTGCCATGGTTAATGCATCAATCTCATGGTGTTTTATGTGATGATGAAAAATGAAATTAGCTACTAAATATGTTACACCAAGATTATCACACCAAAGAATGGATTGATTGGATATAGATGTACAAAGCTCATGTGGGACACACTTTAATCTAGTGAATTTCTATGACAATGTGTATAAGGGTTTGATAGTTAACCTCTGTATTGGAACGAGTAATAATATCTTAATTCTTGGATCTCTAACTAATAATGTTGAGTCTAAGAAAAATTTAATTATTGTACTAAGAGGATAACCACTAGTCGACATCAAAATAAGAATCTAACTTAGGGCTGTAGGTTGTCAAATAGTCAAGCTGTAAGAGATAATACCTTTAAGGTACCTTTAAGTATGCTTGACAGCACCGCAATGTCGATCGTTAGGTTTACATAAGAGTTTATAAACAATACTAGTGAGGTATATAATCTTTGGGAAGTCAAGCACGAGGTGTTTGCTTGAAGCCATAAACAACCTTCTACATCAAGCATACATGATGTAGTTGACTAAAGTCGAAAAAGCCTAGATGTTGAGGTATATATACGATCTTAGGTAAATTACCTCAAACAGAGGCATTGTGGACATTTACTTAACAAATATCCTATCCCCAAGAGAATTTAATCGATAAAATAGCCCATATAGTAGTGATTTTAACCACATGGCTAAATGCCTCAATAAAGTTAATCCACTCAGTTTGATGAAACCTTTGGCGGCAAGTCGACCATCATATTAAGTAATAGTAACATTATGGTTACCCTTGATCACATAAACATACTTGCAACCAATAATGTTGGAATCAACGAGAGGAGAGACAAAACCCAAGTCTAGTTGGAATGCAAAGCATGAACATTTGTGTGCATCACATCCCACCATACTACCTATTCTCGAGCCTGAGAATAGGATGTGGGCTTAGTAGTAAGAGAAATATAAGTATGAAGAAGAAGAAAAAAAAAGAAGAAAAAGAAGAAGAAGAAGATCTAGGAATCAATGAGACTTGCAAGTATGATTACCGTCTTGAATACGTATAAAATTTGATGTTTTCATGCTAGATACCTATCTTCTTATAGTTTGATAGAGATGAGGTTTGCTAGAATAGCAATTTAGGAATCTATGAAAATGATTTAAAGGTGTGATTCAGAAGAGAAACCAGAGGCAATCAATTTATAAATTTAAAATTTGAGTTCGTTGATGCAGGTAATGAATGAGTTTGAGAAAAAAACATAAGCGAGGAAAGTAGAAAACAAAAAGAAGAATAATAATTTGACATAAGCTTGCTCTAATACCATATACAACATATCATAGGTATACTATAATTTCATTCATTAATAACCAAAAGAATAGCCTTCTTATCTATAGGAGGCTCAAGGCAAAACCTAGGTATACAAAATTGTTAATAATTTATACAATCAAATCACATTGCACATATAATTTGTCTAATAAGTGTGTCTAACAAACTTAAGAAAATCTAAACTGAATCTGGGTCATAATCAATTGTCAAATTATCATGAGATGGCATTTAGTGAATACATGTCATGTGACCTTTAAATGATAATTGTCTTCATTATATTAGATACCTCTTGTAATATTTACCTAGGACAAAATATTGTGTGCAGGAATTTCGTATGAAATTTAGTGTATCTTAATCAACTTTTATGATTTCTTCAGATGATTTAAAGTGTGTTTCGTGAGATTATTTATTTACATTTACGTTTTAAACAACTCTCTTTGTGTGTTCTTTAATGAGAACTACAATTCAACAAAAACTGTGTTTTATTTATTTGAGTATTTAATTCCACACTCTTCCCTTCAATAACAAACAAACGTATATAGTAAAATCCAGCTTATAACAAAAGTTATTAGTAAGGTTTAAATAAACTATATGATACCAAACACTTAATAGTATCTAAAAGATACAAAGATCGCTCGTGTTAAAACCTCTAATTCTTTTGATTCAATTTAACCTCTATATTGGACAAAAAAAAGTTTAAACCTAAATAAAAGAGATTCTTGTTTCATCATCTTTTCAACAAAGTTTTCTATTAAATCAAGATTAATAGTAACACCAACTACAAATCAAGATTAATAGAGGGTGTGTAGGTGAGGTCATTGATTGATCAAATCGGGCAACCCATAACAATCAATACAGCTTGTCCTCTCCAATACGACACACACCCACCAATTCTCAAATAATATTATCTTCATTTCCAATAATCATCAACCCTCAATTCCCCAATTTTCATATGGCAACTGAAGAACCGAAGAAGGTGGAGGTGGAGCCCGAGTCTCCGGCGGAGCCACCGCCGCCCGCCGCCGTAGAAGTGGAGGAGAAAGCCGTTGAACCACCTGCTGCTGCTGAAGAAACACCCACCGATGATTCCAAAGCCCTCGCCATCGTTGAAAGTAATCTTGATTTTGATTCAGTTATTTGATCACTGTTTATATATGGGGTTTGTTTAAAGAATCTTGATTTGTGTAGATTTGTTTTAGATTAATTACAAGTTATTAGAAAAACCCAATTTTGTGTTGATTGTATTCTTCAAGAATTGACTGCAGTCTAAGTGTTTGTTGATATGCCAGAACCAACAGAGCCTTGTGAAGAAAAACCCTCAGAGGGTTCTGTCAATAGAGGTAATAATAATATAAGTGATTAATCAACTATAATTAGTCTTTTGATTTTGATTTAGAAAGGAATAATTAGTGATTAATTGGTTGATTGTTTGTTTAGATGCTGTTCTTGCTAGAGTTGCAACAGAGAAGAAAGATGCTTTAATTAAAGCTTGGGAAGAAAGTGAGAAGTCTAAAGCAGAGAATAAGTAAGAGCATCAGCTTCTGTTTCTTTCACCTAAAAAGATAAACTTTAGCATATGTGTATAAAAGTTAAATCTTGATAGCTTTTTTATAAAGCAGAAATTTAATTGTTTGGTAAAGTAAATGAATTTTGAATTGAATTGTTGATCTTGAATAGAGCTCAGCAGAAGCTATCTGCCATTGGAGCATGGGAGAACAGCAAGAAAGCAGACATAGAGGCTGAACTCAAGAAGATTGAGGTACCATTCATCCTTTTTTTTCTTTCTTTTTTTTTTTTTTTGTCTGGTTAGATACTTAGATTACTGATAATCTTGAGAATTAGATAGAACATGGGATTAGTTGCAACCATCACTTTTTTGGTAATTTGGGTAACCAAATTACTACTACTGCTGATATGATAGAACTATTGGTGGACTTGTGATTCTTTTTATTTTTGAACAACAAACTCACACTCCCATTAAATCTACTCCCAAAACTACACCATTTGTGTATGATGGAATTTGAACCCTGAACTATTTAAGAGTGACACCAACTTAACACTTCGGTACCATTGAGCGACATGCCCTTTGGTATCGGTGAACTTAGATGATACTATGATAGTTTAGTGACCTATATAGCCAAAGAAAATGGTACTTTAGCAACAAAGTTTATTGATTGCTTACAATGCAATGAACCCTCTAAAAGAATGTCATTTTAAATGTAAATGATCATGAGCAGGAAAATTTGGAGAAGAAAAAGGCGAAATATATTGAGAAAATGAAGAACAAAATAGCTCTGCTACACAAAACAGCAGAAGAAAAGAGGGCGATGACGGAAGCAAAACGGGGAGAAGAGCTATTGAAAGCCGAAGAGGTGGCGGCTAAGTGTCGGGCGACAGGAACCACCCCAAAGAAAGGATGGTTTTCAAGCTAAATGTGTATTCATCAGAGTTCCACTGTGCTGCATTTGTAAATTCTACATTTTGGATTTCTTAGATGTGTGCTTTTACATATAATTTGAAATATTTGTTTAATGCTTCATTATTTGGTGTGC
Organism: Flaveria ramosissima; assembly: GCA_025215565.1. Lineage (NCBI taxonomy): Eukaryota > Viridiplantae > Streptophyta > Magnoliopsida > Asterales > Asteraceae > Flaveria > Flaveria ramosissima. The sequence continues at coordinate 10,830,976 of CM046035.1, forward strand.
CAGTACTTATATTACGTGTATATGAACCATTTGTAAGAAACATGTTTGAATGTGATGTTTGTCTCATAAAGTTTGAGCTTTTGTGTTCATATACATTTTGTTTGGTGAATCTTTATCATTTTGACTTCTTAGGATGGACCAACTATAATTATTGGTTAGGGGTAAAGCCCAATTGACTAATAAAGACTTAGCAGAGTACTTTCTTTGATGGTCTCATTTCTTTCATAGAAAGTCTTATCCATAGGAAAGGATATATTTCGAAAAAAATAGAAAAAAATAGAACTTATCACGCTTTTTTTTTATTTTTGATTCACGATTTGATGTGTCTATCAATCGCTCGTAGAACGCATCAATACGGAATGCTTTCGCTTGTTCCAAGCCCTTGAATTTTACTGACGTACGATTCATACGTCGTACAATCAAAAGACGGCCTTGCAGGAAAACTAATCAAGTGAAGCTAGCCCTGAAGGCAACAAAAAGCATAGAACAAACACGTTTAAATTGAAGACTAGGGGCACACTCAATAGTCAATACTAGCAGGAGTGAAGTAATTTTATAAAGTACTTGCATTTTGATTTGTAAATATTTTGTAATAAATTTGGAATGTGTAAAAGGAAACTAGAATATGATAATTTGAGAGAGCGCACCCAATGGTTCATTTAGCTTATGCTCTAAGATTCGGGCAGGAGCCAAGACGTATCATAATTTAATACATATAGTCATACCCTACACTTTATGCACATGACAAATTTTAATTTTCAATATTGTTCGTTAAACATGTTATCCCTTAAATTTTAAGTCAAGCAAATGACGCTATAGAACCTGTAAAAAATTTAGAATTTATAATCCAGTTTCATTAAATTATAATGGACCGAACACGCTTATGAACAAATGAATGTACTCTAGCTTATTTGATATTTTCTATGGAAGCCATTTGAATGTTCTATTTTTTGAGTCTTTTTATATTATTGAACTGTTCAAAAGATTATTATATTTTTTCTTAACTTGAAAGTAATATTTCTAATTATACATTTGAAAAAATAATTTTTCATGGAGTTGTTACACAAAAAGAAAAGAGGTAAGGAGACTTAGAAAGACTAGAATACATTCTAACACCCAAAACTCAACTTTTTATAATATCATGCTTGAAAAAGTTTATTGAAAACCATTTGACTAAAGTCAAATTTCTAAAACAGGAAAGTCAATATTATATAATATGGTTAAGCTTTCCAGTTATAAAAGATTAGGCTCGTGAACTTTACAAAATCTAGGTATATTTAAGGTATATAAATTCAATAGAAAATAATAATTCATGTTCATGATATATAATACACAACTAAGTGTTATAAAGACATTTATAATTTAGATACACTCAAAAACCAAAGTTTGGAGCAAACTCAATACGTACCCATAACATACAAAGAAGCATTAACCCTAACACACTTTCAATGCTCGATACTCAATTCATCAAACTATACGGTTAGAGCAATTTGAATCAAGATCAAGCAAATTGTCTTTGAGAGATGATTGAATCAATTGCATAAACTCGGTGAGATGCTAAGAAAGACAAGACTGCAATTAGCTATTTGTTTCAAGCACTTTCAGAAGATCTAGTTCTATAACTTGCTCAGGATACATGTGCAAAACAAATTTAGAATACATTAAAGACTAGATACATCGGTGTGGATCGAGTACAAAGGGCAAAAATACAAACTCTCAAATCTGGAATTGAGATGTTGCAAATGAATGAAGAAGAGGCCATCGACTCCTTCACCAGGAAATTTGATGATATCGCAAGTCTAGAACGCGAAAACGAGCCAAATAAACAAACCTGAAACTGTAACACCCGGAAATTTATTATTTTGAAGCCGACGAAGAAAGAAAAGAAATAAAGTCCAAAGTTGAGGGACCAAACTCGCCAACGAAGAAAAGTTGGGTAAGGTGGTGATATGTGTAGGGAGAGGGCAGCCCACTCTCCCCACACTTCACACATTTCAGCCACCAAAGAAGAGAGAAGAGAGAAAGAAGAGAAAAAGGGAGAAAAGGGGTTGATTCGGGTGATTCGAGTGTCCAAATCCGTCGAGTAGCAAGCCAAATCGAAGCTCTTGTCTTTGTGCTCGATTGTGTGAGTTCTAGGACCCCACATTTACTTGTTTTCAACTGATTTTGGGGCTGGAAGATGTCAAAAACCCGTTTTTATGTGTGTGTGTGTTTGACCCATTTGGGTGTGATGTGTATGATGCGTTTAGAGTATGATTTCGGGCTTGTGTGTGCTTGTATGGTGTTAAGGTATACATTCCTAAGGTCCAGGAGGGTTAACTTAGGCTTAGAATGGGTTTGGATGAGCTTGGAGGCCGAAAATGGCAGATTGGGTTCGGGATGAACTCCATTCTGCATCAGCTAGGGCTAGGCGACCGAATGAAGGCCATACGGCCGAATGAGGGCGATTGAAGGTCATTCGCACGATTGGGACTCAGTCGCACGACTGGGAGTCCAGTCGCATGAGGGATGTGCGACTGAGGGTTCAGTCGCATAGATGCTTAGTCGCATGAGTCCATTCGCATGAGTTTAGTCGCATAGGTGCCCATTCGCAGTAGTCCCATTCGCACAAGGTCCATACGCACGATTGGATGTTCATTCGCATAGATGACCATCCGCATGGGTCCAGTCGCATGATGTTCAGTCGCATGGAGGCCATGCGACTGAAGAGTGTCCATACGCCCGAATAGGGCTGTTGCACTCGAATGAATGTGTAGTTTGACTTCTGGCCTTCGGGGAAAGGTGCAGATGTGAGTTTGGATGTAAGGAAAACCGTAAGAGCATGTAAGAGTATGGTTATGGCCTTAGAGTGCATATAGGGCTTGATGATGATGATGATGTTGCATGTTTATGCATATTATGAATGTATGACGTTGCCCTGTATGATGTTGATGATTATGTTTGATATGTTCCTTGTTATGATGTATGATTACCTTTCTTATGGCTTTACGTATTATGACGAATGAAATGAAGTATTATGTAACGTAAAGTGGAAAGTAATGACACGCCTTGCATGCATCGGATAACGGGTCCTTCTTTGTGATTGACCATTATGTGGAACCTCTACCGCTTACCCTTAGTACTGTGGCATACGTTTAGCTGTTCATTTATTGACTTCGGCCCAGTGGCTATGACCGTCGGTTATCATTAGTACTGTGGCATACGTTTAGCTGTTCATTTATTGACTTCGGCCCAGTAGCTAAGACTGATTGGTTAACCCCAGTACCGTGGCATACGTTTAGCTGTTCATTTATTGACTTCGGCCCGGTAGCTGAGACTAATTGGGGTGTAGCATATGGTATTGGTATGGATGATGTCCGATGCGCAAGTAAGTTAAAAGGAAAGAAAGAATGAATGAATGAATGAAGAAGATAATAATGATATTATCTATGCGTACGTATGATGTGTGATCACGTCAAAGTAACGAATGGTTTTATATGGAAGTAAAGGATGTTTTATTATTAAAACTAGAACTCACTCAGCAACGCTGACTTTTATTGCATTTTCCAGTTGGCAGGTAAAAGATTGCTGAGGATGGCACGGCGAAGCTACTCAGCCCTTTTGGGATGGCATCCAATTATATAGCTTTTGTGATGTAATGCAAACATGAATTTTGTAACCGGATAATGATGTATTATTTGGCAAAAGTAATTATAATGAAACGTGATGTCATTTTTGAATGTTTCCGCTGCAATGATTTCTTAATGTAATGTAAATTTTATATTTTATGTGCGATGAATGACCAACTGTAAGCGTCCCGGGAACGGGGCCTTACAAGTTGGTATCAGAGCCAAAGTTTAAGTGAAATGGGTAAATTTTCAAAATAAACCTTAACTTAAACTGAGAACGGGACGGAAAGGGAATGGGATGCCAAACTGAGTAGCTGCGTGCCATCAGGTATTTTCTTAAAGTTAACCGGTTTATGTGCGCATGGTATATGTTATGTGTTGTATGTAGATTTGAATACTGATGTAGTCAGGACAGGTAATACTTGGGGTATGAAGAGTACAGTAAGTGGCTAATCACAACTGGCCACTGTAATTAGGGACTTACAATACTTGACATAAACTGAGTTGTTTCCTTGAATGACCGTGTTGGTGTTTGAATCTTTCAGTGTGGTAGAGAATGGCTGGTGGTAGATCTTCTAGAGCTTCTAGGGGTGGAGGCCGTGATGGCCCTGTTGCTGAACCACGCCCTAAGAGGGGAAGGCCTAGAGCTGAGAAAGAGGTTCCTGTAGAACCTGAGACTCCTCATCCAGAAGCTGGGGACGAGAGTGCGAATCTGAGAGCCTCGGTAAAGGAGGCTGTGGTTGAGGAAGTGCATCAGGTCATGCAGACAATCTTACCGTGTGTGGTGACCGAAGTCATCAAAGCTGTGAAGGAGGGGGAACGAAAGGAGAGAAATCGGGTCTCGGGGGAGCAACCGGAGCCTGAAACTATTTTCTCCGATAATGAGGAGGAAGAGGAAGAGGAGCCTGTGCGGGAGGTGGCACGAGGCTGTAACTACGGGGTGTTTATGAGA
>CM046035.1:10970742-11181824 GCA_025215565.1 Flaveria ramosissima
TTCTCGGATAATACATTAACGTCACATTAGTTTTTCTAATTTCCCTAATTTTTTTATTTTACAGGGTGTTATCCCAGTTTTTCATCGGGCATCAACTCAAGAAAAAACTCCTAGATTTAGGGGGTGGTATTCCCACCCGAGACCAAAATTCCCCACCCTCTCACGAGAGCGACACAGTCTCCCCTTACAACTCGCATTAATCTAATTTGGAAAAACCTAAAATCGGTACACGTGTCGGAGACACGTGATTTCTGAAATCTGTAGCAACAAAAAAAAAAAATAGGAAATATATCAAATCCAAGTGAGTAAATAGCATGTCTTCTAACACAAGCATGTTAAAAATCATAGAAACTTGTCGACAAGGGCAAACTTTCATGGTTTCTTGTTATTTTAGTAGTTTAATATAGTAGGGATATTTTTGTCATTTCAAAACGTATCGTAGGAAATATATATGTGAAAGAAGTTAAGGGACATGCTTACATGTATGTATTATTAGCTATAGAAAGAATGGTATTGGTGGTTGCTTTTGTACCTCAAGTGTGAGATGGGGTGGTTGTCCTTCCAACTCATCTCCTCTCCCTTTTCGCCCCACACACCCCTCGCACATTAATTCATCTCTCAAAAATCATTTACTCTTCTATTTTATTTTTGTGTTTTATCAAGAATAATTTTGTTCTTTGTCATAGTTTTGCTTTAATATAATAATATTTATAATTATATTCTAGCCGAATTGTATAACTAAGTTTTAAAATGTATAGAGTGACATTTATATATCTAGAAAATGGTAGGAAATTTTAAATTACAGATAAAAATGGTTCCTTGTGTTTTCCTTCATTTTAACATTAGTCTTAATTTTCTTATCGAATCTAGAGAAAATTACTAGAATAGTCTTTGTGTTTTGATCATATTGCAAGTTTGGTTTAAAATTTTTAAGTTTACAAATTAGTTTAAACATTTGATAGTTGGTTGCAAGTTTAGTTCCTACCATTAGTATTGGTTAGTTTTTAACGACCAAGGGTCTATATGATTAAACCATAAGGACTAATTGTGTAATTTTGTCTAAATATTAAAAGAAATTAAATTAAATTTAAAAAACTTAATAAATACAATAAAATGATAATATAAAATTTAAATATTTTAGAAAAATAAATTATAGGTTAAAATCAAATGAAATTTAAATACTAAATTAAAGTAAAAACAAAAAATAATCAAAATTTAAAAAGAAAAACTAGAAAAAGAGAAGTATGCAACTAAAGTAAAAAAATCAAAAAGAATAAAACTTATAAATAAAATTGCATAAATGTTTATAAGATTCAAAATAAATATTAAAAAAAATTAAACAAAATTTAAAAAAACAAAAAATCGTTCGATTTTGTGTCTTTGTTTTTTGGATTTACACTATGACATGGTTTTTAGATTTTTTTAGGCATGACCTATGGACTTCATCAAAAAACAATTAAGCATACTTCTATTTTTCGTTTTTAATTTTTATATTTTTTTTTATTTTTACTTTTATTTACTTTTAAAATTTGATTTTATTTTTTTAACCTTTATTTTACTTTTTAAAAGTGTTAAATTATATTATTAATGTTTATTTGAATTTCTTAAATTTGATTTTAATTTTTCAAATTTTATTTGACTTTTAATTTTTTTTTTTATTTTTCAAAGAAAAATACACAATTGGTTTTTATGGTTTGATCTATTGCAAATTTAGTCCCTTAATTTTTAGAACCTAACTGACACTAATAACGAGAACTAAACTCGCAACCAACTTCAAATGTTTAGAATAAATGTGTGATTTTTAAAATTTAAGGACCAAGCTTGCAATATGATCAAATCACAATGATCAATCTTGTAATTTTCTCTTAATTATTTAGTGTAGGTCTCCTAATTATTACCCTTTGATTTGTATTAAAATCATGACTAGGTTACAATCCCGTGTAATACACGGGCAAAATAAATTACTATTACATGGTTTATAATATAAAAGTTATGTAATAAATATTGTGTATTATACGGATTAAATAAACCCATGTATTACACATTTGGAAATTTGAAGTTAACATATTTAAAATTTTAATTATGGATAGTTATTAATTAATAAAATATCTATTATATCATTCATAATTAAGAGGAGAGGGAAGCGGGAAAACCAATTATTAGATAGCCTATAATGGTGACAAATGTTCGGATTTATTTCTATTTATTAGTATAGGAATTAGTAGGTTATAGTAAATGTTGGTAATTTAAAATATATATGTATTTACTAGACTAGAAACTCGTGTATTATACCTACTGCATGTAGAAACAATTGAATTAAAATTTCTTAATGACACTCCCAAGTTTAAAACCCTAATAATAATAATAATAAACTATTGATATTTAGTCTAAGTGGTTAAAGTGAGATACCTAAGACAATTAAAAATGGAGAGGTCTTGAGTTTAAGTTTCGCTCAAAGGAAAAATGCTTTGGCTTAAGCAGTGAGTTTTCCATATTGTGAGTTTCCTCTTGATAGAGTTAAGGGAGCAGTCCTAGCTGAAAAACAGATAAATAGACCCGATTAAAATAACACATATTATTAGAAATAGAATCGTACAATTGCTATTCAAAAAATAATGATAGTAGTATTAGATCACATTCTAAATTCAATGTGATGTTTGACGATTATCAAAGCTAATGCTTCGAATAAGAAACAAATATTTTGTGAATTATTAAAACCGAGTAAATTGCGTAAAAGAAAGTAAATTTCGGTACTTAAGAAATATTGTTAGTTACATTTAAATTAAATGATTTACATTAAATTCAATTAAAATAGTGTAAGTGACATTGGAGTTAATATGAGTAATAACTATTATCAATTACAATAAAGAATACACCAATCAAACATGACAGATTGACAAGAAAGAAGACATTGGATTCATCAATTGTAGTAAGTTACACAACAATTTACTTATTTATAAAGTGAGTATTAAATGTATAAATAATTCGAGTAATATCTACTACCATATAATATATTTTACGAGTACAACATAGTAAGGGGTTGTTTGTTTTCAGCTGACCAGGCTGACCAGCTGACTCGGTCAGCGGGTCAGCTCGTTTGATTTCGGCTTCGGGGCTAGTTGACCAGGTCTACATTGCTGACCCAAACCTGAAATCAAACTATGTTGACACAGCCTCCACAACCTGATCTTTGCACCACCCCCTCCATTGCTGACCCCAATCCCTTGGCCGGCCTTGGCAGATCCCCAAAAAATCCATCACGGTCGCGACCCTGATTTTTGCATCGCCCCGTCGCCGCCGTCCGGCACTCCCTCGCAGACTTCTTCATCTTCGCCGGTAACTTCGCCGGAATCGTTCTGTTAACCTTCATCGAAAGTGGTAGGTGGTGGTGGTAGATCTTGGTGGTGGTGGGTGGTGAAGGATTTGAGACGGTGGATGATGGAGGGGATCTATGGAGCTTCGATTAATTAGAAATGGTGTGGTTTGTTGCAGTAGGTGGTGGTTGTGGTAGTGGTGTGGTGGGAGATTGATCGTTATTGTTGGAGGTGAAGAAGATGGTGGTGGTTGTGGTGGTGGTGTGGTGGTTCCGATTTTGATTTAGTAGTTGATTAAGATTGTTAATGTTTCTAGTTGATTAGAAAATATACGGTTTTTGACTCAGTCATATACTGAATCAAACAACCAAGTTTCAGTCAGATGCATATAACTAGGTCAGCTTCTGATTTAGTCAGATCTTACTGAGACAGTGTAATCAAACAACCCCTAATTTTACTCAAATTGTAAAACGTCTAATACAATATTTTAAGAATAAAGTATAAGTGCAGTATGCAATAGTTTCATTTTTTCCCCAATTTAATAAACCTTTTGATTAATACACTATTTAATACACATTATTAATACATTACTTAATAATATGATATTATTTAATTCAATACATTAAATATTATATTTTAGTTAATACTTGAAAATGACATTTAAATTTATTTAATACTATTTAAATAATTAAGTATACAACTAATATTTATAATAGCTAATAGTTATATTTTCTAGGGGTATTTTGGTTAGTCGATAACTTTAGTATTTATGATTAAACTTGTTAGTAAATGATATATTATCTAATATGTCTAAAAAATATAATAATATTAATAGTAATGATTATTTTTATTAAAAGGTTAACAACAACAACAACAATATTGTGTTAAAATGTAATACTATTTTTTGTCATGTTATTGTATTGTAACAATCTAATAATAACATATCATTAATCATGATACAAGGTTCTATATTTTTTGATATTTTTTATTCAAACACTTTTAACTAGGGGTGTTAAAAAATATACGAATCTGAAAATCTGATCCGAAAATCTGAATCCAAAATATCCGAATTTTCGGATATCTGAAATTCAGATTCGGATTCGGATAGTGATTTTTAAAAGTTTCAGATATTCGGATATTTGATTATCCAAAAACTAAAAAATATTTTTATTTAATTGTTTAAATTTTAAACATAATTTTATTTTAGATTGAGATTTTTAGTGTATATAGGATTTCTATGATATGAGTTGGGTTTTTTACTATTTCTATCATAACATATGTTTAATTATTGTAAAAAACAAAAAAACAAAAAAATAAAAAATGAATTTTAGATATCCGAATCACTATCCGTATCCGAAATTTTGGATATCCGAATTTTGGATGTCTAAAATTTTGGATATCTAAATTTTGGATACGGATAGTGATTTCTACTATCCGAAATTTTTGGATATCCGAAATTTCGGATATCCGACTTTGAACACCCTTACTTTTAACGTATTTGTTTTACTTGATATCCACGACCTATTAAATATCATATGTTCAATAATAGAATCATGACGATATATAACGAAACATTAAACATATGATATAGGTTCCAATCTAACAGATATCTAACATCAAAAGCAAATATAGGTTCCAATCTGTAGATACATGATGTTTCTAGTTTATGTACTTAAATGTAAAAGTCTTCCATGTCTTACATATGTGTAATGTGATGATAAAATGAGATATGTCATATGTCTTGATGTTTAATTGTCTTTGAATATTTCATATCATTAATGTCATATATATAAACATCATATATAGGTTTGAGGTTGTTGTACATAGTTCTTAGTCAATAATGATTAAGTAATGTGTTCAACTTAGTCGGGTGATTAGTCATGCTAATGGACCATACTTATGGACCATACACATGAATATATCATGCTTATGGACCAGTCGCACGACTGAACCAGGAGACTGATTCAGTCGTATGATTGAGACATAAGATTGACTCAGTCGCACGACTGAACCTTCAGTCGTGCGTATGAATCAACCACATGATTCAGTCGCACGACTGAACCATGCTAATGGTTCAGTCGTACGAATGAAAATTACAAACCTATAAATACCACTTATTCGTGAAAAACAGAACACTTTGAGAGAGACTTCGAATATTCATAAACCCTAGCCGTCCAGAGCGTCCTAAACAGCCAATCCAACTTCATAGTTCGATCTTGATCGATTCCTACTCATTCTTAATGTGTAGTTCATTGTTATCGATCGGTTTATCGTTCTCACTGATTGGATCGCCAATCAAATAGGATTCCGCACTATTTGATCTTGTTCACGCAGAATCCATTAGTACTCCGTACATACACGGTCCTAACAAGTGGTATCGGAGGTTTGACTCGTGATTTTGCGTTGGATTCGATTAGTTTTGGTGTTAAAATCTACGTTTTTCAATCAAAAGAGTCACCGTTTTGTTTCAAAAGGCGTTTTCGACGTTTACATGCATTAAAGTCTCAGTTTTTCATTATACGGCAGATTAGGGTTTCTGAATAACTCATATTTTGTGTCAAAGTGTCAAAATATTCATTTTACAAACTCAGCAGCCTTTAGTCGCACGATTGGTCCATTCTTACGATTGAACTCATTCGTATACTCCATTCGCACGACTGAACTTAGTCGCATCTCCCATTCGCACGACTGAATAACTCTAGTCGGTTGATTCCAATCACCTTGTTCATACGCACGACTGAATCCAATCGCACGATTGAATTCATTCGCATCGTTCATTTGCACGAGTGATCCATACTCATAGCCCATTCGTACGAGGGAAACTGTCCTGTTCTAAAAGTACCAAGTTTAAAGCAATGGAAGACCAATTTGCTGCATTTACTGCCAGAAAGGACTCCGGCATCCAGAACCTTCTACTTTTGGAGAATGAGATTGGAAATCATAATAAATCGCCAAAGCTGTTAACGTTAGATGAATATCCACAGTGGAAACAGCGGTTTGAAATCTATTTAAATGGAGTTGACCCAAATCTTTGGACATCTATTGAGACGGGTTATACGGTACCAGTCAGTGCTAATGGAGTCAAGTTGACTTTGGGAGGAATGAGTGAAGCTCAGAAGATTCTGTTCAATACTGAAAAGAAAGTATATGCCTTGTTGACTCAGTCGATACCTAAGGACTTCTTTCATCAGTTCTCTGAGAACAAGCAGGCTAAAAAAATATGGGAGGCATTGGAGAAGAGATATGATGGAAACACAACTCTCAAAGCACTGAAGGCTAAAGCTCTCAAAAAGGAATTTGATAATTTCTATTCAATAGGGAATGAGAGCTTGGATGATATTATTAACAGATTCTACCATCTGATGAGTGAGTTGCACACTCATGGTGTGACAACATCTATGGAAGATAAAGTTTCAAGCTTTGCTGATGGTTTGCCTGATAAATGAGATTTATTTGTGTCTAATTTGAGACAAAACGACATTCTTGCGACGTTAGACATAATGATTTCATCTTGAAATTAAGGGAGGAAGAACTGCAAATGAAATACAAGTCAAAGAAAGGATCCTATGTTCAGAATCCTTCACTTTACAACTCAGTTCTGACTCCAGCTGTTTCAAGAGCACCATTACAAAGAACGTTCGTGTCTAGTTCTTCTGCTCCTTCACAAAACAGTGCTTCAGGAACCAAAATTTCAGGGTCATCTGGAACCCAATACATAGTTCCCGAGGCAAATACTACAAAGTTGAAGACTGAGAATCTCGGTAATGTCACAGTGGAAGTTTCTAAGGAGCACATGGATCTTCTAGCGGATGTTGTACAATCTTATGATGGTTTAGTTGCTGGTAAGATTGGAAATTGTCATCTTGCAGATGAGGATTACGAGCAAGTTAATGAAAATGAGCTAGAAAGAATGGACATAATGTGGGCCTTGGCTAGTGCAGTCAGAAGAGCGAAGAAGTTTGTCAAAAAGACGGGGCAAAATCTAGTTGCCACTAAAGATACGACTTTTGGTTTTGACAAAACCAAAGTCACATGTTTCAAGTGTTGTGAAAAAGGGCATTTTAAACGTGAATGTGTAAAGCCCAAGAAAACTGGAAATGGAAACCCATTTCCTACATTTAACCGTAAAGACAAAGACATGATTGGAACTACTTCTTCAAGTAAAGAGATAAAGGCTCTGACTGCTCAAGGTGATGAAGGGCAAGACTGTTCTTTCCGCTTTGTCTCTCCGGGTGAATCAAATATTGCCTTTGTCGATGCACTGCATGATGGATCTGCTAGTGAAGGTGAGATCATAGCTGAGCAAATGATGTCAGATACCGAAGAAGCTGTGAATGTTATAAATCACTTGGTTAAGGAAGAGCTCAGAGCAACAAACTCAGAATCTCCAGTCAACAAAGAGTCAGATATAGCTTTGATGGCTGATTCGTCTGATTCCTCACAGGGTGTCCGCTACAGCGCTATCACTAATGCCTGGATTATTGATAGTGGGGCTTCCAGGCACATGATCGGGAATTCGTATCTCCTTTTCAACGTCAAGCAAATTAAAGGCGGACACATATCATTTGCTGGGAATAAAGGAGGTTACATCACCGCTCAAGGCGAAGTGGGAAATGAGAAAGTGAAGTTTGACAAGGTCAACTACGTTTAACAATTGCAGAACAACTTGCTTTCAGTCTCCCAGATCTGTGATAAAGGATTCAAGGTTTTGTTTGACAACAAGAAGTGTTACATGTTGAAAAAGGATTATGTTATCCAGGAGGATAAAGTTCTAATGTCAGCTTCAAGATATAATGATATGTATGTCGTGGATCTATTAAAAGCCTCCACAACTAAGACCATTGTGCAATGCTTCTTGTCAAAAGCAACAGAGAGGGATTCAATCTCCTCGCATAGGAGAATGGGACACATTAATCCTAGGAAGATGAATCATCTGGTACAGAATGATTTGGTGAATGGAGTAACTGTCAAGAATTTCCAGCTTCCGGATTTTTGCGTAGCATGTAAGAAAGGGAAACAGACCAAGAAGTCTCATAAGGCAAAGAAAGTTAATTCTATCGATATTCCTCTCGAGCTTCTACACATGGATCTGTTTGGACCGGTAAGCACAAAGAGTATTGCTGGAGATCTATACTGCCTTGTAGTAACTGATGATTACTCAAGATTTTCTTGGGTGATGTTTCTGAAATCCAAATCAGAGACTTTTGAATCATTCAAACATATAGTAACTACTTTGGAATCACTCTACAAGCTGAAAGTAAGGAAGATTCGATCAGGCAACGGAAGAGAGTTCAAAAGTCAGTGGATGGAGGCATTCTGTAGATGAATGGGGTTGCTGAACGAAAGAATCGTAGCTTGATAGAGACAGCAAGAACAATGTTAGCCGACTCTAAACTGCCTATACAATTTTGGAATGAGGCAGTGGCGAATGCATGCTACACTCTTAATCGAGTCCTGGTGGTCAAACGTCATGGTAAAACATGTTATGAACTGCTCCAGCGACGTAAACCAAACTTGGAGTATCTCAAACCATTTGGTGCACCGTGCATGTTGTTAAAGAAAACTCAAAACTGGGAAGTTTTGTGAGAAGGCAGAAGAAGGTATCTTTCTCGGATACAGTATACCAGATAAGAGAGTTTATAACAACTCAACATGTCAGGTAGAAGTGTGGTGCAATGTCGATGTCCAAAGATACTCCACCCCCCCTGCTGGCAAAGGACCTTCCTTCTTCTTTGACTATGATGGATTCTTCAAATCCTTAAATCTACTGCCTTTTCATCCTGATTATGAGTTATCTACTCGAATGATGTATGATGTTCTGAATACTCCTCCACTAGACCCAACTTCATCGGTTCAATTAGACGATAGTTCTAGCCCTTCAGGGGGAGAGCTTGAAGTAAGTAATTCTTCCTCTGATGATGAGGCAGTTGAGACTGCAAATTCAAACCAAGAGGAACAGGTTCCCTCTAATGAAAGTACACATGCATCTGATCTTGATGCCGCTGACACTTCTGAACCTCATACTCCAACTGGCACGGATATTGAACCCGGGATTCAAAATCTAGACACTAAAGTTGGTGTTCCCACCACTCTCGGATCTCGAATTAATATGTATCATCCCCTGGACAACATCATTGGGGATGTTCTATCGGGAGTTCAGACACGAAATCAGCTATACTCAGCTGATTATGTCGCAGTCATGGAAAAAGGTTATCTACACGATGGTGCTTATCGATGTTTTGTGTATCAATTTGAGCCAAAATATGTAGGTGAAGCCTTAAACGACGAGACATGGGTTAGTGCTATGCAAGAAGAACTCCTTCAGTTCAAGAAGTTAGGAGTATAGACCCTTGTGGATAGACCAAAAGGTGCAAAGGTGATTGGCACTAAATGGGTTCTTAAATGTAAGAGAGATGATCAAGGAGTCATAATCATAAACAAGGCCAGGCTAGTAGGTCAAGGATTCAGACAAGTAGAAGGCATTGACTACAATGAAGTGTTTGCACCGGTGGCAAGGATGGAAGCAATTCGTATTTTCTTGGCCTATGCATCCTACATGAAGATTAAAGTTTATCAATTGGATGTGAAAAGTGCATTTCTCCATGGTGAAATTCGTGAAACAGTGTACATCAGTCAACCCGAAGGATTTGAGGATCCGTATCATCGGGATAGAGTCTATAAATTGGACAAGGCTCTATACGGGCTTCATCAAGCTCCACGAGCCTGGTATGAGAAACTATCAACTCATCTGCTTAAACATGGTTTTCGTAGAGGAGTTATTGACTGCACGTTGTTCATCACAGAGAAAGATGATGATTTACTATTGGTTCAGATATATGTGGATGACATCATCTTCGACTCCACAAATGAAGCTTTGTGTAAGGAATTCGAATCTGTGATGAAAGCTGAGTTCGAGATGAGTGCTATGGGAGAGATGAAGTTCTTTCTTTGGTTACAGGTGGATCAGGCACCAAAAGGGATCTTCCTACATCACTCCAAATATGTAGGAGATATCCTCAGTCGCTTTGACATGGAGCATGCTACGGCTGCCGGAACACCACTTCCTACAAATCACGATGTGGCACCCGATGACAATGGTGATCTGGTAGATGCCACTATGTACAGAGGAATGATCGGATCTCTTGTGTATCTCACAGCCTCTCGTCCTGATATTATGTGTGCCATGTGTCTCTGTTCCAGATATCAGGCTAAACCAAAAGTAAATCATCTACTTGGAGTTAAAAGGATCTTTCGTTATCTGAAGGGTACTCCAACACTCGGGTTATGGTATCCTCATGATGATGACTTTGAGCTTACAGCGTATAGTGACTCGGATTATGGTGGTTGCAAGATGAATTACAAGTCAACATCAGCGGGATGTCAGTTTTTTGGAAGACAGTTAGTCACCTGGCAGTGTAAGAAGCAGACATCTGTTGCTCTGTCAACATATGAAGCTGAATATGTTGCTACTGCAAGCTATTGCTCCCAAATCATTTGGATTCAAGCAAATGTGAGACTACGATTTGAAATTTTCTAACACCCCTATCTTTGTTGATAATTCTGCTGCAATTGCTGTTACTAAAAATCCAGTCCAACACCCAAAAACTAAGCACATCGGTATTAAACTTTATATGTGAGTGTTTGAAAAGAAATTAATCGATGTTGTTAAAATTAATACGGATTTTCAATGCGCCAACCTTTACACAAAAGCGTTTGACAAACCTCTGTTTTTATATCTGTTGGAGGTCAATGGCGTGAAAAAGAAAAGTGCTGTGATTCCTGAAGAGTCGAGTTTGTAGTCCGCCATATTTTTCTTATTTTTTATTTTATTTTATTTTCCTGTCTTTAAAGAAATCCAAAAACACAAAAATATTTTTGGTTTTAGAATTTTAGAGGGAGAATAGTTTAGTTAGTTTCAGTTATAGTTTCAGTATCTAATTACTTAAAAAAAAACAAGGGCGGGCAGATTAGCTGAAAGTTAAGCAATCAAATCTGTGAGATTGATTCAACAATTACGGAAAATGATAGTACACAGGGAACTAATTATTTGGGACATCATAAGGATTTAAATGATCAACATGTTATATTTAAACTACAAGTCTGAGAAGTCTAAGCAAAATAGAGGAAAAATAATAGTAAACTAGTCTGCTACTGAGGTAACATAAAGAAAGTAGACCTAGAGGTTGCTAGTTCATTATATGATGTGTCGGTAGATTCAACACAATAGATGAGTAGACTTCATTGGTGAATCAAATTCAAACTAAGTTGTTCAACTTGCTGTGGGGTTCTCATCTTATCCCTGGTTAACACAATCAACGCGTTTCCAATAAGGGGTGATGAGCAAAATAAACGCCACAAATGTGTGCGAATGACCATAAAAATAAGCAAAGCACATGAAAAAAATGTTAAGCGCAATCAAGCTAATAACTAATATTGTTGGTGCGTTATGTGCAAAAGAAATAAAGGTGCTCTAACAAGAAGATAGGTTGTGTGCCTCTCTGTTGTGCGATGGCACTAAACTGAGGATAAGCATAACCTAAATATTCTAGAATTCATTGTTGTTTGCGCCTCTCTGCTGTGCGATGGCACTGATCTAAGGCTTGGCATCTCTCTGAAAGCTCTTAGAATAGTTTCTTCTTGTCAAATACTCGTAGACCGCTCAAAAATCTCCTGAGGAATGTTGATTACCATATAAGTGTGGGATCCACAAATACTTGTTGAAATAATATAACCTAACTCATCACTAATGTGAGTCAAAAATCTGTGTATGGATTTAAGTGGAGAAACATACTGACAATCATCGTGACTGCAACTCTCGACTGTCAAAATCAGTGTGTGCATCTTATAGCTCTAGTATGATTTCCTACAAGTGCTATTGACTCTCAAACAAATAAAAATCTAGTATTCTCATAGACCTAAAAGGTTCCCAAATAATTGTGATATACCTGTATGATTCCATATGAATCTCTCCAGAAATGATCAAAATAACATGAAGCTGTTCTGTTCAGGAGGAAAAATCAGTTAATGGATTTTAAAAGGTTTCAATCCACCTCAAACCAAAAACACAAAATTATGTTTTCTCTCTTTGTTTGTGTTATTTCAAATTGTTTCTGTGTTTTTGTTATTTGCTTTACGTAGATGTTGGACTATGTGACTAGATGAACACTGTGAATCACAAGCTAAAAGGATCACGTCTGAGGTGATCAAATGTTTTCAAACTAAAAGGATCACGTCTGAGGTGATCAAATGGTTTCAATTAAAAGGATCACATCTGAGGTGATCAAATGTTTTTCAAATTAAAAGGATCACGTCTGAGGTGATCAAATGATGTTCAGTTAAAAAAGGTCGTGTCTGTGATGATCGTTGTTCATAATGTTATATATCATAAGTTAGATTCTGAGTGTATGGAAATGTATGAGGTCAAACTCATAAGTATGAGTCAATCGCACGATTGAATCATAAATATGAACCAATTGCACGATTGAATCATAAGTATGAGCCAGTCGTACGTATGAACCATAAGTATGAACAAGTCACACGATTGGACCATGAGTATGGAAACAATCATGCGATTGGATTATAAGACTGAACTACTCGTACGACTGGATGAAGGAGTATGAGCCAGTCGCACGACTGAAACCCAGTCGCACGCTTGAATCATGTTTATGGGTCCAGTCGCATGACCGAATCTTAAAATCAATATAAATAAAGGGTCAGTCGGTGGTAGCCCTACATTTGACCTCAAAAACTCTCTCAAAAACCGGCAATTACTAAGCACCCTTTTCAAAATTTTCATTGTGATTTCCACTGATATTGCGTTACTGACTGATTACTATCTATCTACAGGTACTATGAGACTGAAACCATGTCAAATGAGGAGATTAATCGAACCAAACAGTCTGAAAATGTTAAAACCAGAACCATGACTTAAAAACCTAAAATAGAACACTTAAATGTACCTAAACATGTATTTAAAAGACATTAAGTGTTATATTGTGTCCAGGCGCATCTAATGAATTCAAACGTGAAGTGAAATTGATTGTTTTGACAAAGATTCAAAATTTTGGGCTCGAACAGTGCTCATGCGAAAGGACATGCTGATGAACTTCAGTCACACGATTGAGCCAGACGCACGATTCAATCGCACGATTAAATCAATCGGTTACTCAGTCGCACGACTAACTCAACTGCATGGCATAACATACGATTAAGTTCAGTCGTAGGCTCAATCGTACGACTGAGCTCAGTCGTTTGGTTCAATCGTACGATTGAACCAATCTGTTCAAATTCAAGTGTTCTTTCTGTGAACGGATCTAACGTGTTTGTTACTTGTGTTGCAGCAACATGGCTGACAGATGGACTATAAGCACTAAGCACAATATCTGTGCTTACCTCGACACTACGTCTAGGAATGCTTCAGAGTTTATTGGGATCGTCGAGTTTCTTCGTCGATCGAGGATTTACAAGGCTATTTCTACTCCGTGCACACCTTATCGCTCAATGCAGCAGGCACTCTGGGAGAATGCTGTTGTAGATCGCTCAGTTGAGCCATACCAGATCTGAAGTTCTATCTTCGGCCAAGACATTGACATAGGGGACGACGACTTCCGGAGGGTCTTGGATTTGGGGAGGATGGAGAACACCCAACCAAGCTACATCCCCTGACTGTTCGGGGATGTTTCTTGAGGATCAAGTACGCCGGCGACATCAATGCCGGCGTGCTAAACAAGAGCAACATGTGCCCACAGTTCAAGTACCTGGCACATGTGATCCTCAAGTGCATTGCCTCCAGGCGTGGCGGATTTGACGAGATGAGCGACCAAATCCAGAATGCATTCGTTGCACTGGTACTGAACCACCCGTTCAGTTTCTCGCGGATGTTCTTCACATACTTGACGGAGAACATAGAGGCTAAGGGGAAGGAAGGCTTCTGTATGTACCCGAGGTTTCTACAGATGATCATTGATGAGAAGCTTCCTCACCTACCAAAAGAGAAGGACGATGCATTGTGTCTAGAGGTGATGGATGACACCACACTTGGGAGGATGAAGGTGTACCGGGGGAAGCAGGTGAAGCCCCCGGTCAGGAGATTGTTTGGGCATCTGGCCAGTGAAGATTATGTGGCGCCCTCTCGCAAGAAGTGGCGTCACGATGATAGCGATTCCGATGTTGAGCCAATTGTGCTACCCTCCGATGAAGATGATGACGACCAGGATGATGGTCAAGGTGGTGGAGATACTGGTCCCACTCAATCGAGGGCTACTGAATCTCCACATGACACCACGGATGCACTTGGTGGAACAAAGAAGGCTGCCTTCCACCAAGACTTCCTGCTCAATGAAGAGGAAGAATCTGACGATGAGCCTCTTTTTAGGACAGTCGGTAGCCAGGTTGTGGCCACCGAGAAAGGTAAAGAGGCGGTTGGTGGACGCCAAGCTGGGTCGAAAGGTGGTGCTACTGATTTCACTGATCCTACTTACACACCAGACCAGCCAATCAGCACAGGGGGAGCATCTGTCTCCAAAGGCTCAAGGAAGAAGAGGATGGCCCAACCCCACGGCAAAAAGAGCAAGAGGCAAAGGATCACCCTAATCACTACAGCCACCACCACTACCACAGCTCCTACCACCACTACCACAGCTCCCACCACCAATACCACTGCCACTACCACCACAACACCCACTCCCACCACTACAGCCACTGATATTCCTTCCACCACTCATACACCTACCTCCACCTCACCCACAATACCCAACAGAATTCCACCATAATCCACTCCCATTCCTCCTCCCATCTTCACCACATCCACCACCACAACCACCACTCACCAAGCCGGTACATCCACCTAATCCCAAATGACACATGGCTCCACTCTACCCACTATCGGGTTAGAGGAACAGCTGGCAAGCCTAAACCGCATTGTGCTAAGCTGATCGCAACTGATGATCTGAGAGCTACCCAGATAAACCAGCTGATGGCGGTAAATGCACCCAAGCCAAGAAAATAGCTCAGCTCAGTGAGAAGAATGCACTTTATGAGAGAGCTTTAGGTCGAGCTCACCATGCACTAAAGAGTCAAAACGAGTTGATGATGACATCGGTGAAAAGGATTGAAGGACTGGAGAAAAAGAACAAGAAGATTATACTAAGGCTGAAGGGATCTAAGGGTGAGCCCTTAAAGATCAAAGGTGATGGTGATGATGGTGGAGATGATGAAGATGATGATGACGATTCGTCTAATGATGAATCAGAAGAAGATGAGGATGAGGAAGAAGAGGGAGGAAGTGCAAAGGGAAAAGAAGGAGATGATGATGATGAGGATGATCAAGAAGGTGATGCATCTGCATCAGCCTCAAATCCATCAGCAAAGGAGAGGCGCACCAAGCGAAATCAGGATCAAAGAGCCTCGTCCTCAGCTCCTCAAGTTGAAGAGACAACCGATCAAGGAAAAAGTAATGATTAGATGTTTATGTATTTGAAACTTTTGTACTTGAATTGTGTATTACATTAATGTAATTAATGATTCTTTATGTTTAAATGTCTTGATTAATGATTTATGTGTGATGTGTTGAATGTTTAATCAAACAGATGAAGCTCAACAGGCAGATGACTATGATGTTATACCCCTTCAGCAAGTCAAGACTCAACTCACTATGATTCTTGATTTGCAAGGGATTGTAAGAAGGTCTGTTAGCTATACCCCTGAAGAAGGAGAGATCATCCATGATCTGATAGATGAGCAGCTGGCTGATATGTTCAGATTAAATCCAAATGAAATTGTCAAAGATGCTCCAGAAGTTGATGTCTTAAGTGATAAGGAGCTACAGGATGTGGATGAAATAGAAATTGAAGATGTCACAGCTGACCACTATCCTGAGTACACTAACCATGAGGGCAACGTTATCCCCAACTTGGGTGAAACTTTTGGCAGTGCTACTTTTGATGAGCTGAACAAGATGGAGAAAGAAAAGGAGAAAGATGAAAGTCAAGCCCAAGCTTCTGATGCTAATGTTGATTTAAAGAAAGCTGAATGGGCAACTTGTTTTGCTGAAATGAAAGCCTAGCGCGCACCTTTAAAGCAAAATGCCTACACCAAACTATACAGAGTCAAGAAACATCAGAAATTGTCTGGCAAAATCATCGCGTGGGCTTATTTTGAAGACTTAAATGTTTATGCTGTAAAGAGAGAGAAGGGGATTGAGTACTTCAGATATCCACATGATCTGAAGAATCTTCCTAGTTTTGAGCTTAATAGATTAGCTAATTTAGATCTTTTGTATGCCAATCTGAGGAAGATGTCGGGATGGTTTGAGACAGCTCTGAAGAAAGAATACCACACCAGATGGGTCAACTTTAAGCCTCAACAACCTAAACGTTTTATTCATAAGACTAAAGTTGATCATATCTCTAGTAGACCTAAGGTAGTGCTGAAGTGGAGTCCCCCACGCACAATGTCTAAGATTGCTCTAAGGGAGATGCCTCAGGACTTCATTTCACACTTCAAATGGTGGTATTATGATTGGAGGATGGGAGAAGCGGTCATAGTGTTGAACAAAGATGGAAAGATTGAGACTATCAGGGTATTTGACCCAATGTGGCTTACCAACTTGTCTGCAGAAGATGTCTACACTCTATACAAGTGGCCACTGTTCTATGACACGCAAGATATTGTACAAGCTCTACAGTTTCAACATGTTATACGACTCTGCTTTGCATTTGAGATACACGCAGGAGTCACAAGAGAAGAGAAGTACAAGAAATTTTAAGAGCATATGAAGAATGTTAGAGAATAGGATAAACTAGATCCAAGGGGGAGTTTGTAGATACATGATATTCCTAGTTTATGTACTTAAATGTAAAAGTCTTTCATGTCTTACATATGTGTAATGTGATGATGAAATGAAATATGTCATATGTCTTGATGTTTAATTGTCTTTGAATATTTCATATTATTAATGTCATATATATAAACATCATATATAGGTTTGAGGTTGTTGTACATAGTTCTTAGTCAATAATGATTAAGTAATGTGTTCAACTTAGTCAGGTGATTAGTCATGCTAATGGACCATACTTATGGACCATACGCATGAATATATCATGCTTATGGACCAGTCGCACGACTGAACCAGGAGACTGATTCAGCCGTATGATTGAGACATAAGATTGACTCAGTCGCACGACTGAACCTTCAGTCGTGCGTATGAATCAACCACATGATTCAGTCGCACGATTGAACCATGATAATGGTTCAGTCGTACGAATGAAAACTACAAACCTATAAATACCAATTAATTCGTGGAAAAAAACAGAACACTTTGAGAGAGACTTCAAATATTCATAAACGCTAGCCATCCAGAGCATCCTAAACAGCCAATCCAACTTCATAGTTCGATCTTGATCGATTCCTACTCATTCTTAACCTTAGTTCATTGTTATATCGATCGGGTTATCGTTCTCACTGATTGGATCGCCAATCAAATAGGATTCCGCACTATTTGATCTGGTTCACGCAAAATCCGTTAGTACTCCGTACATACACGGTCCTAACACAATCGACACCACCTCTCAATCCTCACCCAGACCTCGGTAAAAAAAAGGCAAGCCGTGAAAATATGAATCAGCGTCTCTTGCTCCGACTCACATAGCGGACATACATCATCTGCAATACCCATGCCTCTCCTATTAAGTGCAGATCGAGTTGGGATTCTATCTTGTTCCGCACGCCAAGCCAAAATGTTACATTTAAGAGGGATCCAGCCCTCCCACTGCATGTTATACCCCGGATCACACACCCGACTAGCAATAATAAGCCTCTTTACCGCTGCAACTATGAATATACATGTACTATCCCCTTTCCATTTCCACTTATCTGTCCCATCTGACCATTGAAAATCATGTAAGGCTGCAAGAAGATCAAACATCTCCAAAACTTCCTCTTGATTCCTCGGCTCACGTCGCCAATTCCATTTTAAAACATTCATGCCATCCTGAAAAGAGAGTCTATCAACCACACAACTCCATTTAGTACATTCTAATCTAAAAAAATTAGGATAAATATCTCGCAAGGGAAGATCCATGAGCCACGTGTCACACCAAAATCTTTGTAAACTAGGAATATATCACTTCAACTCTTATGCTTAAATTAAAACTAAAATTATTGACAATTAACTAAGAATTTGATTTAAATATTGATTCCGATAACCTTTTTTTACCTTAATTTTAACTCAAACATAGTGATTTTCGTAACTCTAACCCTTAATATATCATCATTGCTTACGACTCAGTCTACATATTCTGTCCATATGACACTTTAACCCTTAATAGATTAAAAGAAGATACACATCTATCCCTGTCCATACGCCCTTTGGCATTCATCACCTAAGTAAGAATTAGGTACTAAGATTAGTTGATAGCTCAACTCATCCTTGTAAAAAACTAATGGAAACAAAGAAAATGGATATAAATAAATGTAAACTTCAATCGAACTATATAGTTAAGAAGAGTGTTTTCATTATACCAGTCGGACCATAAACTCTTGTTTTCATAGGACCGGTTTTTATACTTTAAACCAAGGCTATAAGAACTGACTAGATCACCGGTCCGGTTTCTATACTTTAAACTAACACTATAAGAGCCGCCTACATTTCTATTGAACCGTGTTAAACCAGTGACTCGTATCACAGGTGGAACCAGATTTTTTTAACTTTTCATTTGGTGGCTCACATATTGATAGAGGGGTGAGAGGACTCAATTTTTCTTAGTGGAGGGATGTGGGATGAGAGGTTTCATATACATACACCACTCTAAATTATTTATATTTCTTATACTCCTCCCACTAATTTTTTTAAATAGTTAACTTTTTATTTATTATTTCTTCTAATCTTTATTATTTTCTATTTTTATTATATTTAATTGTAGTAATTATGAATGTTTAAAAAGCCAAACATAGAAAATAACTGAAAACTGAACCGTATCTGTAACTAGAAAAACCGAATCAAATTATGTATTCGGTTTTTCTTCGGTTAACGATTACATAAAATTTTGCTTATTCGGTTCGATTATCCGTTAAATCGAATAGTAAACGGGTTTAATAGGTTAAATCAGATAACCGAATCGAATAAATCGGTTTAAGAGAGAAAGTATGACAAGTAATAAAAGGGAAAGTATTGTATAGTTCTGACTAGTATAAAAGGAAAAGTATGACAAGCTCTAACATTTTTTCGAACTCAAAAATTATCATACATTATATTATTTTATATAAAATAATATCATAAAAGAGAGAACATTATATTTTTGGTTAAATTTAATATTATTATACAGTTTAAAAAGCTTACTGATTTTTCTAAAGCGTCGATCTACATTTGATTATAAGAATGTATATATATATATAACTGTGTATAATTATATACATGACTATATGCAACTACATAAATGCCTAGACCCCTTAAGAAAATACTCTTGTCGCATTTTAGTGGTTTCTTAAACTACACTACACACATTAAAAAAAATACTTCGTAAACTAACATTCCTCAATGTGTGTGTAAACCAAGTAGTTTAGTACTTTCTTGCCCATTTGATTCAATGAAAGATGTAGCAAATGAGAACTACATAGACGTGAGAATGAAGAGAACATTATGACTCAATATTGGCGCATGAAAGAAGATTATTTGGGGTGTAAACGATTTGAACCGAGTTTAGCTCGCCTACAAATGAGCTTGGCTTGTTTATGTAGTTCACTATTAGAAGCTCGGGAAATCAAAGAGTGGTCTTTTGCTAAGACTTCTTATTTGCGAAAACGTCTTAATGGATTAATAATTGATTCAACATATATGATCGTATAATTCCAGTTCTTTACAGTTTATTTGATCATAGTTTAAGCTAAAGGATCAACTCGTTTTAAGTTTTATATGTAAAGTTTAAGCTTGACTAGTGACAATTTTTTTAATATAGCGTTTGACTCAAGCTCAACTCGTTTATTATATATAAACTGCTAGATTATATACCCGTGTATCAAATAAGTTAAACAAATAATATATTAGTATATTAACAACATAAATCTGATGTATAAAATTTTATACTTTTATTTTATATCAAAATTAAAATTTTCAATATGTTTTAAATTAGTTTAAAAAACTTTTTCCATTTTGTAAAATGATTTTTGACAATTATTCATATTAGGAAATGTATTTATACATTCCAACAAAAATTATTTATTTTTAATAAGTTCCTAAAGCCATTTTTATTCTAGAAATAATTATATCCATTGCTTGAACGGAGATTATAATTTTTTAATTTATTATAAAAATAATAATTTTAAATATTCAAAAAATATAATTCTTTTTTATTTTAGTTATCATAGAGTTTTATATCTTTTAAAACTAAGTTTGTAAGCAATTCCAACATTATTTTTTATTTAAAATTGTACTTTTAAAGCTTAAGAGTAAAATACAGAGATTTGTATTTTATAATTTTCCAATATTATTTTGCTTTTACGAAAAAAAATTTTTTTTCCTTAAATTGTGATTCAAGTTATTAATTTGTTATACAAATAAAAAATTTCAAACATTGGTGTGAAGTTTTAAAAATAAAAGAGATGTTGTCAAGTATCAATATTGGTTTAAAATATTGACCGACAATTGGTGGCTAAAATTAGGTGTGTTCAAAGTCGATATCACTATTTGTATCCGTAATTCAGGATACACATAGGGATAGTGATTCATTCACTTTTTAGTTTTTTATTATTTATCTTTTAGTTTTATATAATAATTAGACATATGTTATTATAAAACTAATTAAAAAATCAACTCATATCAATAAAGTCCAATATACACCTAAAAACTCAATCTAAAATAAAAATATGTTTAAAATTTTAAAATATAAAAAAAATTAGATTACGGATAATCCGAAAGTTTTCAAAATCACTATCCGAATCCGAATCCGAATTTCTGAATATCCAAAAATTCGGATATTTCGGATTCGGATTTTCGGATCGTCGGATTCGGGTATTTTTAACACCCCTAGCTAAAATGTTGATAAATAATAAATTATTTTCTTTATTATATATATGTGATTTATTAATATTTTTTTTTGTGTGTTTATATGTATATAATTATTCTTATTCTTAAAAACAAAGTTTGGTGGATTATCCACTTATTTTTTTATTACTAATACATCATATTTTTCTACTATAATAAAATGGTAAATAAAGGTGTCACGTGTTAGCATCACATTGATTCTCATCAAACTTTTTTGTTTCTCTCTCCTATTAAATAAATACATTAATTACTAATAATATTATTTATTTATTTTTACATTATAATTAGTTTTATATAAATTAAAAAATAGATCTTTTTATCCATATTATTTCTATAGAAATAGTTTTTTATAAAAAAGAATTTTTCTAAAAAATCAACCTATTTTTACGTAATATTTAAAATTTGGTTTTTTAAGTAAACATTTTATAAAACAAAAATAATTAAAAATAGAGAGTTAAAGTAAGGAATTTCTTAAAAATAAAAAAAATTAAAACGTTATTTTAGAACAAAATGTTTAATTTATCTTTGAGAAAAACAAAAAATTCATATTATTGTTTTATTACTTATAATTATTACTTGTACGTAATTTCAATCATATCATGTGTTACTATGTTGTTTTATAATTAATAATTTTTGTTCTGTTTAATATTTTATTTATTTAACACGTGTAATACACGATTTTATTAAAGATAGTTTATGTCTAACTAGGTAAAGAATCTTACAGCAAAAAGCTCTTAGCCTAGGTTCACACCCTGTTTTTATACATGGTGAATCCAAGTTCGACCGTTGCATCACTACTTTTAAGTTTTTTATTTGGCTTTTCTATTATATATTTTAGAGTAAATTACTATTTGCATCATTGACCTTTCCTAAAAATAACTATTGCATTCCTAAAGTTTAAAAATGTCATTATGCCCCTTAACTTTTTATTTTTTCATCCATTGAATCCTAAATGCTAACGCTCTTATATTTTCTATTAATTATTTTATGAAAATACAAAACTACCCTTCAAAAAAAAATATGGGACCCACCCAACTTGACCATGAACACATCACCAAACACCTCCCACCAAACACCCCCCCTACTATCTCTCATCTCTCCATCACCACCAGTACCACACCCAACCATCACCACCACTGGAACTGCCATTACCACCACCGGAACCGCCATCACCACCACGGGTACCGCCATCTCAACAACACCCACCACCAAAAACACACACTCACTCTCATTGTCACACACACACTCCCCCTCCCTCCCCCCCTCTCTCTCTCTCTCTCTCTCTCTCTCTCTCTCTCTCTCTCTCTCTCTCGCTCGCTCGCTCTACCTAGGGCTGTACAAAAAGTTCGTGGCTCGAAGTTCGCTCGAGGAAAGCTCGAAAAAAGCTCGAATCTAAACGAGCCGGCTTGGCTCGGCTCGAATTCTAAATGAGCCGAACTCGAGCCAGGGTCAGCTCGGTTCGAGCTCGGCTCGTTGCTCGGTTTGTTGGCTCGGCTTGTGACTCGGTGCATATAATATATGTGTATATATATTTATATAGTATAATAATAATAATTATTATTACTACTACTATTATTATGATTATTATTTTTATATTAAGATTTTAAGAAGGTTTTTTTAAAATAAAAATGGATTCTTTTTAGAAACATAAAGTATTTTGTTCAAAAAATATATAACTTGATAGTAAATTGTTTATATATTCAAAATAATGATCTTTGTTCCTCTAAGCACGGAGTACCCAACAAAAGATAAAAGCCCTAATATATATTTTTTGTGTTTTCATATAAATTAATATGAAAAAATAAAAAAAAATTTAAAATCGAGCCGGCTCGAACGAGCCACGAGCTGGCTCGAGCTTTTCACGAGCCGAACTCGAGCTGGTGTTTTGAGCTCGTCAAAATTTTCGAGCTGGCTCGGCTCGGCTCGATAAGATTCGAGCTCGAGCTCGAACCCATCCTGGCTCTGCTCGTTTACAGCCCTAGCTCTACTTCATACACACACATGTCTGTGTTGGCGGCGATGATGAGGGACTTTGGTGGTGGTGATAGGGGCTGTGGTGGGCGGCAATAGGGTTGTGGTGGCGGCGATGTGGGGCTAGGGTGTGATTCGTGGTGGTGGTGATAGGGGACTGTGGTGGTCGCGATTGGGGCTGTTGTGGTGGCAATGATGGGGGTTGTGGTAATGGTGACTGGGGATGTGGTGGTGGTGACGGGGCTGTGTTGGCGGCGATGGGGGGCTGTGGTGGTGGCGGCAATGGGGGCTGGTGGTTGTTGCGGCAAGCTTGTGGTGGTGGTGACGGGGAGCTTGTGGTGGCAGTGACAGGGAGCTTGTGGTGGAAGTAATAAGGAGCTTGTGGTGATGGTGGTGGTGGGTGGTTATGGTACTGATGATGGAGATTATGGAGGAGAGAGAGAGAGAGAGAGAGAGAGAGAGATGGGGAAAAAGTGTGTGTGTGTGGGTGTGTGAGATGAGAGAGAGTCTTTGTAAAGGTCGGTGGATAATATTTATTATTTTTTAAAATTTAGGAGTAGTTTTGTCTTTTCATAAAATATTTTGTAACACCCGAAAATTTCCTTTGTAGCCGACGAGAGAAGAAAAAGAAATAAAGTCCAAAGTCGAGGGACCAAACCCGCCAACGAGAGAAACTTTGATGCACGGGAGTATAAAAGGGGGAAAACACTCCCATTCTCCCCATTTTTTAGCCAAGGGAGGAGAAAAGAGAAAGAAGAGAAAAGAGGGGAAGTGTTGGCCCGGGTTGGTTCGAGTAGCCAAAATCGACGAGGAGCGAGTCAAATCGAAGCTCTACTCGACGGGATCGTTAAGGTGAGTTCTAGGACCCCTCTTTTACATGTTTTCAACTGATTTTGGGGCTGGAACACGTCCAAAAACCTATTTTTGAGTTTTTGGGTGAAGACCTGTTTTGATGCATGTATGTATGTGTATGATGTGTTTGAGGCTCGATTTCTTGCTTGGTTATGCTTGTATGTGGTCATGGTATGATTCCCTAACCTTTAGAAGGGTTGATTTGAGCTTAAAAGAGGTTTGGAAGGTGTTGGAGGTCGAAAACCCGCGGCTGCAGTCGACCTAACTGCACTCTGCACCAGCTAGGGCTAGGCGACCGACTGGAGGGCGACTGGAGGCCATTCGGCCGATTGAAGTGCGACTGAGGTCCCTACGCACGTTTGCTATGCGACTGAGGTCCATACGCATGATGGTCATGCGATTGAAGTTCATGTGCTTGGGAGTCATGCGATTGAGAGATAGTGCGACTGAAGTTCATTTGCACGAAGGTTATGCGACTGAAGTCCATGCGCCTGGAGGCCATGCGACTGAGGTTCATTCGCATGAAGAGTATGCGACTGAAGCCCATACGCCTGAAGTCATGCGACTGAAGGCCATACGCATGAGAGTTATGCGACTGAGAGTCCATTCGCATAGAGGTCCATTCGCCCATAGTCCATTCAGATAGGGTCCATTCGCATAGAGGCCCATTCGCCTAAGTGTTCAGAGATGATAGCCGGGATGAAATTCCTCGACGATGTGATGGGCATGGACGGTATAAGGTGATGCAGGATGATGAGATTATGATGATAATGTTGATGGAGATGATGATAATATGCATGATGTTATGTGTTATGTTAGGCATGGTGATGCATTTGTTGCATCGTATGTATGACGTGCGTGATGTGATGTGTGATTTATGCGTATGTATGGTGATGCTGTATGTTTATGTTTATGTTATGTTCCTTGCTATGTATGTTTATCTTTCCATGGCTTTGCGTTGAACGTTAATGAATGAAATGAAAGTATTATGTAACGTAAAGTGAAAGATAAGGAAAAGTGGAACGTAATGAATGAATGCATGCATTATGAACGAATGAATGAATGACTTAATGAATGAACGAATGAAAGGCTTGCAAGCATATGTATGAGGTGAGCGACTCTGTGTCGCAAAAGACTCGGAAGAGGTTCTTGTTGCGTACTCTGGTACTGTGCCAGTCTTCGGACATGAGTCGGTGGTTTGTGAGCAGGCCCTAGTACAGTATCAGTCTTCGGACATGAGTCGGGAGTATTCCATATGATGAAAGTGACGGATGATGAGATCCGTGTCGCGTATCCCAGTACTGTGTCAGTCTTCGGACATGAGTCGGGGGTTTGTTTATCAGGCCCCGGCAAAGTATCAGTCTTCGGACATGAGTCGGGGATAGTGCATGAGACGAGATGATGAGGCGAGCGACTTTGTGTTGCAACAGACTCGGATGGAGTTCAATCCCTGTGATTGACTCATATGGGATCTTTGTCGCGTATCGCGGTGTTGTGTCAGTCTTCGGACATGAGTCGGGGGCTTGTGAGCGGGTCCCGGCACAACATCAGCTTTCGAGCATGAGTCGGGGATATTGCATGAGACAAGATTCGAGTAATGAAGGGTAATGAGCAAGTAATGAATGAAAGAATGAAAGTATGAAATGAACGTTAATGAATGATCCTAATAATGTACGAAATGGATCCCTGTCATTCGACCTCTGTAATCGTGGCTGTGTGCCATGAAGAGGGTAAAGCCTGACAGGATCTAGAAAGAAGAGAAAGATAAGGATGAATGATGAATGTAACGAACGTAATGATGAAGATATAATGAAATTATCTGTATGTACGTATGATGTTTGAACGTATGTATGTAACGAATGTTTTTATAAAGAAAAGTAAGTTTTATTATAAAACTAGAACTCACTCAGCAACGCTGACTTTGATGTGTTTCCAGTTGGCAGGTATGTTGCTGAGGATGGCACGGGGCGGCAACTCAGCGTATTTTGGATGGCATCTTTATGTTTAATGCTTTTGTAATAAATGTAACATGATATTGTTAAAGGAACGATTGTACTAATGTGCAAAAGTATTTTGATGGAATGAAATTATGTTTTTAATGTTTCCGCTGCAACTATTTAAGAAAGGAAAAATGTAATTATATGTTTTGAGTGCGATGAATGACCAACTGTAGGCGTCGCGGGAACGGGGCCTTACAAGTTGGTATCAGAGCCAAAGTTTAAGTGAATTGGGTAAATATTTTCAAAAACCTAATCTTAAAATGAGAATGGGACGGAAAGGGAATGGGATGCCAATCTGAGTAGCTGCGTGCCATCAGGTATTTTTGTAAAGTTAACCGGTTTACGTGCGCATGTTACATGGTTTATGTGTTGCTAGTAGATTTAGATACTGATATAGTCAGGACAGGTAATGCTCGGAGTATGAAGAGTAAAGTAAGTGGCTAATCACAACTAGCCACGGTAATTAGGGACTTACTATACTTGACATAAACTGAGCTATTCCTTGAGTGATTGTGTTAGTGTTTGAATCTTTCAGTGTGTTTAAAGGATGGCTGGTGGAAGATCTTCGAAAGCTTCTCGTGGTGGAGGTGACGGTGGACGTGGTGCTGAACCACGGGTCACAAGAGGAAGGGCAAGGGCCGAAAGGGTAGTTCACGAAGAACCTGTGACCCCTCATCCTGAGGGCGGTGACGAGAATGCTAATCAGAGGGCCTCGGTGAGAGAGGCGGTCGTGGAAGAAGTGCATCAGGTCTTGCAGACAATCCTACCGTCTGTAGTGACCGAGGTGATAAAGACTGTTAGAGAAGAGGAAAGAAAGGAAAGGGGTAGACCTTCGGGTGAAAGGAGACGACCCGAGACTGAAAGGGTTCTCTCCGATGACGAAGAGGAAGAAGAAGAGGAAGAGCCTGCGCCGGAGGCGGCACGAGGCTGTAACTATGGGGCGTTTCAGCGATGCAAGCCCCCTACATTTGATGGTAGTGGCACTGCTGCTGCCGCTCACCGGTGGGTGAGGGAGATGGAAGCTGTTTTAAATATCAGCGAGTGCCGGGAGGATCAGAAAGTAAAATTTGCTACCCACTCTTTCGTTGACTCAGCTTTGTGCTGGTGGGACAACATAGTCCAAGTTGAGGGAAGCAGGGCTATCGGAAAGATGAGATGGTCAGAGTTGAAGAGGCTGGTGATTGAGGAGTTTTGTCCTTACCGAGAGATGGATAAAGTTGAAAGAGAGTTCCTGATGCTGGAAGCGGGAACAATGACGCATCAACAATACACCACGAAGTTCAACGAGATGGCACGTCTGGTGCCGGATCAGGTGACACCTCTTTCGCGAAAGATCAAGATGTATATTCAGGGCTTGCCGACGGACATCCGCAGGCACATGATCGCTGCTCGACCAAGCACGTTTAGGTCAGCAGTCGACCTGGCGGGAAGATTGTACGACGAGCGGGCGATGGCGATGACAGACGAAGGGGAGGAGCGAGCCTATGTTAAGAAGGGGAAAGGAAGGCGAGACGATGAGGATGGATTTGTGTATGAAGGTACGACATCGAGGGATGATGATCGGAAGAGAATAGAAAGGAAAAGAGAAGTATGCAGAAAGTGTGGTAGAGACCATGAAGGGAATGCAAGTGGGGACTGAACGTCTGTTTCCAGTGTGGGAAGGAATGACACAGGGCTAGGGATTGCCGCACGGCTAAATGCTACGACTGTGGCGAGGCTGGACACCTGAGCAGGGATTGTAAGAAGCAGAAGGCACGAGGCTCCGGTACGAGAAAAGGGAACAGAGGGTGAAGGTTAGAGCTTCGCCATGACCGGGAAGAGGCTAGAGCGGACTCGACTCGACGTCAGGTACGTTTCTGGTAATTCAAAATTTGTGCATCTATGATTTGAATGCGATGATAGTAGTAGTCTCGTTCCTACTGCTTTATGTAGAATGTGGCATGTTAGGAGAAGGAACATCGATGAGTCCTTCGATGTAGAGATTGCTGTTAATGAATCCGCTAGGTTACCTAGATGCCCTAGAGAATTGTGGGATAGAATTGAGGAAACGTTTGTTCTTGCTAGACCGTTCAGAGCAGACTTGAGTGGATAGGCGTACATCATGAGGTGAAGGAGTTAGCAATCCATGAGGTGTAGACGTATCGTCTATTTGGCCGATGTAAGGTGTGTGGATATACCAATATCTCAGCCGACAGATATATCAGATCGCGGGTAAGGATTATTGGTGGCTAGGAACAAAGCGTGACATGATGGAGTAAGTGAGTAGATGCCTTACTTGTCTACAAGTGAAGGCCGAGCACCAAACGACGTTTGGGAAATATTGAGGCGAATGAGGCTACGACTGAGAAGCCCGGAAGGATCACAGTTTTGAGGGAAATAGTCAGAGATAAACCAGAAGTCGTATGTGATAAACGACGTAGAGCGATTGAACTCCAGGTGAGAGACTGGAAAAGAGATGAGACAGAATTTCCAAGCAATGGTTCAAGGAACAACAGGTTTCGGGGACGAAACCCATTTAAGGGGGGTGGACTTGTAACACCCGGAAATTTCCTTTGTAGCCGACGAGAGAAGAAAAAGAAATAAAGTCCAAAGTCGAAGGACCAAACCCGCCAACGAGAGAAATTTTGATGCACGGGAGTATAAAAGGGGGAAAACACTCCCATTCTCCCTATTTTTTTAGCCAAGGGAGGAGAAAAGAGAAAGAAGAGAAAAGAGGGGAAGTGTTGGCCCAGGTTGGTTCGAGTAGCCAAAATCGACGAGGAGCGAGTCAAATCGAAGCTCTACTCGACGGGATCGTTAAGGTGAGTTCTAGGACCCCTCTTTTACATGTTTTCAACTGATTTTGGGGCTGGAACACGTCCAAAAACCTATTTTCGAGTTTTTGGGTGAAGACCCGTTTTGATGCATGTATGTATGTGTATGATGTGTTTGAGGCTCGATTTCTTGCTTGGTTTTGCTTGTATGTGGTCATGGTATGATTCCCTAACCTTTAGAAGGGTTGATTTGAGCTCAAAAGAGGTTTGGAAGGGGTTGGAGGTCGAAAACCCGCGGCTGCAGTCGACCTAACTGCACTCTGCACCAGCTAGGGCTAGGCGACCGACTGGAGGGCGACTGGAGGCCATTCGGCCGATTGAAGTGCGACTGAGGTCCATACGCACGTTTGCTATGCGACTGAGGTCCATACGCATGATGGTCATGCGATTGAAGTTCATGTGCTTAGGAGTCATGCGATTGAGAGATAGTGCGACTGAAGTTCATTCGCACGAAGGTTATGCGACTGAAATCCATGCGCCTGGAGGCCATGCGACTGAGGTTCATTCGCATGAAGAGTATGCGACTGAAGCCCATACGCCTGAAGTCATGCGACTGAAGGCCATACGCATGAGAGTTATGCGACTGAGAGTCCATTCGCATAGAGGTCCATTCGCCCATAGTCCATTCGCATAGGGTCCATTCGCATAGAAGCGCATTCGCCTAAGTGTTCAGAGATGATAGCCGGGATGAAATTCCTCGACGATGTGATGGGCATGGACGGTATAAGGTGACGCAGGATGATGAGATTATGATGATAATGTTGATGGAGATGATGATAATATGCATGATGTTATGTGTTATGTTAGGCATGGTGATGCATTTGTTGCATCGTATGTATGACGTACGTGATGTGATTTGTGATTTATGCGTATGTATGATGATGCTGTATGTTTATGTTTATGTTATGTTCCTTGCTATGTATGTTTATCTTTCCATGGCTTTGCGTTGAACGTTAATGAATGAAATGAAAGTATTATGTAACGTAAAGTGAAAGATAAGGAAAAGTGGAACGTAATGAATGAATGCATGCATTATGAACGAATGAATGAATGACTTAATGAATGAACGAATAAAGGCTTGCAAGTATATGTATGAGGTGAGCGACTCTGTGTCGCAAAAGACTCGAAAGAGGTTCTTGTTGCGTACTCCGGTACTGTGCCAGTCTTCGGACATGAGTCGGTGGTTTGTGAGCAGGCCCCGGTACAGTATCAGTCTTCGGACATGAGTCGGGAGTATTGCATATGATGAAAGTGACGGATGATGAGATCCGTGTCGCGTATCCCGGTACTGTGTCAGTCTTTGAACATGAGTCGGGGGTTTGTTTATCAGGCCCCGGCACAGTATCAGTTTTCGGACATGAGTCGGGGATAGTGCATGAGACGAGATGATGAGGTGAGCGACTTTGTGTTGCAACAGACTCGGATGGAGTTCAATCCCTGTGATTGACTCATATGGGATCTTTGTCGCGTATCCCGGTGTTGTGTCAGTCTTCGGACATGAGTCGGGGGCTTGTGAGCGGGTCCCGGCACAACATCAGCTTTCGAGCATGAGTCGGGGATATTGCATGAGACAAGATTCGAGTAATGAAGGGTAATGAGCAAGTAATGAATGAAAGAATGAAAGTATGAAATGAACGTTAATGAATGATCCTAATAATGTATGAAATGGATCCCTGTCATTCGATCTCAGTAATCGTGGCTGTGTGCCATGAAGAGGGTAAAGCCTGACAGGATCTAGAAAGAAGAGAAAGATAAGGATGAATGATGAATGTAACGAACGTAATGATGAAGATAATAATGAAATTATCTGTATGTACGTATGATGTGTGAACGTATGTATGTAACGAATGTTTTTATAAAGAAAAGTAAGTTTTATTATAAAACTAGAACTCACTCAGCAACGCTGACTTTGATGTGTTTCCAGTTGGCAGGTATGTTGCTGAGGATGGCACGAGGCGGCAACTCAGCGTATTTTGGATGGCATCTTTATGTTTAATGCTTTTGTAATAAATGTAACATGATATTGTTAAAGGAACGATTGTACTAATGTGTAAAAGTATTTTGGTGGAATGAAATTATGTTTTTAATGTTTCCGCTGCAACTATTTAAGAAAGGAAAAAATGTAATTATATGTTTTGAGTGCGATGAATGACCAACTGTAGGCGTCCCGGGAACGGGGCCTTACAAGTTGGTATCAGAGCCAAAGTTTAAGTGAATTGGGTAAATATTTTCAAAAACCTAATCTTAAACTGAGAATGGGACGGAAAGGGAATGGGATGCCAATCTGAGTAGCTGCGTGCCATCAGGTATTTTTGTAAAGTTAACCGGTTTACGTGCGCATGTTACATGGTTTATGTGTTGCTGGTAGATTTAGATACTGATATAGTCAGGACAGGTAATGCTCGGAGTATGAAGAGTAAAGTAAGTGGCTAATCACAACTGGCCACTGTAATTAGGGACTTACTATACTTGACATAAACTGAGCTATTCCTTGAATGACTGTGTTAGTGTTTGAATCTTTCAGTGTGTTTAGAGGATGGCTGGTGGAAGATCTTCGAAAGCTTCTCGTGGTGGAGGTGACGGTGGACGTGGTGCTGAACCACGGGTCACAAGAGGAAGGGCAAGGGCCAAAAGGGTAGTTCACGAAGAACCTGTGACCCCTCATCCTGAGGCGGGTGACGAGAATGCTAATCAGAGGGCCTCGGTGAGAGAGGCGGTCGTGGAAGAAGTGCATCAGGTCTTGCAGACAATCCTACCGTCTGTAGTGACCGAGG
Source organism: Flaveria ramosissima (assembly GCA_025215565.1). Taxonomy (NCBI): domain Eukaryota; kingdom Viridiplantae; phylum Streptophyta; class Magnoliopsida; order Asterales; family Asteraceae; genus Flaveria; species Flaveria ramosissima. The sequence continues at coordinate 11,002,504 of CM046035.1, forward strand.
TGATAAAGACTGTTAGAGAAGAGGAAAGAAAGGAAAGGGGTAGACCTTCGGGTGAAAGGAGACGACTCGAGACTGAAAGGGTTCTCTCTGATGACGAAGAGGAAGAAGAAGAGGAAGAGCCTGCGCCGGAGGCGGCAAGAGGCTGTAACTATGGGGCGTTTCAGCGATGCAAGCCCCCTACATTTGATGGTAATGGCACTGCTGCTGCCGCTCACCGGTGGGTGAGGGAGATGGAAGCTGTTTTAAATATCAGCGAGTGCCGGGAGGATCAGAAAGTAAAATTTGCTACCCACTCTTTCGTGGACTCAGCTTTGTGCTGGTGGGACAACATAGTCCAAGTTGAGGGAAGCAGGGCTATCGGAAAGATGAGATGGTCAGAGTTGAAGAGGCTGGTGATTGAGGAGTTTTGTCCTCACCGAGAGATGGATAAAGTTGAAAGAGAGTTCCTGATGCTGGAAGCGGGAACAATGACGCATCAACAATACACCACGAAGTTCAACGAGATGGCACGTCTGGTGCCGGATCAGGTGACACCTCTTTCGCGAAAGATCAAGAGGTATATTCAGGGCTTGCCGACGGACATCCGCAGGCACATGATCGCTGCTCGACCGAGCACGTTTAGGTCAGCAGTCGACCTGGCGGGAAGATTGTACGACGAGCGGGCGATGGCGATGACAGACGAAGGGGAGGAGCGAGCCTATGTTAAGAAGGGGAAAGGAAGGGTGAGACGATGAGGATGGATTTGTGTATGAAGGTACGACATCGAGGGATGATGATCGGAAGAGAATAGAAAGGAAAAGAGAAGTATGCAGAAAGTGTGGTAGAGACCATGAAGGGGAATGCAAGTGGGGACTGAACGTCTGTTTCCAGTGTGGGAAGGAACAGGGCGAGGGATTGCCGCACGGCTAAATGCTACGACTGTGGCGAGACTGGACACCTGAGCAGGGATTGTAAGAAGCAGAAGGCAGGAGGCTCCGGTACGAGAAAAGGGAACAGAGGGTGAAGGTTAGAGCTTCGCCATGACCGGGAAGAGGCTAGAGCGGACTCGACTCGACGTCAGGTACGTTTCTGGTAATTCAAAATTTGTGCATCTATGATTTGAATGCGATGATAGTAGTAGTCTCGTTCCTACTGCTTTATGTAGAATGTGGCATGTTAGGAGAAGGAACATCGATGAGTCCTTCGATGTAGAGATTGCTGTTAATGAATCCGCTAGGTTACCTAGATGCCCTAGAGGATTGTGGGATAGAATTGAGGAAACGTTTGTTCTTGCTAGACCGTTCAGGGCAGACTTGAGTGGATAGGCATACATCATGAGGTGAAGGAGTTAGCAATCCATGAGGTGTAGACGTATCGTCTATTTGGCCGATGTAAGGTGTGTGGATATACCAATATCTCAGCCGACAGATATATCGGATCGCGGGTAAGGATTATTGGTGGCCAGGAACAAAGCGTGACATGATGGAGTAAGTGAGTAGATGCCTTACTTGTCTACAAGTGAAGGCCGAGCACCAAACGACGTTTGGGAAATATTGAGGCGACTGAGGCTACGACTGAGAAGCCCGGAAGGATCACAGTTTTGAGGGAAATAGTCAGAGATAAACCAGAAGTCGTATGTGATAAACGACGTAGAGCGATTGAACTCCAGGTGAGAGACTGGAAAAGAGATGAGACAGAATTTCCAAGCAATGGTTCAAGGAACAACAGGTTTCGGGGACGAAACCCATTTAAGGGGGGTGGACTTGTAACACCCGGAAATTTCCTTTGTAGCCGACGAGAGAAGAAAAAGAAATAAAGTCCAAAGTCGAAGGGACCAAACCCGCCAACGAGAGAAACTTTGATGCACGGGAGTATAAAAGGGGGAAAACACTCCCATTCTCCCCATTTTTTAGCCAAGGGAGGAGAAAAGAGAAAGAAGAGAAAAGAGGGAAGTGTTGGCCCGGGTTGGTTCGAGTAGCCAAAATCGACGAGGAGCGAGTCAAATCGAAGCTCTACTCGACGGGATCGTTAAGGTGAGTTCTAGGACCTCTTTTACATGTTTTCAACTGATTTTGGGGCTGGAACACGTCCAAAAACCTATTTTCGAGTTTTTGGGTGAAGACCCGTTTTGATGCATGTATGTATGTGTATGATGTGTTTGAGGCTCGATTTCTTGCTTGGTTATGCTTGTATGTGGTCATGGTATGATTCCCTAACCTTTAGAAGGGTTGATTTGAGCTTAAAAGAGGTTTGGAAGGGGTTGGAGGTCGAAAACCCGCGGCTGCAGTCGACCTAACTGCACTCTGCACCAGCTAGGGCTAGGCGACCGACTGGAGGGCGACTGGAGGCCATTCGGCCGATTGAAGTGCGACTGAGGTCCATACGCGTTTGCTATGCGACTGAGGTCCATATGCATGATGGTCATGCGATTGAAGTTCATGTGCTTAGGAGTCATGCGATTGAGAGATAGTGCGACTGAAGTTCATTCGCACGAAGGTTATGCGACTGAAGTCCATGCACCTGGAGGCCATGCGACTGAGGTTCATTCGCATGAAGAGTATGCGACTGAAGCCCATACGCCTGAAGTCATGCGACTGAAGGCCATACGCATGAGAGTTATGCGACTGAGAGTCCATTCGCATAGAGGTCCATTCGCCCATAGTCCATTCGCATAGGGTCCATTCGCATAGAAGCCCATTCGCCTAAGTGTTCAGAGATGATAGCCGGGATGAAATTCCTCGACGATGTGATGGGCATGGACGGTATAAGGTGACGCAGGATGATGAGATTATGATGATAATGTTGATGGAGATGATGATAATATGCATGATGTTATGTGTTATGTTAGGCATGGTGATGCATTTGTTGCATCGTATGTATGACGTGCGTGATGTGATGTGTGATTTATGCGTATGTATGATGATGTTGTATGTTTATGTTTATGTTATGTTCCTTGCTATGTATGTTTATCTTTCCATGGCTTTGCGTTGAACGTTAATGAATGAAATGAAAGTATTAAATAACGTAAAGTGAAAGATAAGGAACAGTGGAACGTAATGAATGAATGCATGCATTATGAACGAATGAATGAATGACTTAATGAATGAACGAATGAAAGGCTTGCAAGCATATGTATGAGGTGAGCGACTCTGTGTCGCAAAAGACTCGGAAGAGGTTCTTGTTGCGTACTCCAGTACTGTGCCAGTATTCGGACATGAGTCGGGGGTTTGTGAGCAGGCCCTGGTACAGTATCAGTCTTCGGACATGAGTCGGGAGTATTGCATATGATGAAAGTGACGGATGATAAGATCCGTGTCGCGTATCCCGGCATTGTGTCAGTCTTCGGACATGAGTCGGGGGTTTGTTTATCAGGCCCCGGCACAGTATCAGTCTTCGGACATGAGTCGGGGATAGTGCATGAGACGAGATCATGAGGTGAGCGACTTTGTGTTGCAACAGACTCGGATGGAGTTCAATCCCTGTGATTGACTCATATGGGATCTTTGTCGCGTATCCCGGTATTGTGTCAGTCTTCGGACATGAGTCGGGGGCTTGTGAGCGGGTCCCGGCACAACATCAGCTTTCGAGCATGAGTCGGGGATATTGCATGAGACAAGATTCGAGTAATGAAGGGTAATGAGCAAGTAATGAATGAAAGAATGAAAGTATGAAATGAACGTTAACGAATGATCCTAATAATGTACGAAATGGATCCCTGTCATTCGACCTCAGTAATCGTGGCTGTGTGCCATGAAGAGGGTAAAGCCTGACAGGATCTAGAAAGAAGAGAAAGATAAGGATGAATGATGAATGTAACGAACGTAATGATGAAGATAATAATGAAATTGTCTGTATGTACGTATGATGTGTGAACGTATGTATGTAACGAATGTTTTTATAAAGAAAAGTAAGTTTTATTATAAAACTAGAACTCACTCAGCAACGCTGACTTTGATGTGTTTCCAGTTGGCAGCTATGTTGCTGAGGATGGCACGGGGCTGCAACTCAGCGTATTTTGGATGGCATCTTTATGTTTAATGCTTTTGTAATAAATGTAACATGATATTGTTAAAGGAACGATTGTACTAATGTGCAAAAGTATTTTGATGGAATGAAATTATGTTTTTTAATGTTTCCGCTGCAACTATTTAAGAAAGGAAAAAATGTAATTATATGTTTTGTTTACTTTACGTTTGGAAACGATTCAGGTCAAATATAATACTTTTTTTATTTACTTTACGTTTCGACGTAAATTTAATTTAAAAAACGAGTCGGAACGCTTGAATTCTATGTTTTAACATAAGTTTTGTTTGAAAAAAAGCCGGGTCAAATATAATACATTTTAATTCGACGGCATAAATTCGAGTTATTCTACGTATTGATGTAAATTTAGGTCGGAAACGCGTCGGTTTGATTGTAATATATATTTTATCACGTTGTGTACAAGGGATCCCCCCTTTTTGTGAGAGTTTGGCCAAGGGGGTCATGGGTGTGTCTCCCGGGCCTTTTGCTCATCTCGTCCAATTCCGTCTCGTCCTGATCCATGTGTCGTTTAATTTTTGCATTTTTAAATTCTACGCATTAATACGATTCCAACGGACTATTATATGCTATATAAATTACTTAATTTATATTTTTAAATTAAATTAAGTCCATTTAGTAAACTTTAAGCAAAGCCCACTAATGTCCGATTTTTGTTGTGTTCTTAATATAAATGTTAAAATTTTACGTTTTGTTAATCCTTGATCAACACCAAAGCACATAATAATCATAGTACATCTAGTCTAGTGAACCTTTCACTCATCCTAGGCACATTAGAACATATTAAGCTCATAACCCACAATTCTAGAACTTAGTGTGTTTACATGCGTTTAATGTACTATTCTCAAATCAAGTCCATATTTGATCAACTTTCAAGTCAAAGTCTATGTTTAGACCATGTCAAAGTTTCAAAAGGTTAAAGTCAAAGTCAACAGTCAACACATCTATTTCGGTGATGAATGTCACAAACACAATGTTGTTTAGTTACTTTAATCATACATATACCTCTTTTTTGTGACCTTTCGGGTTTTTGTTAACTAATTGTTATCCTCGTTATCTTCTTGTAAGGACCATTTCTGTCAATAATGAAACTATGAGGGTTCATTTATGCTTACTTTCTTTTATTCATATTAAGTTGTTAATTTTTAAAAGTTAATAACTTAATTTATAGAGTTTGAATATTAATTATGAGACTTTAAAATTTTATTAAAATGAATAATAAAGAGACAAAATTTTTATTTATTTATTTATGAAGTTTATGAAGTTCTAATAAAACAATAATTAAATTTATATATAAATTGAGTTTTATAAGTCTAGGGTTTAATTTGTAGTTTTTGAAACTTAATTTAAAGGTTTCTTATAAAAATATTAACTCTTTAAAACTACAGGGACCAAAAGTCTAAATTGTTTTAAAACCCAAACCCCCCCCCCCCCCCCTCCTTGAATCCGGTAGCCTCTTTCCGGCCACCACTCCGGCCGTACTCCGGCAGCCAGTTAACACACGAAGCCATCGATTAAATCCCAATTAAACCCCCAACCTTCATGTAGCCAATTGTTTCGAACTCGAGGACGGTTTCAAATTCGAATATTGTTACGGTTATGCAATGTGCATTAGAAACCGAACCATTCGATCATCCTAACGAAAATTCAATCCAAAATTAATGAAATTAAGTCGATTGATTGTTCTGAAACGTATACACAATCATTTCGAAAATAAATGTATGGATTAATTCAATTGAAACAACCAATTAATCATTGAACTATAACCGAAACACCAACCTATTCGGGGTGAAATCGACCAAATGGTGCCTATATAACAGAGGGGTAATGTTCCAATCGATCCTTTCAACCTCTCTGATTCACCAATTACACTGAAATTACGTGTTCAAATCGATTTCGATCTTCATCTGCATCTTGAACCTGCAACCTAGTCGACAACCACCTTCCGAGCAATCTTGGTTACAATTAGTAGGGGGCTATTGATCCTTGTCAACCTCTGAAGCTTCATACAAAATTAATTTGTTTATCATCATCATTTCCATATCGAATCAGAATCAAATCGATCACGACTATCTTTCAATTGTTCATCATCAAATCGATCTTATTCAGGTAATTAAACACACAAACATCTTCGTATATACATCATTAACAAAAGCCCCTTGTTTGATTTCATTAACAATAAAAAATTGGAGTTCAATTTGAAGCAATCTGAATCTAGGGTTCTTTTGATCTGGGGGTTTCATCGTTTGTGTGCTTTTAAACATTAAAACCCATCCTTTTAACAGGCATAGGCGCCCAGCCTACCGGTTAAAATCATGCACACTTTCAGCCGAGGTCTTGGGTTCGACCCTGGGCACCCTCAACTTTTTTTAAGCCTTTTTTTAAATTAAATTACAGAAATTAATATTTTCTTATGAAATTAAATAGAAATTATTTTTGTTAATTAAATTTATCCCATAAATTATCAAATTAATTTCTGTAAATTTTAAAAAATTATAATCTTATACTTTTATTTAAAAACAAATAGTTTAATAATATAAAAACTATGACAAAAGTTATTTAGAAGTTTATTTCTTTTATTACCTTATAAAATGGTTTTTAAATCAAATAAGTTATTTAATAACTTATTTAAATAATCAATTATTCAATTGATTATTTTGTTCAAGTCGTTATTTAACTAATTATTAAATTAATTATTTTTACACTTTAATACCTAATTTTTATTTATCAATTATTATAAATTGAAAATTATTCAATTTTCCTAATAACTTATTACCATTTCCAACCAATTATTTAACCAAATTAGTTTATCTTATTTGAATATAAAATATAATTGGTTATATTATTTCATTTAACCCAATTATCAGAAACCCCAAATTCTTATAATTAACCCTAGATCTTCGTCGAATTATCTCTTGAACTTAATCGATTTTAATTTAATCTTGGAACATACACGATTAGGTAATCCGTGAAGGAATCGTTGGAGCAATCTAGTTTCTTATTTTTATCTAAAGATCATATTATATCATGTGAGTTTTTCATACCCCACTTTTATTTTTATTTCACACCTTTTGGGTTGAAACATGTTAAACGTATAAATATAAACTTGTAAACATCTTGATACTTATAATGCATGTGCAATTCATTTATATATTTGTCATGGTTATTTGAGATAATTGTGAGCCTTATATGATAATCATCTTGTAAAATCAATCATTAATTATTGCTAGCCTAGCGATGTCATAGATCTACTGGCTTGTCAAACCTATTTGGTGCTAAAGCCGAGGTTATTGTCGGTTCCCGACGACATATACTTGTTCATCATGGGAACCAAGTACACTTAGCTAATCGTATATCTTACTGTAGCCAATCTTTGCCAAGGTTTGATTGTATCATTATGCTATCTATATTCTTGCATTATTTCTTAACCTATTACTTGAGTTGCCTTTTAAAAATTATTTATATGTATGTACAAACTCATGGAAACTCACCAACATCATTTGTTGACCATATTTTTAATATGTTTCAGGGAATGCCTAAGCTTAATTGTTGATCTTGAAGATTGAACACATCTAGGATTGAACCTAGAAATAATAAAGACTTTACTATTAATTTGGGATGTTTAAACTTGATTTTATGTGTTGAATGTTTGTTTGAGACTTCTATGGTTGTAATGTTACAATAATAACTTAAGTTTAATAATATTTACAATTGGAAGTAGCTTTGTGTGGCTTTGAACAATCTTAACCCTAACATCTCAATGTTTCCGCCGTTAAGGTTGGTGTGTGACAGATTGGTATCAGAGCCCATAACTATAGGGATTTAGGTTATTAGAAATGGTGACCTAGACTATAGTTAATGTAGGAACCCTACATGAAAAATCTTTATGATCTTGTAAGCTTATCTATTGCATGCTACATAATGCTACCTGTTATAGGAGACCCCTTTATGTGCTACTTGATGCAGTTTAGTTAGAATTGCTCCTTAAGTGGAAAACTTGATTGTCAAGCCTTTCTTTATGCATATCTTCAACTTCTTATCTTCAAGGCGATGAAATTTCTTAAACTTATTCTTGATGACACGTGGGATCGTACGCATTATATCGAAAGATTTAAATCTCTAGACTCTATGTCTAATCTATGAAAATTTCATCAAGGTTCTAATTCTATTAGCCTAAAATGAAAAATTGTATGACTCATAGATACCTGTATTCTGGATTTCCTGGCAAAAATCCTTCGGGCTAAGGTAAGCATTTCGCATAAATCCCAACCAACTGCGGGACTAGTTATGCTTATTTGGGGATTTTCGGGATGAGTGATAAACTATGGTCAAAATACACAAGATTCCTAAGGCAAATTGGAGTTAAGTTACCTTGACGTGTCAATGTTCCTGTTGGCTATGTGTTACCAAATGGAACTATCTCGTGTGTATTTTATAAGTCTTCAAAAATTATTGTTTTGATTAACTAGCCTTACCTTAAAATTTCTATGTCTAACTTATTCTATATTCAGAATGTCTCGTCATCATAGAAAGCGTGGTAGCTCCGATCGCAAAATCGCCGCTATGATCGCCCGACAAATGGTTATCGTCCTTCCTACAATGGTTGTTGAACTGAATAGCTCCCTAATGGCAAATGCCAGTAATAACACAAATGGGAATAATGGCGGGAATGGAAACAATGGGCAAGGAGAAAATAGCGGATATCAAGGAGGGAATACCCAAACCTGCACATTTAAACACTTCAATTCCTGTAAACTAACCAGTTTTAGTGGAAAAAAGGAGCCACTAGACTTCTTGAGTGGTTTGAGAGCATGGATAATACTTTCATCAACAGTGAGTGTCCTGAGGCACTCAAGGTTCGTTATGCCACGAGTGTCCTCCAACAAAGGGCACTTACTTGGTGGAACAGCGAGAAGAGGAACCGAGGTGTTGATGCTGCATTGGCACTGCCTTGGGATGAGTTTAAGAACATTGCGATCCAAAAGTTTTGCCCGAGGAGCGAGTTACAAAACTTGAAAAGGAATTATGGAACCTTAAACAGGATGGTGGGAACCATTTGACTTACTCAACCAGGCACCATGAGGTGAGTATCCTTTTGTCTCACATGGTTGATACTGTCCCTTGTAATATTGAAAAGTTCATCAAGGGGGTACCACCTCAAATGCAAGATGTTGTGGTGGTGTGTGACATTTTTAATATATATATATATATATATATAATATATATATATATATATATATATATCGATAATATATATTATATATATATATATCTCATCTCTAATACTGTATATATATATATATATATTCTCTATCATCTTCTAGCTCTCTCTTCTCCTCTATATCTAATATATATATATCTCTATATCTCTTATATCATATACTCTATATGCTCTGTATCTATATTATCTCCTCTCTCTCTATATCTCATCTCTCTCGGGTAGGGTTATCTTGAGAACTACCCTTTTTGTGAGAACTCTAGGAACCCATATGAACCCCACATTTTAGTCACATGCAAGTCCCATGCCACTTCCACCTTTTTTTTAAAACGTTCATACTTTTTTCATGACATTATTTTTTCATAAAAATTTCACCATTAATTTCGTTATTTTTTTATCTTTCCAACGCCTACCATATTGATATATTTTTTCAAAAAATTCGTCCACCCGTTATTTACACATGTGTAAATTAGTCATTACATATGTGTACATTCTGTTTTACACATGTGTAATTCCAAGAATTACATATGTGTAAAATGACGTTCGTAAAAAAAACGAGATTTTTTTTATTTTTTATAATTTTTTTATAATTTTTTAATGGTAGAGGGAAACGAGAGAAACACTTTTGTGTTTTTTACTTTTTTTATTTTTTTTATTATTTTTTATTTATGATTTTTTTTGATTATGTTGTTGTTAATTACAAATTTGCCATTGAAACTAGTGGTTCACATTGGTTCCTAGAGTTCTCACAAAAAAGAGAGTTCTCATTTGATCCCTTCCCTATATATATATATATATATATATATATATATCTATATATATATATATATATATATATAATATACATATATATATATATATATATATAATATATATATATCTATATATATATCTATATATATATGTAGCGGAGGGATCAAATGAGAACTAGCTTTTTTTATGAGAACTTTAGCACCATCTCAACCACTACTTCTTAATGGCAAATTGTAATTAACAAAAACATATTTAAAAATTTAAAATCAAAAAATAACATAAAAATAAAAAAATAAAAACACAAAATGTTCCCCTACTTTCCCTCTTTCATAAAAAAATTTATAAAAAATAAAAAGATTCCCGTTTTTTTAACGAAATTCGTTTTACATATGTGTAATATCGGATTTACACATGTGTAATCCAGTACTACACATGTGTATAACTAGATATACACATATGTAAATAACGGATTGACGATTTTTTTAGAAAAGTATATTAATATGGTAGGCGTTGGAAAGATAAAAAATACTGAATTTTATGGAATTTTTTTTGAAAAATGATTTCGTGGAAAAAAGTTATGAACGTTTTAAAAAAAGAGAGAAATTGACATGTGATAAAAATGAGTGGCTGAGATTGGTTCTTAGAGTTCTCACAAAAAAAATGGTTCTCATTTGAACCCTCCCCTATATATATATATATATATATATACATATATGTATATAATATATATTATATATATATATATATACATATTGTATAATATATATATCTATCATATATAATATATAGATCTCTCTATATATCTTATACCTATATGTATATATCTATCTCTATATACTTCTATTGTATATATATCTCTCTCTATATTCTATATCTCTCTCTCTATATCTCTCCCTCTCTGTATCTCTATCTATATCTCTCCATCTCTGTCTCTCTCTCTCTATATCATCTCTCTCTCTCTCTCTCTCTCTCTCTCTCTACCTCTCTGTCTCTCTCTCTCTCCTCTCTCTCTCTCTCTCTCTCTCTCTCTCTATCTCTCTCTCTCTATCTCTCTATTATATCTAGGGAGTGGGGGGAGGGTTCAATGAGACTCACTTTTTTTGTGAGAACTCTAGGAACCAATATGAGCCACTCATTTTGATCACATGCAAAACACATGCCATTTCCATCTTTTTTTAAAACGTTCATAACTTTTTTGCACAACATCATTTTTCAAAAATATATCACCATAAAATTTATTATTTTTTATCTTTCCAACGCCTACCATATTGATATACTCTTTTTAAAAAAATCATCAATCTGTTGTTTACACATGTGTAAATCTGGTTATACACATGTGTAATACTGGATTTACACATGTGTAAATATAATTTCGTAAAAAAACGAGAATTTTTTTATTTTTTATAATTTTTTTTATTTTTTTTATGAAAGAGGGAAACTATGGGAACATTTTTGTGTTTTTATTTTTTCTATTTTTATGTTATTTTTCATTTTATAATTTTTTTTAATTATGTGTTTGTTAATTACCATTTTGCCACTGAAACTAGTGGTTAAGATTGGTTCCTAGAGTTTTTACAAAAAAGTGAGTTCTCATTTGAACCCTCCCCTAGGGGGTGGTTCCTAAGAAAACCATGATTTACTAAAAAACTATGAAAACCAAATCTAAACCATTGATCTACATGATCAATGGTTGATATACATAGTGGTATTTTAGTAAATAATCCAAAATTTAAGTATAGTATATTAATGGCATAAGGGCAAATTTGGAACAATGTTTTTTTTTAATTTTGAAAATAACTACCAACTTCCTACATTCACTCTTCTCTTTCCTCTCTCATAAATTACATTTATACAAAATCCAAGAATTCATTTTATTTTGATTATTTTCATATACATCAACATTGACTTCATCTGTATTTTATTTTTAAATAACCCAACAGTAACCTGATGCAAACATATGTTAACCTGCTTACATATACGTAAACGCATAATTAGTTTTCTTAAACAAGTCTAATCGTAAATCTTCAGACAAAGTAAACCACGTTTATACATCTTGTTACATATATGCAACAATTATCAATTAGATACATGTAACTATAATGCATAACTAGTACAAACCAATTTATTAAACTCTTTAGTTTACATGTATGTAGATGTGGTTTCGTATATGTAACCTGATGTCATTTATGAAACTATAACACATATGTGGACGTGGTTCCATATATGTAACCTGATGTTTTTTTACATAACGATAACAACATATGTAGACATGGTTACCTATATGTAACTTGATTACATACACGTAACAATCATAAAAAAAGCCAAAACTTAAGTTTTGAAAAAAATAAATAAGAGTTACATATACGTAAACATAAGTTGAGCTTCCATATGTACGTAATGATAACTTGATTACATATACGTAACAATCTAAAAACTAGAACACAATCATTCGATAAAATTTCAGACAAACCTAACTTAAATTGATGAATATCGATTGAAATCATCTTAAATCTGGATGCAATCAAACAACACTGTTGATCTTCTAATGCCGACCAACTTGAATTTATTGATGGTTTTTTGTCGATGAAATCATTCCTTGTTGATGTTACATCATCTCGATGATGGTTCTTGTTGATCGATCTATGGTTTCTGATGTCGCTTCATCTTGTTTTGATGGTCGTCCTCCATCCATCATCCATCGTCGATTAATGTTTTTGGAGAAAACTCAATCACCACCATATAAATGATGGAACGGATAAAAATATTGCAGAAATTCATTATGTAAAAAGGATTGTATCATTGAATCAGGAAGAAAAAATGGTTGAAGAATCAAATTGATGAAGATGAAAAGTTCGATGCCTTTATTAGCCTAATTTGTTTCAACAATGGAGTAAATTAGCCTAATTTGTTCAACAATGGAGTAAAATAAGGGATTGTAGTTAACAATGATTTTTTACTATAAATAAGTTCCATAGATAATTACTAAAACACCCTTTGAGATTAATAAATATATATTTATAATGAAAATTTTTGATTGGTTAGAATTGGTTTTCTTGGTTTTCTTAAAACTATATGGTTTTCTTAGGATCCCTCCTCCTCTCTCTCTCTCTCTCTCTCTATATATATATATATAGACTTACAAGCCTAAAATAGAATCTTCTCTTCTCCTCTCTCTAATAAGTTATATATATATATATATATATATATATATATATATATATATATATATAGATATATATATATATATATATATATATATATATATATATATATATATATATATATAGCGTATTAAAACTTATTATACTTTTACAAACAATATTCTCTTTTAGGCTTGTGAGTCGCTTTTATATATAAGCTCGGACTTTTATTTTTTATAGAGTATATAACATAAACCACATTTATCTTTATAACTAATTTCACGTTGCAACCTTTATATTTGTTAATTACACTAAACAATCTTTATCTAACTAGTCGCTTCTATATATAATGTAATATCTTGTATTTTTCAGTTAATTGAAAGTTATCATCATTTATTCATGTAAGGACCATTATGGTCAATTATGAAATTTATGGGTTACTTATGCTTATTTCTTAGCTGTCTTTAATTTTTTGATCTGAAAGTTAATAATTTAATTATTAAATTGAACTTAATAGTAAATAATAAGAGTAATGATAATAATAGTAATAATAATAATAATAATAATAATAATATAATAATAATAATAATAATAATAATATAATATAATAATAATAATAATAAGAGTAATAATAGTAATATAGTAATAATATAAAAATAATAATAATAATAAGAATAATAATAATAATAATAATAATAAAATAATAATAATATAATAATAATAATAGCAAATTATAATAACAATAATAATAATAATAATAATAATAATAATAATAATAATAATAATAAAGATAATATTGTAAATAATAATTATAATTTGTAAGAGTTATTAAACGTAAAAATGTTTAAAACTTAAGCTTAGGGGGCTTGATGACAATTTATAAACTTTAAATAAAAGTTTAAGCATAAAATAATAACATTCAAAGTTGAGGGATTGTTCTGTAAAATGGAAAATCCAAACCCCCATTTGGGTTTCTCTCTCCCCGTATTTCCGGCCGCCGGCCGGCCAAGCTCGACGCGGTGCCGACGAGACCAAAAAACGGTTAAAATAAACTCGAATTAAAGTCCGAACGAGGCAATCACTTTGGGGGGAAACGACTCGAACTTGAATTTGGGTGTTAAACACGGTTATAGTGACATTTGAAAGTGAAACCGAACCCACAATCGAATTCCACGCGTTTCAACTCCCAAATTATGTTGGTAATCAAATTAATCAACCAGAAACGTTTGTTTAATCATTGCAAAGCTTAATGTGTAGTTTAATTCTAGTTAAACCATCAATTAATTGTCCGATTATAACCGAAACACCCAAACCATATTCGAAACCCATTCGACGTGAAAACGTTCAAATCGGAACTATTTAACAGAGGGGAAAGCTTCCATTCGACCCCTTTCAACTTTCTATACCTCCAATTGCTTGAAGATTCCACTCGATCATCGATTTCAAGCACCCCTATTCATGGCATAAGAACTGAAGCTAAACCGGGTGAAATCAATTTAATTCGATTCTAATCACGTAAGTTTCATACATCTTTGTAAGGCCCCGTTCCCGGGACGCCTACAGTTGCTCATTCATCGCACGTAAAACATAATATTTACATTTTTCCTTTCATAAATCGTTGCAGCGGAATCATAAAAACACATTTTCATCTCATCAAAATACTTTTGCAAAATAATACAACCGTTCCTTTAACAATATCATTTTACATTTATTACAAAAGCATTAACATAAGGATGTCATCCAAAACACGCTGAGTAGCCGCCCCGTGCCATCCTCAGCAACATACCTGCCAACTGGAAACACATCAAAGTCAGCGTTGCTGAGTGAGTTCTAGTTTTATAATAAAACATACTTTTCTTTCGTAAAACCGTTCATTACTTTCATGCGATCATACATCGTACGTACATACAGATAGTATAATTATTATCTTCCATTACGTTCGTTACAATCATCATTCATCGTACATCATTATCTATCACTTCTTTCTAGATCCTGTCAGGCTTTACCCTCTTCATGGCACTCAACCACGATTACTGAGGTCGAATGACAAGGACCCGTTTAGTACATTCGGCCCTATGGAGTAAAGGGAAGTGCGGATCTGGAGTGTTTGGACGAGAAATAAAGGCTTTGCAGCAAGCGGAGTTTGTTTACGTACATTTCATACATTCGTTCTTTTCATCATTACCTTTTCATTCATCAACTCACGCCATACTCCCGACTCATGTCCGAAGACTGGTACATGCGTCGGGGTCTGTACACAAACCCCGACTCATGTCCGAAGACTGATACAGCACCGGAGTACGCGATTCGTTTCTCTTTCATCTCATCTCAGTCTCACGCACTACTCCCGACTTATGTCCGAAGACTGATACTCATGTTCGAAGACTGATACTGTGCCGGGGCCTGTACACAAACCCCCGACTCATCCTTTTCTCCCCCCTTCACGATGGCCCTTCATTATGCCCTCCAGATCGGGTGATCCCCCTTTCCCTCCCCCCTTACGATGGCTTCATTCTCCTCCAGTGAGGCCAATGGCCTTCATTTATCCCACCCAGTCGGCCGAAGGCTTCATTCTCCCTCCAGTCGGCCGAATGACTTAATTCTCCTCCAGTCGGCCGAATGGAATCCTTCATTCCCTCCCTCCAGTCGGCCGAATGGCCTTCATTCTCCCTCCGAGTCATCCGAATGGCCTTCATTCTTCCTCCAGTCGATCGCCCTAGCCCTAATGATGACCAGCATTCAGTTCATCCCCGACTGCAGCCGAGAGTTTTTGGCCTCCAAACTGTCACACCCTCAAAATCCACGTGCGAGAGTTTTACCGCGAGGCGTGTGAACAAACACGGATCACAGTCAATAGTTACTCAGAACGACTCTTATGCCCATGATTAAAATAAAACAACCAGAGTTCAACTTTAAATTGTGCGGAAGGCGTTTGAAAACAACCCAAAGAAATAAAAGTATAACTATGGCAAACATGTGCCAACCCAAAAGAGTAAACAATAATCATTAAATGCTAAAATGTCTTGAAGACCGAGTCTTAGAATGCAAGTGAACCATGTTGTGCTCCTATGGCAAGCAGCTAATGACTTGAGAATAGCATACTAAAGTGTCAACACAATGGTTGGGGAGTTCAAGAGTTGATATTCAAACATAAACAGTTTAATAATAGATATACTAGTAGTAGGCATTGTAACAGATAGCTAGTCCATTAACAAATAAATATTAATGCATAGTGATTTCGCAATTGAAGCTGACTGTGTTACGTTGTTGCCTCCTGTCAGGACTCAACAGGTCGTGACAATGTTCAATAGGAAAATTGCACCCGGTTGACCTCGAGTCACACAGGTGGGGCTCGTCAGACCCAGTAGTATACCCAAGTCCTCCGCCTATTCAAATTAACAATTCGAAAGTGTGAGGACTTTCCCATGATAAACAGCACTATATTAATATTAGCACAACTAAAATATACATAAAGCGTTTGTAGTTTACCGGTATGCTATCTCCCCCAAAAGAGATTAAATAAAGAGTGGGGCATGAACTCACCTGATATGCGTATAGATACTTAGAGTTTGACTTGACTGACATGAGTGACAGACAACCCTCAGGAGTAAGCTACAACCAAAGACTCAGGTTTCAGAAAATAATACATTTGACTCAGTTGACCCGTTTGACCCGTTGGTGACTTTATGTGTTTTAAAACCATTTAAGCAACCATACACATATATCATACAAGTCAAACTGTCACACCCTCAAAATCCACGTGCGGAGTTTTACCGCGAGGCGTGTGAACAACACGGATCACAGTCAATAGTTACTCAGAACGACTCTATATGCCATGATTAAAATAAAACAACCAAAGTTCAACTTTAAATTGTGCGGAAGCGTTTTGAAAACAACCCAAAGAAATAAAAGTATAACTATGGCAAAACATGTGCCAACCCAAAAGAGTAAACAATAATCATTAAAATGCTAAAATGTCTTGAAGACCGAGTCTTAGAATGCAAGTGAACCATGGAGTGCTCCTATGGCAAGCAAGCTAATGACCTGAGAATAGCATACTAAAGTGTCAACACAATGGTTGGTGAGTTCAAGAGTTGATATTCAAACATAACAGTTTAATAATAGAGATATACTAGTAGTGCATTGTAACAGATAGCTAGTCCATTAACAATAAATATTAATGCATAGTGATTTCGCAATTGAAGCTGACTGTGTTACGTTGTTGCCTCCTGTCACGACTCAACAGGTCGTGACAATGTTCAATAGGAAAATTGCACCCGGTTGACCTCGAGTCACACAGGTGGGGCTCGTCAGACCCAGTAGTACTACCCAAGTTTCCCCGCTATTCAATATTAACAATTCGAAAGTGTGAGGACTTTCCCATGATAAACAGCACTATATTAATATTATGCACAACTAAAATATACAAAAGCGTTTGTAGTTTACCGTATGCTATCTCCCCCAAAAGAGATTAAATAAAGAGTGGGGCATGAACTCACCTGATATGCGTATAGATACTTAGAGTTTGACTTGACTGACAGAGTGAACAGACAACCCTCAGAGTAAGCTACAACCAAAGACTCAGGTTTCAGAAAATAATACATTTGACTCAGTTGACCCGTTTGACCCGTTGGTGACTTTATGTGTTTTAAACCATTTAAGCAACCATACCATATATCATACAAGTTAACATTCAATGGTTCATGAGTAGCTCATTATCCAGGTGTATCACATAGATCATCATACAAACCAAGTATCATACAAGTCATGCGAATCTAGAACATTATCATGTCCACTAGTTACAACATAAGTAACATGTCACACAAAGATCAAATCACGCACCACACATGCCATGAAGCCACTCACGACTTCACACCCTAAACCCTGCCAATCCTACTAAGTAGGGGCCTTAGATTCGCACGCGTGTATGCTGATCACATTCACATTCACTAACCATTTCATACATTCAACATCACACAACAATCAATTTCCAATCCCAAGCATGATATCTAACTACTAATCCACATCAATATCATACATGCTCATCAAAGTCCTAACACCACTCATGATTATCCAAACATCTCATACAACAATATTAACATGTTCCAACCACATTAGAATTCATCTATGAACTTACTAACATGCTCCTAACATCTCAAACATGATCAAACTATCATCTTTCACATTTTGCATAAATAAAGTTTCCCTTTTGGGAAAGCACATCCCAAAATCTATCAAACATCCTATACATTCATGAATTCATTAATAATATACCAATTCAAGTTCATATCAACATCTAAGCATGATCAACAACATCCAAACATCATAACTCATCAATTCATATCCTAAAAAGTTTACTATCTTTAGTAATGTATGAACTATAGCATGTGTTCTTGAATTCCCAATGCTCACAACAACAATCTAACATCTAATCATCACCATGAACACATCCATAACATCAATTCATCACTAATTCAACATTACATGCAAAATAAAGTTACTATTCTTAGTAACCTATGAACATCAACATCAATTCACCAATCTCTTGCAAAATCAATGTAACCTAGCATCCATACAATCTATTAAACATCAAACATTCATCAAACAATCATCATTCATCATAGTTCTACAAATTTTCGAATTAGGGTTTGCTTCAACCATAGTCATGATTAATCCACTAAAACTACACAATTCATGCATAATCAACGTTAACTAACATGTATACAATCTAACTAACGTATTAACCACATCAACAACATCAATTTCGACTCCATGAACCCATTCACGATTTTAGGTTCGGCCCTCAACAAAACTCACAAACATGAAAAATCTAACCTTTAAACGTGTTATAGCTTGCAATTGATGATTCCTATGTGTTGTATGCCTTGTAATCGAACCAAAATCGCAGATTCTTGCTTGTTCAGGCTGATTTCGAAGTGGGGAGGGGGTGGGAGTGTAGGTTACGGCCGAATGGGGTGGGGGGATTAGGGTTAGTGTTTTTGTTTAGTTTTAATTTCCATATTACAATTACCCTTTAACCCTTGTAATTTGTATTTTATAAAAACTAAGCTTAAACTCTTTGTAAAGTGTTTTTTAACTTAATAATATAAAGATATAAACTAATGGAAATCATTATATATCTTATCTTTATAAAACACAAGACATACGAATAAATAGGCACGTTTCCGCGTTACGCGATTAATTTTCTAATTAACATTTTAAAAACATGCAACACATAAACATAACACAATAATCACATAATCAATTAGATCTCATTAATTTAACATTATTCATTATTATTAGGTCACCAACGTTAAACGACAACTAGTGTGTGTTCACGACACGTGTATGCAAGACTTAACGGAACTAACGGAGTTTGGTAACGGAAATTTACCGGATGTCACATTATCCCCATGTTGAAAGAATTTTCGTCCCGAAAATTGCGTTACATGGTGAGAGTGTTCCATCACTGGTCTACTGCATTGGCACACAGAAATCGAAATCGAGTGAGTTTTGGATGAGTTGTCACATCATCCCCATGTTGAAAGAATTTCGTCCCGAAATTTAAATCAATACCTTCGTCTGCTGGCATCGTCTTCTCGAATAGTTAGGGGTACTTAAGCTTCATTTGGTCTTCTCGCTCCCATGTGAATTCCGGTCCACGTCGCGAATTCCAACGGATTTTGACAATAGGTATCTTGCTTTGCTTAAGTGTTTTCACCTCACGGTCCATCACCTCAACTGGTTCTTCAATAAAACGCAATTTTTCATCCACTTGAACTTCTTCTAGTGGTACGACCATCGTTTCATCAGTTATGCACTTCTTTAAGTTTGATACGTGAAATACATCATGGATTCCACTTAGCGAATCAGGTAGGGCTAGACGATAGGCCACTGGACCTATTCTTTCCACTATTTCAAATGGTCCAACGTACCTCGGGTTTAGCTTTCCTCGCTTGCCAAACCGAACTACGCCTTTCCATGGTGAAACTTTCAATAAAACCTTGTCACCAACCTGAAACTCTAAAGGTTTCCGTCTCTTATCAGCATAACTCTTTTGTCGGTCTCGCGCTGCCGCCATACGGTTCGTATCTGTACGATCTTCTCGGTTGTCTCATGAATTAACTCGGGACCTGTTAGCTGACTATCACCAATTTCTGCCCAGCAAACCGGTGATCTACATTTTCTCCCATACAACGCTTCGAAAGGTGCTGCTTGTATGCTAGTATGATAACTGTTGTTATAAGAAAACTCCACCAATGGCAGGTGAATTTCCCAGTTATTCCCGAAGTCAATTACACAAGCACGTAGCATATCCTCCAACGTCTGTATGGTACGCTCACTCTGGCCATCCGTTTGCGGGTGATAAGCAGTACTCATATCTAATCGTGTACCCAAAGATTTCTGCAATGATTGCCAGAAGTGTGACGTGAAACGAGCGTCGCGGTCAGAGATAATTGAGATCGGTACACCGTGTCTCGAAACGATCTCCTTGAGGTACAGGCGGGTTAATTTTTCCATCTTGTCAGTTTCCTTTATTGCAAGAAAATGAGCAGATTTTGTCAAATATTCGGGTTGCTTGCAATAGTCAGGATGGTTTTGATATTCCACCTTTACTTCAGCAGGTCAAGCACTTGCTCACATACGTAGCACATCCGCTTTCATGTAGGCCACGAATAGTGCGCCTTTAGATCGTGATACATTTGTCGGATCCAGGATGTATAGAATACTTAGATTTGTGTGCCTCGCTCATAACTAAGTCTCTCAGATTTCCATAGGCAGACACCCAAAGTCTATCCATGAAATACCGAATTCCATCCTCCTTCATCACCAGCTGTTTATCCATTCCTCTCAATGCCTCAGAACCAACATTTTCCGCTTTTAAAGCTTCTATCTGTGCCTCCTTGACTTGTTCGGCAGATGAGTACTGATAGTAAGCTGCAAAGCTCGCACCCGTCTGGGTTTAGCTGTCCTTCCGGCTTATCGCTTAAGGCATCGGCGACCATTGTTCGCCTTTCCGGATGGTATTTAATAGCACAATCGTAGTCGTTTAGCGTTTAGCAGTTCCCACCCAACGTCGTTGCCTCATATTCAATTCCTTTTGCTCAAAGATATGTTGAAGACTCTGTGATCGGTGTAAATAGTGCACTTGGTACCGTACAAGTATTGTCTCCAAATCTTTAAGGCAAAGACTACTGCACCCAACTCTAAGTCATGAGTAGTATAGTTCTTCTCATGAACTTTTAATTGTCTCGAGGCGTAGGCTATCACCTTGTCTCGCTGCCATTAAGACACAACCCAATCCTTAAATGGATGCATCACAATACACCACGAAGTCATCCGTCCCCTCTGGCAGTGCTATGATAGTATCGGCGCGGTACAGAGTTTCTGCTTTAACGATTGAAAAGCCGATTCTTGACTCTCGCCCCCCATTTTGTATGTCGTCCCTTTGTGAGTCAAGTTGTGAGAGGTTGTGCGATCTTAGAGAATCCCTCTATGAATCGTCGATAATAACCTGCTAATCCCAAAAATTGTCTTATCTCACTCGGCGTTTTGGGTGTGGTCCAATTCTTTATCGCCTCAATTTTGGCAGGATCAGCATGTATCCCTTTCTCATTAACAATATGACCTAGAAATTGCATTCTCGTATCCAAAAGTCACACTTAGAGAATTTGGCGTACAGTTGTTCCTTTTTCAATAGCTCTAAGATCATTCGCAAATGCTCCTCATGGTCTTCCTTGGTCCTGGAATATATCAGTATATCATCGATAAACACAATGAGGAACTGATCGAGGTAGGGTTTGCACACACGGTTCATGAGGTCCATAAACACAGCAGGTGCATTTGTCAACCCAAAAGGCATGACCAAAGAACTCATAATGACCGTAGCGGGTACGAAACGCAGTTTTGGAAATGTCTTCTTCGCGGACTCTGAGTTGATGATAGCCGGATCTCAAGTCAATCTTCGAATAATAACTTGATCCTCGGAGTTGGTCAAACAGTCATCGATACGAGGTAGAGGGTATCGGTTCTTGACTGTTACTATTTATTTAACTCCCTATAGTCAATACAACATCCGAAATGTGCCATCCTTCTTGACAAACAGAGTAGGGGCTCCCCAAGGTGATGTACTAGGTCGATAAAGCCCTTATCTAAAAGCTCCTGGAGTTGTGACGACAACTCCTTGTAGTTTCGTTCGGTGCTAATTGATAAGGTGCTCTAGCAATCGGGGCTGCGCCGGGAGGGAGTTAGCTCAATTTGGAAATTCCACTTGACGATGAGGTGGTTAATCCAGGAAGATCCTCTGGAAACACCTCTGGAAAGTCGCGCACTATGGGAATATCCTCCATTCTCCTTCTTTCGCTTGCTTATCGGTTACAAGTGCTAGAATAGCCACACGACCCTTTCGTAGTAACTTTTGGGCTTTCATGAACGAGATGATGCCTATCACGCACCACTTCTATCACCTCGGACTGTAAGAATTTTGTCATCACAGGAATTCGTATGATCTTCTCATGACATATAACTTCCGCTTGCTTGCTTGCTAGAAAGCCAATCCATGCCTATCACAACATTAAAACTCCCCAGCGTAACAGCCATAAGATCTATAACGAAAGTATGACAGCAAGTTCTATCTTACAGCTTTAAGGATATGCGTTACATGGATCTATTTACCGTCAGCCAATTCTACGGTGTATTTAGATTCTAAGGCGGAAGGTCATATCACTTAAAAAGACTACAGAATTTTAAGGACACGAAACTCCTATCAGCTCCAGTATCGAATAGTACCGTAGCAAAGCAACCATAACAGAGAATCTACCAGTAACAGTTGTAGGATCATTTAGAGCCTCACCTGAGCCAATGACGGAAGGCTCTCCTTTGGCTCCATCTGATTACCGCCAATATTACCATTACCATTCCACCGTTGTTGTTATTACAATGTTGTTGTTGTTATTGTTGTTGTTGTTGTGTCCATTTCCGTTGTTGCCATTTCCATTTCTCCTTAGTTGTGGGCAATTTCGCCTGTATGTATTGCCCTCTTTCTACATTCAAAACAACCCTTAGGAGTTTTTCTGAGGTTGTTGTGTCCTCCTAACAGCTCACCACGGCAATCCTTTGCAGCGTGTCCAATTTTACCACAACGCTGACACTTGAAGTTATCACATCTTTCCACATGATGATAGTTGCACCGAGTTGCACTTCGGGTGTCTACCACCATAACCACTGGGTCCTTGATTATTTGCAGTCGTTTGGTGGAAGTTACGATTATTGTCGAACCTCCGTTGTTCCTGGACGGCGCTGTTGTTGTTGCTGTTGAGGTTGGGGTTGACCGCCAGAAGATGATGATGCTTGGTGTTGTTGGCACTATCCCACTTTCTTTTGTTATCGGGCACGCTTGCCACGGCGCCCCGCTTGGGTAGACGTCCTTGTTCCACGGCTTGGTCAGTTAGCTTATGAGCTAACTAGATGGCTTGCTGTATGGTGGTTGGGTTGGAAGCAGTTACCATACTTTGAATTCGCGGGTACTAGCCCCCGTATGTAATGCTCGATCCTTTTATGCATCTCATTCACCATTTCCCGGGCATAGTGTTGATAGTTCGTGAGTTCTGGTGGTGTAGGCCTCGATTTCCTCGAGCCCTGCATCTTCAGTTGCCAGAACTCTATCTCCAACTTCTGCACCTCATTGCGAGGACAGTACTCCTCGGTCATCATTGTTTTGAATTCAGCCCACGGCAGTCCATTAGCCAATGCTTGCCCAACATCTAGACTTGCGCATTCCACCAGGATAAGGCGGCACCCTCCAGGGTCCCGGTGGCATATTTCACCTGTTCAGCAGGTGGGAGCAGTTGCACTTGGAGAATACGGACTCCGTCTTCTCAACCAGCGTACTAGTCCCACAGCACCTTCAGTACCGCTGTAGGTATGTGGCTTACAGTCCATGAAGGACTTATAAGTACACGCCGGTGGTCCTGCTTTAACACAACAAATATTGATCAGACAACCTATACGGTTACACAGGATATTCGGTTTAACTTTCAATCATGTTTACCTGCTGGCTGTCCCGCTTGGGCAGCAACCACCGCTGCCTGAATCAGGGCAGCTATCTCAGCAGGGGTCATGTTCACGGCACCACCGCCATGGTCTCCGGCGCCACGTCCACGTCTGCCGCCCACGCCCACGTCGCGTCCACGTCCACGGGCGTCCATTTTCACTTTACATTCACAAATACAATAATGAGTAACATCAAACACATTTATCTCATTGAAGTACAGTAAACAATAAAGAAAATATAAATCATCACAACCACAACATTCATAACAAAAATAATAACCAAAGTAAATAAATTGCAAATGAGTCACAATGTATTCATCAATGTCAAAATTTAAGTTTTGTCGTTCGAGTGGGGAAACAACCCTTCCCACATAGGTTTCAAAGAAAAAACACTACGTAGTCTAAGTCATATAAGAAAGTCAATCGACAATATCTGACCCATCACTGTCATCTTCCTTCCTCCGGGTTCCTCCTCCAGGTTCCTCATCCTCAGGGTCTACGCAGGAGCAGGAGCTATAGCAATTTGAAGTGCTGCCAGCTGAGCTTCCAAGGTAGCAATCCTATCATCAGCCACTGCATCCCTCTGTTCGCGAGCAGCCACGCGTCCTCTGAGTGCTATGATCCCATCTTCCATTTGGTAACACCGTTTAGGGTCTTTCCATGGCGCTCCTCGAGTTCATCCACCCTATGCCGTAGTTTGTACACCTCGGTCTGCAGCGTACAAACGTCACTCGTGAGTCGCCTGACTCGATGCTGCTCTGTCCAGTGCTGCCACCAATGCAGCAATCAACTGCTCATTGGACTGCACCGTCCGGGGAAGTGAAGGCATTGCTTGATCAGAGTTACTTCTCGTTCCGGTCTCGGGTCAGGTACGCGTTCCCTATACATGATGTGATTGACAAACCTAGGTTAAAAACTCCAGTCCCTTGGGGGGTCACGCTTCATCAACGCAAAAGGTTGATCCCAATCAAACTCCCTCGAGGATAATCTAAACGAGGCCAGTCGAGTCCATCATCAGGTACAGGTGCGGGAGGTGGGGACTCGGATCGTGCAGGTGATGAAGGTCGTTTACCAGGAGCTCTTGATGACGATGCCATGCTGCAGATAGTGTGACGTGTATGCCAATGAGTATACAGTATATGAAAATAAAGTACAGGTAACTAACTAACTGTGTGCGGTTATAGTCTAGTGTGTATGCAACCTAGTTCCCTATAACCAATGGCTCTGATACCAATCTGTCACACCCTCAAAATCCACGTGCGGAGTTTTACCGCGAGGCGTGTGAACAAACCAGGATCACAGTCAATAGTTACTCAGAACGACTCTATATGCCATGATTAAATAAAACAACCAAAGTTCAACTTTAAATTGTGTGGAGGCGTTTTGAAAACAACCCAAAGAAATAAAAGTGTAACTATGGCAAAACATGTGCCAACCCAAAAGAGTAAACTATAATCATTAAAATGCTAAAATGTCTTGAAGACCGAGTCTTAGAATGCAAGTGAACCATGTTGTGCTCCTATGGCAAGCAAGCTAATGACCTGAGAATAGCATACTAAAGTGTCAACACAATGGTTGGTGAGTTCAAGAGTTGATATTCAAACATAAACAGTTTAATAATAGAGATATACTAGTAGTGCATTGTAACAGATAGCTAGTCCATTAACAAATAAATATAATATATTAATGCATAGTGATTTTGCAATTGAAGCTGACTGTGTTACGTTGTTGCCTCCTGTCAGGACTCAACAGGTCGTGACAATGTTCAATAGGAAAAATTGCACCGGTTGACCTCGAGTCACACAGGTGGGGCTCGTCAGACCCAGTAGTACTACCCAAGTTTCCCCGCTATTCAATATTAACAATTCGAAAGTGTGAAGACGTTCCCATGATAAAAAGCACTATATTAATATTATGCACAATTAAAATATACATAAAGCGTTTGTAGTTTACCGGTATGCTATCTCCCCAAAAGAGATTAAATAAAGAGTGGGGCATGAACTCACCTGATATGCGTATAGATACTTAGAGTTTGACTTGACTGACAGAGTGAACAGACAACCCTCAGAGGTTACCTAGATCATATAAGCATATGAGTACGTGCAATAGAGAACATGTGAAACCCTAAGTACACTACAACCAAAGACTCAGGTTTCAGAAAATAATACATTTGACTCAGTTGACCCGTTTGACCCGTTGGTGACTTTATGTGTTTTAAACCATTAAGCAACCATACACATATATCATACAAGTTTAACATTCAAATGGTTCATGAGTAAGCTATATATCCAGGTGTATCACATAGATCATCATACAACCAAGTATCATATAAGTCATGCGAATCTAGAACATTATCATGTCCACTAGTTACAACATAATTAACAGTCACACAAAGATCAAATCATGCACCACATGCCATGTGAAGCCACTCACGACTTCACACCCTAAACCCTGCCAATCCTACTAAGTAGGGGCCTCAGATTCGCACGCGTGTATGCTGATCACATTCACATTCACTAACCATTTTCATACATTCAACATGCATCACAACAATCAATTTCCAATCCCAAGCATGATATCTTAACTACTAATCCACATCAATATCATACATGCTCATCAAAGTCCTAACACCACTCATGATTATCCAAACATCTCATACAACAATATTAACATGTTCCAACACACTAGAATTCATCTATGAACTTACTAACATGCTCCTAACATCTCAAACATGACCAAACTATCATCTTTCATATTTTGCATAAATAAAGTTTCCCTTTTGGAAAGCACACCCAAAATCTATCAAACATCCTATACATTCATGAATTCATTAATAATATACCAATTCAAGTTCATATCAACATCTAAGCATGATCAACAACATCCAACATCATAACTCACCAATCCATACCTAAAAGTTACTATCTTTAGTAATGTATGAACTATAGAATGTGTTCTTAAATTCCCAATGCTCAAATCAACAATCTAACATCTAATCATCACCAAGAATACATCCATAACATCAATTCATCACTAATTCAACATTACATGCAAAATAAAGTTACTATTCTTAGTAACCTAAAACATCAACATCAATTCACCAATCTCTTGCAAAATCAATGCAACCTAGCATCCATACAATCTATTAAACATCAAACATTCATCAAACAATCATCATCATCAATAGTTCTACAAATTTTCGAATTAGGGTTTGCTTCAAGCCATAGTTCATGATTAATCCACTAAAACTACACAATTCATGCATAATCAACGTTAACTAACATGTATACAATCTAACTAACGTATTACCAACATCAACTAACATCAATTTCGACTCCATGAAGACCCATCACGATTTTAGGTTCGGCCCTCAACAAAAAACTCACAAAAACATGAAAAATCTAACCTTTAAACGTGTTATAGCTTGCAATTGATGATTCCTATGTGTTGTATGCCTTGTAATCGAACCAAAATCGCAGATTCTTGCTTGTTCAAGGCTGATTTCGAAGTGGGGAGGAGGTGGGAGTGAGGGGTTACGGCCGAATGGGGTGGGGGGGGGGATTAGGGGTTAGTTGTTTTTGTTTAGTTTTAATTCCATATTACCCTTTTAAGCCCTTGTAATTTGTATTTTATAAAAACTAAGCTTTAAACTCTTTGTAAAGTGTTTTTAATTAATAATATAAAGATATAACTAATGGAAATCATTATATATCTTATCGTTTATAAAAACACAAGACGTACGAATAAATAGGCACGTTTCCGCGTTACGCGATAATTTTCTAATTAACATTTTAAAAATATGTAAACACATATAACATAACACACATAATCACATAATCAATTAGATTCTCATTAATTTAACATTATTCATTATTATTAGGTCACCAACGTTAAACGACAACTAGTGAGTGTTCACGACACGTGTATGCAAGACTTAACGGAACTAACGGAGTTTGGTAACGGAAATTTACCGGATGTCACATTATCCCCATGTTGAAAGAATTTTCGTCCCGAAAATTGCTTTACATGGTGAGAGTGTTCCATCACTGGTCTACTGCATTGGCACACAGAAATCGAAATCGAGTGAGTTTTGGATGAGTTGTCACATCATCCCCATGTTGATAGAAATTTCGTCCCGAAATTTAAATCAATACCTTCGTCTGCTGGCATCGTCTTCTCGAATAGTTAGGGGTACTTAAGCTTCATTTGGTCTTCTCGCTCCCATGTGAATTCCGGTCCACGTCGCGAATTCCAACGGATTTTGACAATAGGTATCTTGCTTTGCTTAAGTGTTTTCACCTCACGGTCCATCACCTCAACTGGGTTCTTCAATAAAACGCAATTTTTCATCCACTTGAACTTCTTTCTAGTGGCACGACCATCGTTTCAATCAGTTATGCACTTTTTTAAGTTTGATACGTGAAATACATCATGGATTCCACTTAGCGAATCAGGTGTAGGGCTAATCGATAGGCCACTGGACCTATTCTTTCCACTATTTCAAAAGGTCCAACGTACCTCGGGTTTAGCTTTTCTCGCTTGCCAAACCGAAGTACGCCTTTCTATGGTGAAACATTCAATAAAACCTTGTCACCAACCTGAAACTCTAAAGGTTTCCGTCTCTTATCAGCATAACTCTTTTGTCAGTCTCGCGCTGCCGCCATACGGTTTCGTATCTGTACGATCTTCTCGGTTGTCTCATGAATTAACTCGGACCTGTTAGCTGACTATCACCAATTTCTGCCCAGCAAACGGTGATGATCTACATTTTCTCCCATACAACGCTTCGAAAGGTGGTGCTTGTATGCTAGTATGATAACTGTTGTTATAAGAAAACTCCACCAATGGCAGGTGAATTTCCCAGTTATTCCCGAAGTCAATTACACAAGCACGTAGCATATCCTCCAACGTCTGTATCGTACGCTCACTCTGGCCATCCGTTTGCGGGTGATAAGCAGTACTCATATCTAATCGTGTACCCAAAGATTTATGCAATGATTGCCAGAAGTGTGACGTGAAACGAGCGTCGCGGTCAGAGAAATAATTGAGATCGGTACACCGTATCTCGAAACGATCTCCTTGAGATACAGGCGGGTTAATTTTTCCATCTTGTCAGTTTCCTTTATTGCAAGAAAATGAGCAGATTTTGTCAATCGATCCACAATCACCCATATCGTGTCACAACAAGTACTAGTCCTGGGCAACTTGGTAATAAAATCCATGGAGATTTGTTCCCATTTCCACATGGGTATTTCGGGTTGCTGCAATAGTCCGGATGGTTTTTGATATTCCACCTTTACTTTCAAGCAGGTCAAGCACTTGCTCACATACGTAGCTACATCCGCTTTCATGTTAGGCCACGAATAGTGCGCCTTTAGATCGTGATACATTTTGTCGGATCCAGGATGTATAGAATACTTAGATTTGTGTGCCTCGCTCATAACTAAGTCTCTCAGATTTCCATAGGCAGACCACCCAAAGTCTATCCATGAAATACCGAATTCCATCCTCCTTCATCACCAGCTGTTATCCATTCCTCTCAATGCCTCAGAACCAACATTTTCCGCTTTTAAAGCTTCTATCTGTGCCTCCTTGACTTGTTCGGCCAGATGAGTACTGATAGTAAGCTGCAAAGCTCGCACCCGTCTGGGTTTAGCTGTTTCCTTCCGGCTTAAGGCATCGGCGACCACGTTCGCCTTTCCCGGATGGTATTTAATAGCACAATCATAGTCGTTTAGCAGTTCCACCCAACGTCGTTGCCTCATATTCAATTCCTTTTGCTCAAAGATATGTTGAAGACTCTTGTGATCGGTGTAAATAGTGCACTTGGTACCGTACAAGTAATGTCTCCAAATCTGTAAGGCAAAGACTACTGCACCCAACTCTAAGTCATGAGTAGTATAGTTCTTCTCATGAACTTTTAATTGTCTCGAGGCGTAGGCTATCACCTTGTCTCGCTGCATTAAGACACAACCCAATCCTTAAATGGATGCATCACAATACACCACGAAGTCATCCGTCCCCTCTGGCAGTGCTAGTATCGGCGCGGTACAGAGTTTCTGCTTTAACGATTGAAAAGCCGATTCTTGACTCTCGCCCCATTTGTATGTCGTCCCTTTGTGAGTCAAAGTTGTGAGAGGTTGTGCGATCTTAGAGAATCCCTCTATGAATCGTCGATAATAACCTGCTAATCCCAAAATTGTCTTATCTCACTCGGCGTTTTGGGTGTGGTCCAATTCTTTATCGCCTCAATTTTGGCAGGATCAGCATGTATCCCTTTCTCATTAACAATATGACCTAGAAATTGCACTTCTCGTATCCAAAAGTCACACTTAGAGAATTTGGCGTACAGTTGTTCCTTTTTCAATAGCTCTAAGATCATTCGCAAATGCTCCTCATGGTCTTCCTTGGTCCTGGAATATATCAGTATATCATCGATAAACACAATGAGGAACTGATCGAGGTAGGGTTTGCACACACGGTTCATGAGGTCCATAAACACAGCAGGTGCATTTGTCAACCCAAAAGGCATGACCAAGAACTCATAATGACCGTAGCGGGTACGAAACGCAGTTTTGGAAATGTCTTCTTCGCGGACTCTGAGTTGATGATAGCCGGATCTCAAGTCAATCTTCGAATAATAACTTGATCCTCGGAGTTGGTCAAACAGGTCATCGATACGAGGTAGAGGGTATCGGTTCTTGACTGTTACTTTATTTAACTCCCTATAGTCAATACACATCCGAAATGTGCCATCCTTCTTGACAAACAGAGTAGGGGCTCCCCAAGGTGATGTACTAGGTCGAATAAAGCCCTTATCTAAAAGCTCCTGGAGTTGTGACGACAACTCCTGTAGTTCGTTCGGTGCTAATCGATAAGGTGCTCTAGCAATCGGGGCTGCGCCGGGAGTTAGCTCAATTTGGAATTCCACTTGACGATGAGGTGGTAATCCAGGAAGATCCTCTGGAAACACCTCTGGAAAGTCGCGCACTATGGGAATATCCTCCATTCTCCTTTCTTTCGCTTGCTTATCGGTTACAAGTGCTAGAATAGCCACACGACCCTTTCGTAGTAACTTTTGGGCTTTCATGAACGAGATGATGCCTATCACAGCACCACTTCTATCACCTCGGACTGTAAGAATTTTGTCATCAACAGGAATTCGTATGATCTTCTCATGACATATAACTTCCGCTTGCTTGCTAGAAAGCCAATCCATGCCTATCACAACATTAAAACTCCCCAGCGTAACAGCCATAAGATCTATAACGAAAGTATGACCAGCAAGTTCTATCTTACAGTCTTTAAGGATATGCGTTACATGGATCTATTTACCGTCAGCCAATTCTACGGTGTATTTAGATTCTAAGGCGGAGGGTATATCACTTAAAAGACTACAGAATTTTAAGGACACGAAACTCCTATCAGCTCCAGTATCGAATAGTACCGTAGCAAAGCAACCATTAACAGAGAATCTACCAGTAACAGTTGTAGGATCATTTAGAGCCTCACCTGAGCCAATGACGGAGGCTCTCCCTTTGGCTCCATCTTTATTACCGCCATTACCATTACCATTTCCACCGTTGTTGTTATTACCATTGTTGTTGTTGTTATTGTTGTTGTTGTTGTGTCCATTTCCGTTGTTGCCATTTCCATTTCTCCTTAGTTGTGGGCAATTTCGCCTGTATTGCCCTTCTTTTCCACATTCAAAACAACCCTTAGGAGTTTTCTGAGGTTGTTGTGTCCTCCTAACCAGCTCACCACGGCAATCCTTTGCAGCGTGTCCAATTTTACCACAACGCTGACACTTGAAGTTATCACATCTTCCCACATGATGATAGTTGCACCGAGTGCACTTCGGGTGTCTACCACCATAACCACTGGGTCCTTGATTATTTGCAGTCGTTTGGTGGAAGTTACGATTATTGTCGAACCTCCGTTGTTCCTGGACCGGCTGTTGTTGCTGTTGAGGTTGGGGTTGACCGCCAGAAGATGATGATGCTTTGGTGTTGTTGGCACTATCCCACTTTCTTTTGTTATCGGGCACGCTTGCCACGGCGCCCCGCTTGGGTAGACGTCCTTGTTCCACGGCTTGGTCAGTTAGCTTATGAGCTAACTAGATGGCTTGCTGTATGGTGGTTGGGTTGGAAGCAGTTACCATACTTTGAATTTCGGGTACTAGTCCCCGTATGTAATGCTCGTTCCTTTTATGCATCTCATTCACCATTCCCGGGCATAGTGTTGATAGTTCGTGAGTTCTGGTGGTGTAGGCCTCGATTTCCGAGCCCTGCATCTTCAGTTGCCAGAACTCTATCTCCAACTTCTGCACCTCATTGCGAGGACAGTACTCCTCGGTCATCATTGTTTTGAATTCAGCCCACGGTAGTCCATTAGCCAATGCTTGCCCCAACATCTGGACTTGCGCATTCCACCAGGATAAGGCGGCACCCTCCAGGGTCCCGGTGGCATATTTCACCTGATCAGCAGGTGGGCAGTTGCACTTGGAGAATACGGACTCCGTCTTCTCGAACCAGCGTACTAGTCCCACAGCACCTTCAGTACCGCTGTAGGTATGTGGCTTACAGTCCATGAAGGACTTATAAGTACACGCCGGTGGTCCTGCTTTAACACAACAAATATTGATCAGACAACCTATACGGTTACACAGGATATTCGGTTTAACTTTCAATCATTGTTTACCTGCTGGCTGTCCCGCTTGGGCAGCAGCCACCGCTGCCTGAATCAGGGCAGCTATCTCAGCAGGGGTCATGTTCACGGCACCACCGCCATGGTCTCCGGCGCCACGTCCACGTCCGCGCCCACGCCCACGTCTGCGTCCACGTCCACGGGCGTCCATTTTCACTTTACATTCACAAATACAATAATGAGTAACATCAAACACATTTATCTCATTGAAGTACAGTAAACAATAAAAAAATAATAAATCATCACAACCACAACATTCATAACAAAAATAATAACCAAAGTAAATAAATTGCAAATGAGTCACAATGTATTCATCAATGTCAAAATTTAAGTTTGTCGTTCGAGTGGGGAAACAACCCTTCCCACATAGGTTTCAAAGAAAAACACTACGTAGTCTAAGTCATATAAGAAAGTCAATCGACAATATCTTACCCATCACTGTCATCTTCCATCTCCTCCGGTTCCTCCTCCTCAGGTTCCTCATCCTCAGGGTCTACTGCAGGAGCAGGAGCTATAGCAATTTGAAGTGCTGCCAGCTGAGCTTCCAAGGTAGCAATCCTATCATCAGCCACTGCATCCCTCTGTTCGCGAGCAGCCACGCGTCCTCTGAGTGCTATGATCCCATCTTCCATTTGGTAACACCCGTTTAGGGTCTTTCCATGGCGCTCGTCGAGTTCATCCACCCTATGCCGTAGTTTGTACACCTCGGTCTGCAGCGTACAAACGTCACTCGAGAGTCGCCTGACTCGATGCTGCTCTGTATCCAGTGCTGCCACCAATGCAGCAATCAACTGCTCATTGGACTGCACCGTCCGGGGAAGTGAAGGCATTGCTTGATCAGAGTTACTTCTCGTTCTCGGTCTCGGGTCAGGTACGCGTTCCCTATACATGATGTGATTGACAAACCTAGGGTAAAAACTCCAGTCCCTTGGGGGTCACGCTTCATCAACGCAAAAGGTTGATCCCAATCAAACTCCCCTCGAGGATAATCTAAACGAGGCCAGTCGAGTCCATCATCAGGTACAGGTGCGGGAGGTGGGGACTCGGATCGTGCAGGTGATGCAGGTCGTTTACCAGGAGCTCTTGATGACGATGCCATGCTGCAGATAGTGTGACGTGTATGCCAATGAGTATACAGTAGATGAAAATAAAGTACAAGTAACTAACTAACTGTGTGCGGTTATAGTCTAGTGTGTATGCAACCTAGTTCCCTATAACCAATGGCTCTGATACCAATCTGTCACACCCTCAAAATCCACGTGCGGAGTTTTACCGCGAGGCGTGTGAACAAACCAGGATCACAGTCAATAGTTACTCAGAACGACTCTATATGCCATGATTAAAATAAAACAACCAAAGTTCAACTTTAAATTGTGTGGAGGCGTTTTGAAAACAACCCAAAGAAATAAAAGTATAACTATGGCAAAACATGTGCCAACCCAAAAGAGTAAACAATAATCATTAAAATGCTAAAATGTCTTGAAGACCGAGTCTTAGAATGCAAGTGAACCATGTTGTGCTCCTATGGCAAGCAAGCTAATGACCTGAGAATAGCATACTAAAGTGTCAACACAATGGTTGGTGAGTTCAAGAGTTGATATTCAAACATAAACAGTTTAATAATAGAGATATACTAGTAGTGCATTGTAACAGATAGCTAGTCCATTAACAAATAAATATTAATGCATAGTGATTTCGCAATTGAAGCTGACTGTGTTACGTTGTTGCCTCCTGTCACGACTCAACAGGTCGTGACAATGTTCAATAGGACAAATTGCACCCGGTTGACCTCGAGTCACACAGGTGGGGCTCGTTAGACCTAGTAGTACTACCCAAGTTTCCCCGCTATTCAATATTAACAATTCAAAAGTGTGAGGACTTTCCCATGATAAACAGCACTATATTAATATTATGCACAGCTAAAATATACATAAAGCGTTTGTAGTTTACCGGTATGCTATCTCCCCCAAAAGAGATTAAATAAAGAGTGGGGCATGAACTCACCTGATATGCGTATAGATACTTAGAGTTTGACTTGACTGGCAGAGTGAACAGACAACCCTCAGAGGTTACCTAGATCATATAAGCATATGAGTACGTGCAACAGAGAACATGTGAAACCCTAAGTACACTACAACCAAAGACTCAGGTTTCAGAAAATAATACATTTGACTCAGTTGACCCGTTTGACCCGTTGGTGACTTTATGTGTTTTAAACCATTTAAGCAACCATACACATATATCATACAAGTTTAACATTCAAATGGTTCATGAGTAAGCTATATTATCCAGGTGTATCACATATATCATCATACAACCAAGTATCATACAAGTCATGCGAATCTAGAACATTATCATGTCCACTAGTTACAACATAATTAACATGTCACACAAAGATCAAATCACGCACCACATGCCATGTGAAGCCACTCACGACTTCACACCCTAAACCCTGTCAATCCTACTAAGTAGGAGCCTCAGATTCGCACGCGTGTATGCTGATCACATTCACATTCACTAACCATTTTCATACATTCAACATGCATCACAACGATCAATTTCCAATCCCAAGCATGATATCTTAACTACTAATCCACATCAATATCATACATGCTCATCAAAGTCCTAACACCACTCATGATTATCCCAACATCTCATACAACAATATTAACATGTTCCCACCACACTAGAATTCATCTATGAACTTACTAACATGCTCCTAACATCTCAAACATGACCAAACTATCATCTTTCATATTTTGCATAAATAAAGTTTCCCTTTTGGGAAAGCACATCCCAAAATCTATCAAACATCCTATACATTCATGAATTCATTAATAATATACCAATTCAAGTTCATATCAACATCTAAGCATGATCAACAGCATCCAAACATCATAACTCACCAATTCCTATCCTAAAAAGTTACTATCTTTAGTAATGTATGAACTATAGCATGTGTTCTTGAATTCCCAATGCTCACATCAACAATCTAACATCTAATCATCACCAAGAATACATCCATAACATCAATTCATCACTAATTCAACATTACATGCAAAATAAAGTTACTATTCTTAGTAACCTAAGAACATCAACATCAATTCACCAATCTCTTGCAAAATCAATGCAACCTAGCATCCATACAATCTATTAAACATCAAACATTCATCAAACAATCATCATTCATCCATAGTTCTACAAATTTTCGAATTAGGGTTTGCTTCAAGCCATAGTTCATGATTAATCCACTAAACTACACAATTCATGCATAATCAACGTTAACTAACATGTATACAATCTAAGTAACGTATTACCAACATCAACTAACATCAATTTCGACTCCATGAAGACCCATTCATGATTTTAGGTTCGGCCCTCAACAAAAACTCACAAAAACATGAAAAATCTAACCTTTAAACGTGTTATAGCTTGCAATTGATGATTCCTATGTGTTGTATGCCTTGTAATCGAACCAAAATCGCAGATTCTTGCTTGTTCAAGGCTGATTTCGAAGTGGGGAGGGGGTGGGAGTGTAGGTTACGGCCGAATGGGGTGGGGGGATTAGGGTTAGTGTGTTTTGTTTAGTTTTAATTTCCATATTTACCCTTTAAGCCCTTGTAATTTGTATTTTATAAAAACTAAGCTTTAAACTCTTTGTAAAGTGTTTTTAACTTAATAATATAAAGATATAAACTAATGGAAATCATTATATATCTTATTTTTATAAAAACACAAGACATACGAATAAATAGGCACGTTTCCGCGTTACGCGATTAATTTTCTAATTAACATTTTAAAAATATGTAAACACATAAACATAACACAATAATCACATAATCAATTAGATTCTCATTAATTTAACATTATTCATTATTATTAGGTCACCAACGTTAAACGACAACTAGTGTGTGTTCACGACACGTGTATGCAAGACTTAACGGAACTAACGGAGTTTGGTAACGGAAATTTACCGGATGTCACACAAACTCATCTAAACCCATTTTAATCCCAAATCGACCATCCTAAACCTTAGGGATGCATACCACAACACCATTCAAGCACACACAAGCTCACAATCAAGACTCAAACGCATCATACACACATACTCATACACAAACGGGTTAAGCATACACACACACGAAAACCCGATTTCAGATGTGTTCCAGTCCCTAAATCGTTTGTAAACAAGTAAAAGAGGGCTCCTAAAACTCACACAACGTTCCGGTCCAGTAGAGCTTCGGTTTGACCCGCTACACGAAGATTTCCACGCTCGAATCCACCCGAACCAAGCTTTTCTCTCTTTTTTCTCCTTCTCTTCTCCTCTCCTCTCTTCTTGGCTGAAAAATGGCAAGAAAGGGGGTGTCTTCCCCATTTTATACTCCCATTCATCAAAGTTTCTCTCGTTGGCGAGTTTGGTCCCTCGACTTTGGACTTTATTTCTTTTTTCTTCTTTCGTCGGCTTCAAAGAAAATTTCCGGGTGTTACAAGTCCACCCCCCTTATATAGGTTTCATCCCCGAAACCTGTTATTCCTTAAACCATCGTGAGCAATTCTGTCTCATCTCCTTTCTAGTCTCCCTCCTAGAGTTCAATCGGTTTACATCGTTTATCCACACACGACTTCTTGTCTATCTCTTGCTACCTTCATCAAGGCCTTGATCCTTTCGAGCTTCTCGATCGTGGCCTCGATCACCTCAATACTTCCATACGGCATTTGACGCTCGGCCTTCACTTGTAAACAAGTAAGGCATTTAATCTCGTACTCCACCATTTCACGCTTCATGCACTTTCCCGCCACTGCCATCAAAATCACCTTTGGAATCGTTGTGACTCAATCATCTTAAACCATCACCGTGATCCCGTCAGGCGCTGTCAACCGTATCATCTTTTTGCGACACACAATGTTCGCTCCGTATACTGCCAAACAATCCACTCCTAGGACTACATCGAAATCGCCTAAGGTCATCACGGATGGTCTAACTGGAAATTTATGACCTTCTAATTTCACGTCACGACCATCTATCGCATAAAAATCCTGGTAGACTTACCTATGGCAATTTCTATATCGAAGGGCTTATCAATACTTCTACTCCTAATGGGCAACTTAGCACAAAAGGCAGCAGAAATGAAACTCCTACTAGCACCAAAGTCAACTAACACCGAAGTTAGAGTTTGGTTTACTAGAAACGTAGCTAACACCACATCGGGGTCCGTCCTAGCTTCCTCCGATCTTCCTCACTCCCAAACCTTCCACCCTAGGCTTCTTGCAATCCCTGCTCTTGTGGCCTTCTCCACCACAAGAATAACACATCCCCATTCTGTAGTTCTTCGCCACATGTCTGGTCCTTCCACAACGGAAACAGACATTGGTCCCCAATCTACATTCCCCGGGGTGTTTTCGTCCACAATTACCACAACCCTTCACCCCCATATTGGAGGTGACCACACATCGGTCATCCACCCTCGCAGCCTTGTTGTTTGGAGTGAAACTATCACGTTCAACCAGCTTTCCTTTCCAGTTCTTGTCGCTGCTACCCTCTTTGTTTACTTCAATCACGGTCGTCTCCTTCACCGCCCTAATTACCTTAGTCACCATAAACGGCAGAATCGTCTGCATCGCTTGTTGAACTCCCGCAACCACAACCTCTTTCATTGCGGTCCTCAGGTTAGCACTATCATCACCGCCTTCCCGGTGATGGATTTCAGGCTCTTCGGGTGCCATTTCAGCAGCCCTTGTCATACTCCTCGTGACACGTTATCCAGCACCACGTCCACCACAACCTTCATCTGACAATACCTTAGGAGATCTACCACCAGCCATTCTCTAAACACACTGAAAGATTAAAACACTAACACGGTCATTCAAGGAACAACTCAGTTTATGTCAAGTATAGTAAGTCCCTAATTACAGCGGCCAGTTGTGATTAGCCACTTACTTTACTCTTCATACCCCAAGCATTACCTGTCCTGACTACATCAGTATCTAAATCTACCAACAACACATAAACCATATAACAT
Source organism: Flaveria ramosissima (assembly GCA_025215565.1). Taxonomy (NCBI): domain Eukaryota; kingdom Viridiplantae; phylum Streptophyta; class Magnoliopsida; order Asterales; family Asteraceae; genus Flaveria; species Flaveria ramosissima. The sequence continues at coordinate 11,041,413 of CM046035.1, forward strand.
ACGCACATAATACCGGTTAACATTACGAAAATACCTTATGGCACGCAGTTACTCAGATTGGCATCCCATTCTCTTTCCGTCCCATTCTCAGTTTAGGTTAAGGTTTATTTTGAAAATTTACCCATTTCACTTAAACTTTGGCTCTAATACCAACTTGTAAGGCCCCGTTCCCGGGACGCCTACAGTTGGTCATTCATCATACGTAAAACATAATATTTACATTTTTCCTTTCATAAATCGTTGCAGTGAAATCATAAAAACACATTTTCATCTCATCAAAATACTTTTGCAAAATAATACAATCGTTCCTTTAACAATATCATTTTACATTTATTACAAAAGCATTAACATAAGAATGCCATCCAAAATACGCTGAGTAGCCGCCCCGTGCTATCCTCAGCAACATACCTGCCAACTGGAAACACATCAAAGTCAGCGTTGCTGAGTGAGTTCTAGTTTTATAATAAAACATATTTTTCTTTCGTAAAACCGTTCATTACTTTCATGCGATCATACATCATACGTACATACAGATAGTATAATTATTATCTTCCAATACATTCGTTACAATCATTCATCGTACATCATTATCTTTCACTTCTTTCTAGATCCTGTCAGGCTTTACCCTCTTCATGGCACTCAGCCACGATTACTGAGGTCGAATGACAAGGACACGTTTACTACATTATTAAGATATTTCGTTAACGTTCATTTCATACATTCGTTCTTTTCATCATTACATTTCTCATTCATCAACTCACGCCATACTCCCGACACATGTCCAAAGACTGGTACTGCGCCGGGGTCTGTACACAAACCCCCGACTCATGTCCGAAGACTGACACAGCACCGGAGTACGCGATTCGTTTCTCTTTCATCTCATCTTAGTCTCACGCACTACTCTCGACTCATGTCCGAAGACTGATACTGTGCCGGGACCTGTACACAAACCCCCGACTCATGTCCGAAGACTGACACAGTACCGGAGTAAGCGATCCACTTCTCATTCATCCGGATCCTGTCTCATGCAACACCCCCGACTCATGTCCGAAGACTGATACTGTGCTGAGGCCTGTAACCAAACCCCCGAATCATGTTCGAAGACTGACACAGTACCGGAGTACGCGACAAGGACGTCTTTCGAGTCTGTTGTGACACAGAGTCGCTCACCTCATACATATGCTTGCAAGCCTTTCATTCGTTCATTCATTCATTAATGCATGCATTCATTCATTACGTTCCTCTTTTCATTATCTTCCACTTTACGTTACATAATACTTTCATTTCATTCATTAACATACTTCGCACAACCACGGGAAAATAATCATACATATTAAGGAACATAAACATAAACATAAACATAAAGCATCACCATACAAGCATCATCATATATACATAACACACATCATACATACTATGCATCACATGCACCGCCAGGCATGACATCACACATAACATCATACATCTCATCATCATCAACATGCCCAGCATAACGTCTATGACCTTGAAAGTCAACTTACACAAGCCTACGGGAACCTCTCGAGTCAAAACCCATAACTGCACTTTCCCTCGAAGGTCATAAGATAAATCGTTGCTCTTCCGGGCGTATGAACCCTTCTTGGGCGTATGGACACCCACCAGTTACATGGCCTCCATGCAACTGGCCCTTCATTCGGGTGACTGGCCTTTCATTCGGGTGATTGGCCCTTTATTCGGGTGACTGGACCTTCATTCGGGTGACTGGACCTTCATTCGGGTGACTGGCCCTTCATTCGGGTGACTGGGCCTTCATTCAGGTGACTGGCCCTTCATTCGGGTGACTGGCCCTTCATTCGGGTGACTGGACCTTCATTCGGGTGACTAGACCTTCATTCGGGTGACTGGCCCTTCATTCGGGTGACTGGCCCTTCATTCGGGTGACTGGCCCTTCATTCGGGTGACTGGACCTTCATTCGGGTGACTGGACCTTCATTCTCCCTCCAGTCGGCCGAATGGCCTTCATTCTCCCTCCAGTCGGCCGAATGGCCTTCATTCTCCCTCCAGTCGGCCGAATGGCCTTCATTCTCCCTCCAGTCGGCCGAATGGCCTTCATTCTCCCTCCAGTCGGCCGAATGGCCTTCATTCTCCCTCCAGTCGGTCGCCTAGCCCTAGTTGATGTAGAATGCAGTTCATCCTGACTGCAGCCGAGGGTTTTCGGCCTCCAAACTCATCTAAACCCATTTTAAGCCCAAATCGACCATCCTAAACCTTAGGGATTCATACCACAACACCATTCAAGCACACACAAGCTCACAACCAAGACTCAAACGCATCATACACACACATACTCATACACAAACGGGTCAAGCATACACACACACGAAAACCCGATTTCAGATGTGTTCCAGCCCCAAAATCGTTTGAAAACAAGTAAAAGAGGGGTCCTAGAACTCACACAAATGTTCCCGTCGAGTAGAGCTTCGATTTGACCCGCTACACGACGATTTCCACGCTCGAATCCACCCGAACCAAGCTTTTCTCCTCTTTTTCTCCTTCTCTTCTTCTCTCCTCTCTTATTGGCTGAAAAATGGCAAGAAAGAGGGTGTCTTCCCCCTTTTATACTCCCATTCATCGAAGTTTCTCTCGTTGACGAGTTTGATCCCTCGACTTTGGACTTTATTTCTTTTTTCTTCTTTCGTCGGCTTCAAAGAAAATTTCCGGGCGTTACAATCTTTACACTCGCTTTCACATGGGGAATCAAAGCACCATGTTTATATCGGTAAACATCATCAAATTGGTGTTCAATTTGGCTCTAATCGATTCTAGGGTTCTAAGAATTTGGGGCTTTCTATTATATGGGTTTTTAAGCTTTTAAAACCAAGTGATACCAAGGCCACGGCCCTGGTTCACTGGTTAAGTCATTGCATTCTCAACATGAGGTCCCAGGTTCGAACCCAGGCACCCTCATGTATTTTTTTAAAGGCTTTTTCAGCCTTAATTCAATTATAGGAAATTTTTAATAAATATAAAAATGATTTTTTAATAACTTCAAATATTTTTAAAGACACAAAATATTTTCTATAATTTTTTCTAAAATAAATAGTTAAATATCTCTTTAATAAAATAATTCAAAGGTTATTCTTAGTTGTTCTTTATAAATAAAAGGGGATTCTAAATAATAAATTTATAAATTATTATTGTTCCAAACATTACCTTAAAATTATTATTGTTTAAATCATATTCGTTTCAAAATTTTATTTTATACTTAAACTTTATATTTATAAATGGTTTAATTTCATTTCCTTTATATTAAAATACATAAATAGTATATTACCTTATCTCATTATTTGATGCACTTACGAAAATCCCCCAAATTCCACTTGAAACCCTAGTTCTCATTAAATCTTTAAACATATTATAAAACTTAAAATCTTGTAAATATATATATTTAGGTACCTTGTGAAGGATTACGTTTGAACGATGTTTATTATTTCTATTAATCATCAATTATATACTTATTGATCATGTGAGTTTTTCCATACCTCTTTTTGTTTATTTTTACACTTTGGGTGAAGCATGTTACCTTATGATTATTGCACTCGTAAACTCGTTTGAATCTTGTAGACACTTGAGCAATTCATCTTGTTTGTTGTGGTTAGTTGAACTTAAGTAATTACCATGTGATAACTATTATATGTACAATTATTAACTATTGCTAGCTTGACGATGTCATAGATCTATGGGTCTGACAAGCCTACTTGGTTAATCCAAGTACACTTAGCTAATCGTTTAATCTTGTAATCTGTCAAGGTTTGATTGTTACATTTGTCATACATCCCTAGTTACTTTGCTCACTAACATATGACATGAATTGCCATCTTTTATATATATGTATGTATGAAAACTATGAAAAACTCACCAACGTTATGTTGACCCCTGTGTTTTTAACATGTTTCAGGAAATGGTAACGCTTAGCTTGTTTTGGAAGATTGTTGCAATCTAGGGTTGGACCTAGATTAATAATCAAAAGACATTTATTATTCCTGTGTTGATTTTTTTTCTATATTTTGTTAACTTTGGAAGACTTATGTTATTTCTTCATGTATGTTATGAATCATGAGTTTAATAATAATGACACTTTTAGTAGTCGTTGTGTGGCATGAACAATCTTAACCCTCACATCTCGATGTTTCCGCAGTTAAGGTTGGGGTATGATATATAAGCTCGGACTTTAATCAATTTTTTTATAAAACTAGCTTTAGAAAAAGTTATCATAAAAATATAAAATTTGTTTGAGGTTTTGCTCATTGGCGGAGCATAGTTGGGGCCGGCGGGGGGGGGGGGGGGGGGTGCGCTCTCTTACTTTCGTCGATAGTCTTAAACTTTAGTCCGTTAGTGTAAATTTTTAAATAAAACTAGAGTTTGCGCTCCCTAAAAATTTTAATTCCCCCCCCCCTCCTACGGGAGTGTTTTCAAGCTCCGCCACTGATTTTGCTAGTCGGTCTTAACATTTTGCTGATTATATTTTTCTAACACATGATTTGTTTTTGGATTATGTCAGCTAGATATTTTTTTTACATATCTACTTTCATGTGATAACAATATGAACTAACTTAGCGATGCAAACTAACGACCGTTATATTAAATGACCGAAGACATAACAAATTATATATATATATATATATATATATATATATATATATATATATATATATATATATATATATATATATATATATATATATTGTACATATATATATATGTATATATATATGTATATTATATATATATGTCTATATATATATATATCTATCTATATCTATCTATATCTATCTATATATCTCTATCTATATATATATATATCTCTATATATATATATATATATATATATATATATATATATATATATATATATATAAAGGTTGTCCATTATAATTAATAAAGATAAAGGTTGAAAAATAAAATTTGCTATAAAAATAAAGGTTATTTTCTGTAATTTACTCTTATTTTAATTAAACGAGTTTATGTTTAGGCTTAAGCTTGGACTAAAGCTCGTTTAAGAATGACTCGGTCAATTCAAATAGGTCACAAAAGACTTGTCTCGTTTACAAACCTAGAAAACTTCTATGAGTATTAAGCTATGTTCACATAGAAAACTATCAATACCTAAATACATATAGAGATTCTAGAACATTATGATTAAACTAATCATTCTATGTATGGAAGGGAATGTTCGTCTAATGGAATTTAATATTGAAACCGAATTTATGTCATCCTCTAAATTCATAGTCGTGTTGTGGCAATTTTATATTCTATTTTTCGGATTAAAAAAGGTATAAAAATCATACTCAATTAGTTAGGTCTATAAATGTCTTATACGTATTGATCAAACTTCATGTGGAGTGAGGAATATGTGGTATATTGTGTGCCAACATGGTTCATGAAAGATGTATAATGTATAATGGACGCCACAAGTTATGCTTTAAATTTGTCTACGTAGATGCAATTGCACTCACTTCTCCATATTCTTACCATATATTTATATTTTGAAACTATATTATTTTATAAATGAGAGGATAATTTTTTGAAAAACTAAACCCACGTCAAATACTAATTTTGGAGACTACAACGTTTCTCACTTTTGGTTCTACCATTAGTATACAATATACTTATATAAAAGTATTTAATATTCATATTCATTAACAACGAATATAACAATATCTATACTTATTGATAAAACAATATCTTTAATGTCACACGTTCTTTTCTTAGGCTTGCATTCCTTATTTCCCGCCTAAAAATATATCTATACTTATTATTAGTCATAGTTCATTTGAATAAAATCAACTGTTGCTACAATTACAAAGTTAGTTTTTTTATTAAACAGTGTATATAAAAAATTTATTTACCAAAATAAGTGTTTAAGGAAGTGTTTATTTCTCACTATAATGCTATTCGTTAAATTTATTTTACTTTAAATAATATTATTTAAAAAGAGTCGAGTACAAAGGTTGATAAAATTGTAAAACCATTTGGTTCATATATCGTAATTAAAAACAAAAAGTTTTTCTAAAACTTAATTTATTTTTTTAATTCACTCATACTTAATTTTAAATTGTCTTTTCATATAGAACAATTAAAAAATTTTCATTATAATTTTGTTTCAATTTCACACAAAAGTAGGCATATTTGTTTTTTATTCTTTTTAAAAATATGTATTTTTATGAAAATATTTTGAAGTAGCTTAAAAGATGTAATAAGAAAAACTATTTTTAACAAAAAATGCATTCTTTAAAAATATTTTATATAAATATCATGACGGAACAAAAAAAACTTAATGGTTTATTTTTATTTTATTTTAAGAACTATAAATGCAAACCTCTATTACCGAGGACATGCATGTTGCTAATAGACTCCTAACAATAATTAAGAAAGAAACAAGTCATGCCGTCTCGTAAGCCACTCGGAATCGACTCGCTAAAAACTCTAACTAAGCTGAGCTTAAAAAATCTAGAACTCATTTTATGACTCATTTAATAAATGGTTTTGAGCCCGACCTTCATATGTTGATATCGAAGCGGCTTTCAAGAAGAAACTAGCATTTTATGTATATGATGTTTATTTTATCTTTTATGTATATACTTATATAAATTATTATTACTATATATAAATTTATATTTAAAATAGTTATATAATATATCGTTATTTTAAAAAATTACACACACCATTTAATTTCATAAAAATATATTTTCTATATAAGAACACATATTTTATAAATAGACATTAAAAAATACTGATGAAAGAGTATTAATATTTTTGTATAAGAAAACGTTATTGAAAAGGTTTTAAGAAAACCTTCATAAAAAGAACTATAAAACATTTTTTAAAATCATGACAGATGCTAAATTGGTTTTTATTTCATTGAAATTTTATTATTTTAATTTTACTTAAGTAACATTATTAAAAACAAAAATACTTTTATCCAATCATATCATTAATAAGAAAAAATAAATTTCCACTATAAAAATATTTTGGTAAATATGTTTTAAAAGAATCATTTTGTTAAATTATTTTTCTACTATCCCTGCTTAAAAAAAACTCATTACAACGGACATTTGTGATGTTTTCAAAGTAAAACCCTGAAATAGATTACAAGTTATAGTTGACTGTTTTTTCCACCAAAGAACAAGTTGACTTTATCGCTAACAAACAGGTAATATAATAAGTTTTTACAGGTTTTATTACACTAAAATTGTGAATGAGAAGAAACCTCTTACGTGTCTTCTATTTCAAAATGATTTTATATATTTCATCAAATCAAAAGTCTCAAATAATCAATTCAGGATTTTGATTTCCCCAAATCATGATATCGATTTTCACTTTCGAAGATGAACCATTTCATATCCTATTCAATTTACAAGCATATCATGGTTTCGATTTACCTCAAATCACATTATGTTTCAAGTTTAACTCATCGATTCTTTTAAGCCTTCATTGATCTATTTAATATCATTCACACCTCAAGTTTTAAATCACAAAACCTCTTCTCCAAAGTCTCAATTCAATGCTCATATATACAAATCTCGAATGCAACAGTAGAAGTGGTTCGTACGATTCAAGGATTTCGATTTTGATTTCAAGATAAACTTTGGTATCTTGGTTTTTCTACATCAATTTGACTTATTTATGTTTTTATTTATGAAAGCATGAAACTGTGATTTAGTTTTAATTGATGTAAGCATGAAACTGATTTATAATTCTGGTCAACAAAAAGATAAAATTACAAAAATGGTCTCTGTGATTTAATCAAATTGCATGTTTGGTCCCCAAACTTAAAAATTACAAAGATAGTCCAAAATTTTGTGTAATCATTTCATGTTTGGTCCGTAGCATCAATTCAAACTTTACATTGTATTATCTCGAGTTACAAATAAACATGAATTAAAAGTATCAATATTAGACAATGATGATAAAATTACAAACAAACCATCAAATTTTGAATACAAAAAAGTTTTCGGATGTTTATGGATCTTCTCATGTTCAATATAATTTGTTTATTACCTAAATTTCTTATTTATAAGTTTATTTCATTTCATATTATATACTATTTAGACTAATAAGTAATGATAAAAAAAACTATTAATATTAAATATAGATGATTATAAAAAATTAAACATAAAAACCAATATACAAAGTATTAACAATAATATTATGATTTACGAACCATTTTAATTAAAATCAATTTTTAATGATTGAATTCGTTTATTAAACGTGTATTTAGTCTAGTTATATATATAACATTTATAGTTATATATAACATAATTACTCCACGTGTAACTTAATGTTCTACAAATGCATGCATGTTGGTGACACTTGGTAATTTTATGTTTTTGTTATAATTATAATTTTTATTTACATCTATTTCTTGCGTGAGTTTTATTAATTTTAGTTTTCGTTATTTTTATATATAACATATTTTTATAACTCATTTATTTTTAAGGTTGCATTCGCGTTATTGACGCCAAAGCATTTTCCTTTTAAGTTATCTATATACTTTGGCGATGTGCTATTCAAAAATGATTCACCGCAAATATAATGTGTTCTTGAGTTACGTATATACCTTTGCAATGTTTTATTTAGAATCAATCTGTCGCGAAGCGGGGGTATAACACCCTTGTTTTTAAATAAAGTCATGTATTATCACTTTCTACGTCAATGAAATACTATGTATCATTATTATTATTTTTTTAGTTACAACATAAAATCAAATATTGTTTTATCTTTAACTTGAGTATTATATTCCTATATTACATATATGTGCATATATGTGCGTATCAGTAATATTAATAACTACACAATTTGAGTATTATATTCCTAAAAAAGGACATCCGGCGACCGTGGTCGTGTGGTGGTGTGTCAAGTGTAGGCTGGTGATCCTGGTTAGGCGGCGAGCTTTGATGGCAAAGGACCATGGTTGTGTGACAATGTGTCATACCGAAGGCCGGTGACCGTGACCAGGTGGCGTTCCTCGATAGCAGGACTGTGGTCCGGTTATAACAAAAGAAAGAAAGTAAATAAGTAAGAAGGGATACCAGATCTAAAACGAGAGACATAAGCCGGTGAGAAATATTCATCGTAATGAAAAACTTAGCACTGGAGGTGAAAGCCGATGACCGCTCAACCTGCGACAAGAGTGAGTGGGGAGATCCATAGATCATAGAAATAGATCTGATCTAATTGTGGCTTGATTGGTTGAGATCGGTGGCCACGAGCAGCAATTAAATGGAGAAATAAAATCGCAAGGTTGTAAGTAGATAAGATCGCAAGGTTGCAAGGATCAAAGTCAAGAAAATAGAACCGGCGGCAAGCAGCGGAATAGAAGGCTATGACCTTCGATCGGAAAGCTAAATATCAAAATAGAAACATAAAAGAAATTTAGGAAAACTAAACAGAGAACTTTAAGAGAACGAACAGTGGCCGACAGGGTGGCGACGACAGTGACGACACGTAGTGTTGTCTAGGCTTTTTCTCAAGAGGTGAGGCTAGGATTTGTATTTTTGTGGTGGCGCGACGAAAATGTTAGAGAGCATAGGGTGGCTCTGATACCATGTCTGATAGTAAAAGACTCATTGATTTTTACTAAATAATTGATTGCAATGTATAAAGAACATAATATAAACCCTAAAATCTAGTTGGGCCCTGGGCTCATACTAGTAACCCTAATAATAATATAGTCTAACAATATCTAAGGTGATTATTAGTCGTTTTTTTTTTCAATTTATCCAGTATCTTCATGACTTCATTCGAAACCAAAAACCAAATCGAATCGATACAATTAGTTTAAAATTAAACATAAAACCGAATTTAACCCAAAAATCAAAAAACAATAGGTCATTGTGAAAGTGCTACAAAGTCAAACCTAGAAATATACTTGTAACTACAAATATTAAAGTGCTTCAATAATAATATAATGATGTACTTAATCATACAGTATTCAATGTTTCAATTTCTTTGTTCTATGGACTTACTGGAAGTACCAATTGAGTCACATCCTGTGGAATTGTCAAGGATTTTCGTGGAGTGGCACCGTTCAACTGAGGGGTCGTTGACTTGTGGAGGGGTGGGGTCGCTAAGCCTTTTATTAATTCGTTATTTTTTTTAACAGCAACGCCCCAGACACCCAGGATCACTCTGGCAAATGGATCACCTTCCGCCCGACAAACAAAACATGATGACCCGGCTTACTCACCCAAGAGAAAACCCACAAGTGACCAATTTGGAAAGTCTCTTAGTCTATTGATTTAAAGTTCAATTCATGGGTTATTATAAGCTTGCAAAAGATATTGGGCTGTTAAAAAGGTATTATCATATTGGGCTAAGTGACTGTACAAAAGTGCTCAACCATATTCCACCATACAATTGGGTTTCGGTTTAAACCCAAACCGAAAACTAAATTAGTAATCAAAAACTTATTTAGTTTTCAATTTATTAAGTTTGAAACCAAATATTAAACATCTCTATACATATCGGATTGGTATTTAAAAGAAAATTAATATTAACTAGGATTAAGCCCCTTGCGTTGCAGCGGGGGGCTTAACACCGTGTTAATTAGTATCAATGACACACCACCGCAAATGACCACCGACACCGAAAACACTCGTATTAGAAAAGATATAAAAAATAAAAAAATAAAATCAAACGAAAAATAAGCGTAAAAAAATTGAACCACGTAAGCAAAACGTAAAACATATTAAATAATAAGTAAGTCGATCTATGTTGGAGCATATATTGTCATATATAGTGTGTCCGTCGCTTGTCGAATACTCTAGGCTTAATGTAATACACCTGATATGTTGTAAACACATGAAACTGGGTCATTCGCAGGAGCATATGCGAATGAGACTCAGTCGTACGACTGAGCCATGCTAATGGACCAGTCGTGCGACTGAGAGATGCGATTGGGCCATTCGTAAGACTGAACCATAAGTATGGTCCAGTCGTACGATTAGACCATAAGCACGGCCCAATCGTACGAATGGGCCCAGTCGCATCTGATATGGACAGAGGCCTATAAATACCAGTTGCATTGTGTAGAGAGATGAAGGTTTTGAGAGAGTGCCCAGGGCCTAGGTGCTGCCGGATGAGATGGGAGATCATGCTTGATCTCCCCTTGCCAAGAGTCGTGATTCTTATGTTGTAACGAGCTTGTAATCATTAGGTTTTATCAATGAAACCATTTTCGTTCTATTATTTGTCTCTTGGTTGTTTATCCTTCCGTCAAGAACACGCTCGGATGTCAACCGATCCAGCGACTTCACAATTGGTATCAGAGCCGGTTATTGCTAGAATGATCTAACAATCATTCTAGCAACCCGAGCTCTTGATTTCTGGATCTATTTCAGGTTCCTTGACATTAAATCCACTTTTGTTCTTCGTGTTTTGCTCAGATCTTGTTACGTGTGTTGGTTCTTGGTTAAAATCGAACTCGGAAACACATCCTTATCACCCTTGCGAATCTGAAGATGTCTATTTTGTTTCGGTTCATGTAAAATTCATCAGATTAGGGTTTTTGGCGGCCATGGCGGCTGCAGATCTGAAAATCTGCGTGCAGATCTAAAAATCTGCGTGCAGATCTGAAAATCTGCGTGCAGATCCGCTCATGCGACTGGACCATGCGAATGGACCGTTCGTACGACTGGACCATGCTACTGGACCATTCGTACGACTGGAATCATGCTAATGGACCATTCGTACGACTGGACCATGCTAATGGACAATTCGTACGACTGGACCATGCTAATGGACCATTCGTACGACTGGACCATGCGACTGGACCATTCGTACGACTGGAATGCGACTGGACCAGTCTTATGACCAGTCATGCTACTGGACATAACTGGACCAGTCTTATGTCCAGTCATGCTACTGGAACAGTCTTATGACCAGTCATGCTACTGGACCAGTCTTATGACCAGTCTCACGAAGATATCATTCGTATTATCCACTCACACGAATGTGATAATTGTACTCCATGTCATACGAATAAACGGTGTTCCAGACCAAAAAAAAAAAAGAGTCTGGAACTGCCTCTTGCACAGATTTGAAGATGAGCAAAGCACATTCATCCTGAGGTTCTTTTGTCAAATAAGTTCGATGGATACCCCATTATTCGTTGGACTTCCAGAATAGATGAATGTAGTTAGAACACGAAAGAGAGAAGAGAAGATGTCAGTAGTCGGTGCTGATTTTATGGGGTAGTCAAGAGCATCTGACTATTTATGGGCCAATCAAGTTATATCTATCCGCACAGAGAGGATTCTCATTCTTAGGGGGAATCCATGTTTAAAGAAATTGGAGACGCAATCAGAAAGTGATGATGTGAGTCGGTTTCTGATGATGAATCTGAGTGCATGCTGATTTGTTTGAGATTGTCAGCTGTGGATTGGAACCTTCTACTTTTTGCCCAATACACCGTATGAAGACGCCATGAGAGCACAACGTTTATATATTAGGATATGCTGAATTTGAGGGAGAATTTCTGCAGGTGTTAATGTTAATCAGGTTAGCATGTGTGAAGATTGAAGCAATGGAAAACTGTTCATGTCATTATCTGGAAAAATCATTCATATAGGGAATATTGCTGCTATGATGGTGTTCAGCAAAGTAAACGAAAGCTATTGTGCCTAAATTCATTTTCAGGGATACTGTAGCAACCTGACGGATCGACAACGTTGGCTAATATGGTTTTTTGTTCGATTCTATTGGAAACCAGAGGAAAGATTGACTGAAGATTGTAAGAGGTGTTATTTACTATTCGCAAGCAACGTACAAGGGGGAATTTGTTGCAACATATATTGTCATATATAGTGTGTCCGTCGCTTGTCGAATAGTCTAGGCTTAAAAAACACATGAAACTGGGGCATTCGCAGGAGCATATACGAATGAGACTCAGTCGTACGACTGAGCCATGCTAATGGACCAGTCGTGCGACTGAGAGATGCGATTGGGCCATTCGTAAGACTGAACCATAAGTATGGTCCAGTCGTACGATTGAACCATACACATGGCCCAATTGTACGAATGGGCCCAGTCGCATCTGATATGGGTCTGAGGCCTATAAATACCAGTTTCATTGTGTAGAGAGGAAAGGTTTTGAGAGAGTGCCTGGGGCCTAGGTGCTGCCGGATGAGAGGGGAGATCATGCTCGATCTCCCCTTGCCAAGAGTCGTGATTTGTATGTTGTAACGAGCTTGTAATCATTAGGTTTTATCAATGAAACCATTTTATTATAGTTCGTTCTTTTGTTTGTCTCTTGGTTGTTTATCCTTCCGTCAAGAACACGCTCGGATGTCTACCGATCCAGCAACTTCACAATCTAGAACCAACGCGGTACAATCCATTAAACACATAGTACAAACCACTAAGTATATCAAAGTTGGTAATTAGTATTATATAAATATACATTAATATATCAAAGTATCAAACAAAAACATTTATTCTAGTTTCATATGTAGTTGAAGGTCGATTATTTAAAATAGAGAAATGAAACTTGTTAACTTTCAAAATATCAATCGAAATAAGCGGAAGATTTGAAAACATCTACATTTATAAAAAATAAAAAATAAATAAATAAATAAATAAATAACTTCCTTTAAGTTACATGTTACAAAAATAAAGTTTTTCAAACATATCAAGATCGTGATTTATCAAGTACAGAATTTTTTTTAAAAATGGGGTACACTAAAACAGTAAAGAAAAACAATAACAAATAATTATACGTAGGTTTGTCAAAACATTCAAGAGATATTTAGCTTCTTTTCCAAACTGTAGGGCAGTAAGGTGTAGAAATGTATTTTGATAAGCATTGCTTACACGTCGTTGTGTTGTCCGTCATAAAACGTTACAAAAGAAACGGAACAAATAAAGAAGTTCTTCGATCTCAAACACAAAAACAAATACCACATTTGTATAACAATTATCAAGACATAAAACAACTTGCGAGATTTACAACTTAAAAACACATACTCAAGACCAAAAGATAACCTGCCAAGGGATTGCACTTTTAGGTCTAAAACAAGACTAAAATAAGATCATATGAACCAGTCTCGATAAAATGATAAAAGCGTAAGACATAGACCAATCCGGACGTTGATGAACATCCATGAACTTGAAGCAGACGACCTAACACTTAGTATCTTTGATGATGATGATATAGAGAAGACGGGATGATGATTCGAAGAGGACTCACACGATAATAAGAAAATCCCGATGGAGATGATGGTTGAACCCACGATGACAATCTTATCTTTGAGATCATTCAACCATGAATGAGATGTGAGAGTAAATGGAATGTTTTGCATGCCCCATAAAGAGAGCATGCAAGGATATATATAGACTATCAGTTACAATAGTTACATAATAATAATACAAATAGTAAATGTCAAGGGATAATGCTAGTGGTTAACATTCCCCCTCAAGCGAGACGGTGGCGGTCGAACAGTGAGCTGATCTCAAAAGAACTTGAACTGACTGTGAGCAAGGCTTTTAGTGAAGATATCCGCAACCTGGAGCTTGGATGGAACAAAGGCAGCGTGAAGTTTGCCATAGGTGACAAGTTCTCGTATAAAATGGTAATCAAGTTCAATGTGTTTGGAGCGTTTGTTGGAGACCGTATTTTGAGTAAACAAAATATAGCACTTTTGTTGTCACATAATATAGTCGGTCTGAGCGGTGGCAGAGCATGAAGTTCCCAAAGAAGATGAGTAATCCAGACAATTTCAGTAGCCGTGCTAGCCATAGCTCGGTATTCGGATTCACAACTGGACCGAGCAAAAGAGGGTTGCTTCTTAGCACTCCACGATACAAGATTACCACCCAAGAACACAGAGTAACTGTAGGTGGAGCGGCGTGTATCAATGCATCGAGCCCAATCGGCATCAGAATAAGCTAAGATAGTATTTTTGACCGCTTGACTAAAAGTGGGCCAAACTCAACAGTGCCTTTGATGTAACGCAATATTTTTTTGACATTCTGAAAATGTATTGTTGTTGGTGATTGTAAGAATTGACTTACTTGATTCACAGCATATGAGATATTCGGTCTCGTAATGGTTAAGTATTGGAGAGCACCAACCAATGAACGATAATACGTGGGATTCTTGAACGGCTCGCCATGTGTAGTAGAAGACTCATTGGGTGAAAGACGTGAGTGAATTGGCTTGCTATGAAGGAGGCCAGCACGTTCAAGAATGGCACGCGCATACTTAGATTGACTTAGGAATAAACCATCAGAGGTGTACGTCACCTCAAGTCCAAGGAAATAATTTAGACGACCAAGATCTTTTATTGCAAACTCCTTGGGTAACCGAGCAATAAACTTAGTCATGATATGTTCTTGATTTCCGGTCAAGATCAGGTCGTCAACATAGACAAGAAAGTACATGATACAAGCATCCCGTTTGAACACAAATAAAGAGGTGTCCGTATGACTATATATGAAATTGTTACGAGTTAGGGATGTGCTAAGATGGTGAAACCAAGCATGTGGTTCTTGCTTTAGACTGTAAAGAGCTTTGTTAAGCTTACAAACATGATTTGGAAACTTTTGGTCGAGAAAACCCAGTGGTTGCTCCATGAATATTTGCTCGGTGAGATGGCCATGTAAAAACGCATTGTTGACATCAAGTTCATGGAGATTCCAATTGTTTAACATGGAAAACGAAAGAACAATGCAACCTATGTAAGCCTTCACAACGGGACTGAAGGTGAGAGAATAGTCTAAACTGGGAAGTTGGCTAAACCCCTGAGCAACAAGTCGGGCTTTGTACCGATCAATAGACCCATCCGCCTTATATTTTGTATGAAATAGCCACTTACAACCAACCACGTTTGATCAATCGGGCGAGGAACTAAAGTCCAAGTTGAATTATTGTGTAAGGTCGATAGTTCATTGTTCATGGCCTCAACCCAATGGGAGTGTTTTAGGGCAGTTTTAACACCCTTAGGTTCAACTAAAGAGAACAAGACTGATGTAAAGGATGGGATTTTGTGTGAGTAAAATGAGATTGATACTTGGGTTTAAATATTCCATCTTTAAAGCGGGCGATCATTGGATGAGATAGAGGGAT
This sequence comes from Flaveria ramosissima, assembly GCA_025215565.1. NCBI lineage: Eukaryota > Viridiplantae > Streptophyta > Magnoliopsida > Asterales > Asteraceae > Flaveria > Flaveria ramosissima. Next base: position 11,057,518 of record CM046035.1, read on the forward strand.
AGTGGGGGTATGGGCTGGTGGTGCATTGGTAGGGGTTGTGGAGTGAAGAGCATTGGGTGGAACTTGGTCGGTGATTTTGAGTGAGGTTGAGGAGGGGGTTTGGGTGTTTATAGTTGCAGACGGATTTTGAGTAGTCTCGGTATCAACCGGGGTTGTCTGGTTGGTGAGTGCTTCAGGTATGGTGGAGTGGTGTCGGACTCGAGAACGGTTGTAGGACCAATAGGGGGACACGGTGGGGACATGGGTCAAAGGGCCATGATGGAGGGGCTATTATCGGGTGGATCATAACAGTGAACACAAGGTTTAACAGTTACGGTAAGAGGGTTAGTGCAGGATCGGGTTTTGTCACTTAACACTTGTAATTCTCTCAAACTCACTTATAATATCACTCAAACAAGATGAAGCAATGCCTTTAACAAGAGTTGATAATAATATAATAAGTAATCAAAGGAACAAGCAGGTGTATTTTCAAGGTACTTGTATATATTACTTCTCAACTCAAGATTACAAGACACTTACAAGCATACTACAAGAGTTACAATGAGAAACTATATATACTAGATCCTACAGCCGGTTATACTTGATACCAGCTAGAAACCTACGACTAAAGCATATACTACAATGCTAAAGTTAAGGTATCTTAGATAAAGTATTATCTAAGATATGGTAGTCATGACATGTCCATGACTTACCTTTTGTCACCAACTAAAGATGGCAACTGTACTTAACATAAAAAGGTAAACAGTAGATTAAAGTATGGTCAACTACATGGCTTTTGAGAAAACGCCATGCAGTATCTCAGAGATTTGCAGCGGACTGTCAGACAGACCATACTTATGTCTACTGGATAAAAGAAGTGTCTTCCGAAGGTTAACTGGCTTCGGAAGAACAAGTTCTTCCGAAGCCACTTATACTTCGGAAGATGCTTCTATGCTTCCGAGGCTTTAAGGACTTCTTTATACTTCGGAAGTTGACTTTCAGAACTTTGTCTTCAAGTCTTGATTCTTCGGAAGTAACTTCTTTATCTTCGGAAGTTGGAGTTTTCCTTCGGAAGTGTATTTTACACTTAGACTTCGGAAGAGCTCCTTCTTTCTTCGGAAGTCCCACACTTGGCTTCGGAAGTCCTTTGTATGCAGTACTCAAAATCTTCTAAGTGATATGGTTTTGGTTGCAACAGCCTCTCTAGATCCAACAAACTCCCCTTAGGCTGATGCTACCAAAACTTCACTTATTTCTACTTCTCAAAGTCTTCAGCACCAGGGACAACAGATATTTGTCTGTCTCTCTGTTCTTTCCGGAAGTGGTGCTGAGAAGCTTGTACAAGTCATTCGTGGATAGGAGATCCAGTCTATCACTTTGAATGACCTGTACCCTTTGTTGTGACCCCCTGAAGAGAGTTAGTTGACGGGAGTTGTAGTCATACTCCCATCTAACTATGGACTCAAGTTCAGGACCTTCAACCATTTGAAGAAAGGCTTTGCCTTTGGTTGCTGATCCTTTCCTTTCCTCCTCCTCTCTCAGTTTTGACTCCTCTTCGACCTTGCTTCTAGCAGTGAGCTCGGCCATGTGAAGGCTGCCTAGATGATTTCTGATGTGGGCAGCTACATCGGAGTTTGAAGGGTTGGAGAATGGTTTCTCTGCTAACTCAGCAATATCAAATCTGCTTAAGTGTAGCAGAGATGAGGCATTCAGCCTGTTAAACTCACCATTCTCTCTCTCAACAACAAAGTTGTGAGAAGAGTCTTCGAACCTCCACTGGACTATCTTCTTTCTGGGTACAAGAGATTGTCTTGGTACCCTATCTCCTTTCTTTGTGTCCAGCAGAGTCACCAGCCTTCTCCTCAGCTTCTTTTCTTCCTCATTCAATGTATCTGAATTGAGGCCAAGGAGTCTTGCAGCTTGGTCCAAAGTTCCTCTTGGCAGATCAAGAAACTCATCTCTTGTGAGGGAACTTGAGGATCCATCAACATAAGTCAGGTTGACTGTATCCTCCTCACAGGAGATGTCGCTCAGAGTAGTGCAGTTGATGAGCTTGGTTTTGATCGCCTTGAATTCCTCCATAGAGAGATGTTTGGAAGGCTGAGGGGATGGTTTGATTGGTTGTTGGGTAGGTTTAGGAGTTTGGGTTCTGGGTAAGGTTTTAGGTTGGATGATGGGTAGTTTAGGTGGTTGAGGTGAGGGAGTTGGTAGTTGTGATGGTGTAGGTTCAGGGGTGAAGGGTTCAGGTTCAGTTTTGATTGGGAAGGGAAAGGGTATTGGTTCAGGTTGAGGTTGGGTTTGGATTTTGGGCTGAGAGGTGGTTTTGAAGGTCATCCCCTGTCCCCTTCTATACATCTCCTTTCTTCTCCCCGCACGAATGTCAGCCTTGATGTCACTGACATGTCGTTGGAGAGTCTTCTCAGACATTGGACCCACTTGCCTGCCAGAGAAGCCATGAGCTTTAAGATAGTTCTTCATCCAAGCTTTCTCACCTATCTTCTTGGCGGCAGACAGTCCAGCCTCTTCTTCTCTCTTCTTCTTCTCCACCAGCTTCTCCCTTGCAGCTCTCTTTCTCTCCTTCTCCATTTGATCTTGCTCTTTGTTGAAGAGCCATAAGATCGTGTCACTATTGTGTGGAGACAACTCCTCTTTAGAGAATCCTCTGGAGAGTAGGAAAGTGATCCTTTCTCTCCTGAGCTGTAGATCAGTCTCTTTCTTTTCTCAGCCTTTCTTCTTCCAAGGCCAACCTTGCAGCTTCTTCTTTTTGCTGTCTTTGCAGCAAGGTTGCCTTTTCAAGCTCTATCAGCTCCTCTAATGGTAGCAGGAGTACATCTTCCGAAGCAGCCCCTAGACTGACAAGTCTATCAATTACCTCCACTCTTCTTCTATTGTTGATTGCCTCTTGGTTGGCTGCAGCTACTTTTGTACTTGCAGCTAACAGTTTCCCAGTTGGCAGTCTTCCTTTCCTTTTAAGCTTCTCCAACCTTTCTTCTTCCTGAAGCTCTTCCGAAGTCATCTTCCTTTTGCCTTTTATGTCTTCGGAAGTGCTAGACTTTGGTGGTTCTTGGGTAGAAGATTCAGGTTGGGTGGTGGAGGTAAGAGCTGAGGTCAATGCAGATGTAATAGCTAGTGGTTGGCTGAGAAAGTCCTCCCTATTAACCTCAGATGCAAGTTCCAGAATTGTATCTGTGACTATTAGATCATCGGAAAGAGAAAATAGTCCTTCCGCAGCAGCAATCTCAGCTTCAGAAGTTTGTGTTGGTTCTTCCGAGGCTTCGAATTGTGCTTCGGAAGCCTGTGAAAACACACCTTCTGTCCCAACTGTTTCAGTTGCTGGGCCATCAGTCCTAGTTTCCCCTTCGAAATCAATCTCAGGTTCCACTTGGGCCTTAGGTTGACCAACTTCCTCAACGGTGGTAGGAGGTGCATTCAACCTCTGAAGCTCTTGAGCTCCAAAGTAAATCACAGACATATCCGGACTGGGTTGTTCAATTAGGGACTCTAAAAGGAACTTGTTGAAGATCCTATTTAGATCCTGAAGCATCCTTTGATCCACTTGAAAAACAACTGGAGGAGGCTCAGGGAAGATGGCAGCTTGTTGTCTTGAGCTCAAAGAAGTAAGAGCTTGACTGATGGTATCCTGTCTTTGGCTTTGTTCCTCACCATTCTCCCCCTTTTTGGTAGCATCATCTTGAGAGGTAGATGAGCTAGAGGAAGAGGTCAAGGAGACTTGAACTGGTACATGCCTAATAGATCTCTCAATCTGTTTCTCAGCTAGTTTGGCCTTGAGATTTTCAATCTCAAGTTGCTGAGTGGCAGACCTATCCTCTAAAGTCTTAACCTTTGATTCAAGGTTTGAGACTTTAGAAAGTAGGTCTCTTATGATGAGTTGCATTCTTCCCTCATCTTCTTTTGAAGAATCACGGGGAGATGAGGTAACATACCTAGTATGTTCATCCTCACCACCAGATGTGGTTTCTTGGCACCCTGGTTTCCCTTGCACAATGATGTCTCTTTCAGAGGCATCATAGGGCATGGTTGCCGTAGATTCAGTCTGACTATCGTTACCACTGTCCTGAGGATCCATTGAGGCTCCTTCAGTAGTGGCAGCTGAATCTACATGAGTCCCCTCCACATCAGTGGGACTCACCTCAGTAGGGCTTTGCTGGTGTGGGCTAGAGACAAGAGGTTTCTCTAGGCTCTGTTGATCCTTAATAGGTTGTAGTGGATCAACTTTATCGCCTTTGAGAGACATAGTCTCTTCACCAGCTCCGGTCAATAGGTCAGTAAAAGAGAAGGAATGAAGACCTAAGGACTCGGGACTTTGATCAATGTCAAAAGGCATTGAGCTGTCCCTTGGTGGCTGCTCAGGGGAGTATAGAGACTCACCCTGAGGGCTATCAGCTGGGGTTATGGGCTTATGGGTCTGAGACTGAGGAGACTCAAGACCCATATTGAGGTCAATAGTGAAGGATTGGTGGACCTCTGGCTGAGTGGGAGCCCCTTGTTCCACTCTAGCCTTTTTGGTTTGAAGAGGAGGGGCTTGTTCAATCAGAGTAGATTGAACAAGGGTTTGTTTGGTACGTCTCTGGTAGGTGATAGTGATTGGAGGAGAAGGTAGATTTGGGATAGTGAGGGTAGTTGCTGGTGTGGGTTCATCACCTGTGGGGTTAACAGGGATGTCACCAGGAGCCATTGGCTCAATCATACCTGGAAGTAGTGCGGTATCCCTTCCAGAGTAGTTGGTAGACACTCTCTTCAAGACTTTAAAGATGGTCGGCCTCATTTGGGGAGCAGACAGAGCAGCTGCATAGACAAGCTTACCCTGATCTAGCTCGCAGTTGATTATGTACTGTATAAATCTGGGATACATAAAGAATGTGTCCCTTTGCAGATTTCCCATAAGGTTAGTCAGCACAAATCTTGAGTAGTTGAAGCGCAGGCCTTGTACCAACCCATGAACTAAGCACCCGAGTTCATAGGGAATTTGATCCCATCCCCCGGATTTGTTAGATAGACAGTGAAGAACCACATGTAGCAGGAACTTCCACTTGTAGGAGAAGTTGAATTTGTAGACTGTAGACCTGCTTACATCTCCACCGTATCCCATTTGGAGATAAGAGTTATCTAACTCAGATTTGGGGAATTCCGTCGGTGCGCCTTCATCATGGAGCTCAAGATGCTCCCTGATGATTTGTTCAGTGATGATCAACTCTTGGCCACAAACACTTGACCTGATAGCACGAACCCCGTTTAGGGTTTCAATCCGTCCATTTGCCCAAAATTCGGACATTTGGTTGGAGTAAATGGTAGGGTTTACGGTCAGTGCTGTGTAATATGAAGATTGGGCTAAGAAAGAGATAATATCAGAGAAGTCAGCATCCCTTGAAGAGTCAAGGAGTGCGACCTGGTTGTGCTGAGGGTTTAGAGCCATTTGAGAAAGATAGCAGAGGAAAAGTTCTGAGAGAGGTAAATTGGAGAAGAAGAAAGCTTTTAGGGCAGTGAATTTGGTAAAAAGAGTGTAAGTGATTAATCGGAAGTATTTAAATGGGTGAAATGGCGGTTTAAAGGGTGGTTTGGATAAGATGATGTGAGGGTTCAGAGGATGATGTGACAGGGGCGGTAAGGTTAAGCCATTTAAATAATCCGACATCATTAACAAAATCTTTACTTTTTACAGAGTGGGGCCCAAAAGATTTCCGTTACACAGTAAAATCTTTCTTCCGAGTATAAGGTATTTCCGAAGGTAAAGTTCTTCCGAAGGCAAATGTACTTCCGAAGGTAAATAACTTACTTCCGAAGATACATGTTGCTTTCAAGTGGAAAGTATTAAGTGCTTCGGAAGTAGATCTGAGATAAACTCAATCGCTTCTTCCGAGACTTAGTACACTTCCAAGAAGAAAATTATCCTATGAGAAATTTGCTTCGGAAGTTATGCTAGATATCTTCCGAAGGAAAGTTTCTCTTCGGAAGAACTTATACTTAGTTAAATAAGAAAGGATCTTTTGTAACAGGGCTTAGATTGTATTGACATAAGACTTTACATATTGAAAAGGTTTTCAATTGAGATTAACTAGTCAATGTTTATCATCCCAATAGCTGTAATGAGATATTTAAATCTTTGTTCATCAAATGCTTTGGTGAACAAATCAGCGTATTGTTCATTTGAGTCAACTTTGATTAGTTTTATAAGATTTTTCTCATGAATATCTCTAATGAAATGATACCTGATATCAATGTGCTTTTTCTTTGAGTGCTTCACTGGATTTTCAGTGATGGATATAGCACTGTTGTTGTCAATGTGGATAGGAGTGCTCATGAAGTTGAATCCATAGTCAATCATCTGGTATTGTCACTTAACACTTGTAATTCTCTCAAACTCACTTATAATATCACTCAAACAAGATAAAGCAATGCCTTTAACAAGAGTTGATAATAATATAATAAGTAATCAAAGGAACAAGCAGGTGTATTTTCAAGGTACTTGTATATATTACTTCTCAACTCAAGATTACAAGACACTTACAAGCATACTACAAGAGTTACAATGAGAAACTATATATACTAGATCCTACAGCCGGTTCTACTTGATACCAGCTGGAAACCTACGACTAAAGCATATACTACAATGCTAAAGTTAAGGTATCTTAGATAAAGTATTATCTAAGATATGGTAGTCATGACATGTCCATGACTTATCTTTTGTCACCAACTAAAGATGGCAACTGTACTTAACATAAAAAGGTAAACAGTAGATTAAAGTATGGTCAACTACATGGCTTTTGAGAAAACGCCATGCAGTATCTCAGAGATTTGCAGCGGATTGTCAGACAGACCATACTTATGTCTACTGGATAAAAGAAGTGTCTTCCGAAGGTTAACTGGCTTCGGAAGAACAAGTTCTTCCGAAGCCACTTATACTTCGGAAGATGCTTCTATGCTTCCGAGGCTTTAAGGACTTCTTTATACTTCGGAAGTTGACTTCAGAACTTTGTCTTCAAGTCTTGATTCTTCGGAAGTAACTTCTTTATCTTCGGAAGTTGGAGTTTTCCTTCGGAAGTGTATTTTACACTTAGACTTCGGAAGAGCTCCTTCTTCCTTCGGAAGTCCCACACTTGGCTTCGGAAGTCCTTTGTATGCAGTACTCAAAATCTTCTAAGTGATATGGTTTTGGTTGCAACAGCCTCTCTAGATCCAACAGTTAGGTGGTGGGGAAGTTGCATCAGACATGGGAACATCTTCCAAAAAAGTGTGCCAAGGCAGATCGATCAAGGAAGTGGGTGGAGTCGTGGACTTATATGGGAAGTTTTGTTCATCAAACCAAGCATGACGAGTGATATACAAACGAGAAGATGACGGATCAAGACACTTGTATCCTTTGTGTTGCGGGCTATACCCTAAGAAAATGCACGGTAAGCTTTTAGGGGAGAACTTATTTTTTGAATAGTCTCGAAGGTATGGATACACCCGACAGCCAAAAGGCCGAAAATTAGCATAGACCGGATTTTGTAAGTATAGTTGTTCAAATGGTGACTTATTCGAAAAGACTTTGGTGAGAGTCCGGTTAAAAATATACACCACGGTACAAAAGGCATCCACCCAATAAGACGGAGAGACATTCCTGTTAAATAAAAGTGTCAAACTGGTTTCAACAATATGTTTTTGTTTTCTTTCACCTCGCCCATTTGGTTGAGGTGTATAAGGGCACGAAAGCCGGTAGAAGGTACCGTTATCATTTAGTAAATGTTTGACCTGGTGGTTTACAAATTCCGTACCACCACCACTTTGAAAAACCTTGATTTTCCTTGAAAATGAGTTTGAACAAACAGGAGAAACGTCGTAAAGATAGTTGCAAATTCACTTTTAGTTTTCAACGGGTAGAACCATGTGAATCTAGTCAAGTCATCAACAAAAATGGCATAATACCGATAGCCATTAGTAGAGACAACCGGAGAAGGCCCCCAAAGGTCACAGTGTACCAAATCAAGTGGGTTAGAAGCCCGTTTTTCATTAATATTAAAAGGTAAATGGTGCCCTTTGGACATCTCACAAGAAGTAAAAATAACCGGCTTTGGTAATAGAGATGTAAGTTTAAGACAACCAAGTTTATTTAAAAACATAATCGTATCAAATGATATGTGTCCCAATCTAAGATGCCATAATTCAAAAGAAGCCTTGAGACAGTGTCGCGAGTCCGTAACAAGGGCTTTCGATTCCTTGCTTAAAACATATAACCCATTCTTACACCGACCTTGGGCGAGCACTTGTTTTGTGAACCGGTCCTGAATATAAAAATTTGGGTGAGAAAACAAGATGTCCAAAGAGTTGTCATTTGTTAGTTTGCTAATTGACAATAGATTGTTCATTAGATTAGGAACAACCAAAACATCTTTTAAATGAAGAGATGGAGAAATAGTTGCTTCGCCAATATGAGATACGGGAAGAGATTTACCATTCCCAAACGTAACAATAGCATCGCTCGGAGAAGGCAATGGATTAGAGATGTTGACAATGGAGTTAGCCATATGATTTGTGGCCCCTGAATCAACAAACCAATCCGGAGATGATGACGTAACGTGGCAGCGAGCTTGAAAGGATTTGGCAAGGGCAGCATCCGAATTGTCATATTGTGAAGCAAAGTTTGGGAGATTGGGACATTGGTTGGCAAAGTGACCTGCAGTGCGACATAATTGGCAATGGGGAGGGCGTCGGCCCCGACCCCGACCACCACCTGCCCACGGAACACGTGAGCGGCCCCCTCAACCCCGGGATGAAGCTAAAGAACAAGTAGACTTGGAGTTGAAGGCAATAGTGGGGGTGGCGGTCTCACCGTGAATAGACCGAAGAAATAATTCATGACTTTCAGCTTGTGTGAGAAGATCTCGAAACACCGGTGGCGGTTTGGAAGCCCGGATAGCAGTAGAGAAGGTCGCCAAGGAAGCCCCGAGACCATAGAGGAACCAATGAAGCTTATCGCATTCGTCAACCGGATGGCCAATCGCAGCAAGTTGGTCACAGAAGAGCTTAAAGTTGCCAATCGTAGCAAGTTGGTCTTCAGAGAGACTAGCATGAAGAATAAGGATGGTTTTTTGATCAGCACTCTTCCATGCAGCAAAGACGAAATTGGGAACCGATTTATCGTCAAGAGTAGTTTCGGCGGGGGAGGGGGGTTTTGATCGTACCATCGATATGAGGGAGTAGGTTTTGAAATGCAGGTATGGGCAGTAGTTGGTTCCTCCATAATATATAGTTAGTTGGAGAAAGCTTGATAGTAAGCATATGTAGAATTGTATTCAAGGTGACAGGAGCATCATTGTTTGATTAAGAAGCAATAGGAGATGGAGAGGGAGGGTAAGAAGGGAGACGAGAGACAAGGGAGGAAGAAGGTGGGATAAGGAAGAGATAAGGACAAGGGGACGGGGAGGATAAAAGGCTCAATGATATCATGAGAGTAAATGGAATACTTTGCATGCCCCGCATGCAAGGATATATATATATATATATATATATATATATATATATATATATATATATATATATATATATATATATATATAAAACTATCAGTTGCAATAATTACACACTAATAATACAAATAATAAAAAAATTACACACTAATAATACAAACAATAAATGTCAAGAGATAGTGCTAGTGGTTAACAAGATGACTGCTTCTTTTATCATATTATAATAAAGAATAGAAGGGTTAAAAGCTTAGATGGATTTCATAACCTGTTGATGTGTAATGTGTTGGTTGTGTCGTTTCTCTATTTATTAATCGGATGAAAATGGGATGCCACTTAGCAGTCAAGCCCGATAATCCAGCAGTTGCGTTAGCCCAGATACAACAATTTTAGCCCAAATCATATATGTAAATCCAAAATAAAAAGCAACCCATCAAAAATATTTATAATATACTAATTATCCCAACTTTTCGTTTGGTTTTGTTATTTTCATTTTTATTTATTTTTTAATACGAGTTTTACCAGTGTTGGTAGTCGTTGACACTAATGTGACATATGTGTTACTTGTCACGATTTTACGCCCCCACTGCAACGCAGGGGGCTTAATTACTAGTTATACTAATCATTAGTTTAACATTAAATTGAAATTTATAGGCATATTTCAACAGTGTTTATGGAAAAGTAGGAACAACCTGGTGTTCAACGCGAAGATTAGAAACCCAGACTCTGTGGTTGAAGATATCATGGAGACAACTTTCTTTCCCAAAAGGGCATAAACCAGACTACCCAAACGGTGTTGTATAGTTAAAAAAAAGAAGAGTATTAATTTGGTGTCATTGTGTAAAAAATGAAATGAAAATGAGTTTATATATATATCGTTAAAACATTTTAAATATAAACCATTTTATAATAGTCAAAGAGTGGGAAAAAGCTCTGGTTGTATTTGGGGGTTAAATGCATAGATTATAGTTATTGTGGCCAGGGTCTATATAGAAATACTTAGAATAATTGTAAATAATGACTTTAAATATTAAGATAATTGTTTGCAGCTATATATGTGGTTACAAATTTCAGATTTTTAATTGTTTTTTTTTTCAAATATGCACCACGGCTTGAATAGGGCCATAGCTGCTGTAAATTGACCCACCTTAGTCTAGATCTTCTGCAATATATTACTAAATATTTAAATACAAAATTAATAAAAAAACATGCCTATTATTTTTAAAGAAGTCGTTTTCTATATTAAATAAGGCGTCATAAATAAGAGTAGGTATACATTATATTTTTGACAATCAGAAAAATGTTAACTAATAGCTAAGAAATATTGGTTCGACTTCAAGGTTTAGTTCGGAACTCAGCTCGTTTAGGCTTGAGCTCGAGCTCATTTAGGCTCGAGCTCTGGTCGTTTTAACTTTAGAAACATCGAGCTTGGCTCGTTTGTGGGTATATTTCTAAAACTCGAGCTCGGCTCGTCGGAATTTTAAGCTTGGTATCAGCTCGCTTATCATTACTTATCATACTTATTATATATAACATAATATATGTTATTTAATTATTTTTATCATAATTTTATATATAATAATGTTGTTATATAAATATATATATTTAGTTTGTAAAAAGAATTATATAAACAAATAACTCGTTTAGGCTCCCGAGCCACCTCGAACTCGATATCTAAAGCTTTGGCTCGAGCTCGTTTAGCAAATGAGTCATTGATTCTATTTAGCATGGTTTTACGCACCCGCAATAACGTGGGGGGCATAATACTAGTTGAAGTTATTACCCCACTAGTTTATATGATAGAGTGAATAATCATTTTTATCATTATACATCTTGTACATTACATGAGGAAATGGCTAATTCAAATATTTTAAAGTTTAGATGAATTGAATTTTAATACTCCAAAATATTGCTTATTTTCCATTAATAATCCGTACTACTAAATTTCACAAATGAAATTCATAGTTTTTACTTTTGTTAATAACAAACCAAGTATCACAATTATCAAATATTTATATTTGAATTTCACTCACAACGATAACCATAAATAAACTAAATACATACAAGCAAAATCAATCTAAGAAAAATAGATACAAATTAAGTTTGATACTATAATAGCAATGTTGCTAACATTGCTATTGAATATAAAAATGAATTTTTAAAATGTCATCGGTCAAATTGTAGTATATATTATTATGGATCAATTGATATTTAGATTATTAAAATGCAGTTATTCTAGAATCTAAAAGTAGGTAATATTTGTGTAATTTCATAACTGAAAAAGGAATCCACAATTTTCACAAAACAACAAACATTATTCGTTTAGTTTTAATCTTCATTTTGTATATAAAGAACCAAAAAAATGTTTGTTCCACTTTGGAGGATTATCTTACTGTAACATAATTACAAAAGTCTGGTGGATTTATTTAATTTTTATTTAATCTCAAGTTTCTAATATATATAATTCTTTTCAACCGAAAAGTCCTTTTCAGTTCAGTGGTATCCAAGACTTTGGTTCGAATCCATTGTGTGCATCTTTTGGCTTTGTTCCCTTTCCTTCTTTATATTCTTTTTTTAAAACATTTCTTACAAAACTAGTTTGTGAACTCATGTTTAACCATTTGTTGTTAAACTTTATAGCATTTGATTTCGATTACTTGTACATTACTATTTAATCTATAGTTTTGGATAAAATTTATATTGACAACTTGAAGCGGTTTTGAGGGTTTGTACATTTTTTGTTTGATGACTTCTACATTATTACATATTATTACTTTTAAAATTATTATTAAAATTATTTTTATTTTTGTAAATAGCGAGTATTATTAATTTAAATACTATTAATAATTGTATTATTATTATTATTATTATTATTATTATTATTATTATTATTATTATTATTATTATTATTATTATTTATTATTATTATTACTATTATTATTACTACTACTATTAATATTATTATTACTATTATTTAGTTTATAAAATTCAATGCATTCATATGAATTAAAAAACTTAAATAAAAACTCAACATAATATTATCATAGTAACCTAAAGGTGTCTTAGAGTCAAGATAAAATTATCATTTTGTCATTATTAATAGTATAGATAATATAAATATTCATTATTTTTTTCTATTTGTTATATACATAAGTTGGCTCGTGTGATGCGCGAAGGTCATTGAGTCTCTTTTCTGATCCGCGTTAAACACTAATTATATTATTTTTATTATCATCATTATTATTATTATTATTATTATTACTATTATTATTATTATTATTATTATTATTATTATTATTACTACTACTATTATTATTATATAAATATTTGGTAATTATATCTAATTAAGTGTTTATATAAGATAATACCTATTTTAAATAGTATTTGGTTATAAAAATAAAAATTATACATGTAAATATAAAAGTTAATATAAATTATTATAAAGAAGATAATACTAATATAGTGAATTAAATAATTTAATATGTATCAATTAGAACTAGAAGGGTGCTCGCGCAATGCGGCGGGGCGGCATTTTACGTCCAGTACGTGTTTCTAATATTTTGTTATTCTTATAATATTTTTATAAAAGTCTATTATGTTTTTTCTATGTTAAAATTTATAACACCAAATAAATACGTTTTGAATGACTACTTGTATATTTGTGTAGTAACTTACTGTACCTCACAAATACAGATCAGTTCAGCAAAAAAAGTACATCAAAACGTTTTAAAATATACATTACAATTGTAGTCTTAAAAATTTTTAAAGGTGATAGATTAAAAGATATAGCTAAAATCTTAAACAAAATAAGTTTTTTTTTTGTGGATAGATAATGTAAAATTTCATGTAAGTGTTAGTAAGTATAAGGTTATTATATAACTAACTAGCCTAACCACCCGTGTGTTACACGGGTTGGACAAATTTACATTTCATGAAAATAATAAAAAGTTAATTATGCACGATAATATAAGACAACAATGTAAAAAGAACATAACGGTTAATAAAATATATGTTTACAATAAAATTACGTGAAAAACTTTAATACATTGGAAGAAAAATTAAATTTTTACAAATCTCTAAAAACCTCCTTATATACAACATTTGAGGTTTTATTTGAAGTTTCACCATTCTCGTCTAATATAACTATCTTTAATCCATCTTTTCTCGTAACTCGTGACAATATGACGTAAAGCTATCCGCGTGTGAAAACTGGTTGTTTTAAAAATAAATCAACTCTTGATAAAGATTGACCCTAGCTCTTATTTATTGTCATGGCAAAACACACAGTTAGAGGGAATTGTATTCTTTGAAACTTAAACGGTAGCCTCTTGTCAGTTGGTATCAATGAAATTCTAGGGATAAAAGTACGTTCTCCAATGTTACTGCCTGATATAACATCTGCTTCTATAACACGATTTCCTAATGATACCACTTGTAAACGCGTTCCATTACATAAGCCACTTTTTTTGTCAATGTTTCTGAGAAGCATTACTGGAACACCGACCTTTAACACTAACCTGTGCTTGGGCAAACCGCCAAGTTTTATTCCATTGAGTATATCTAGAGAGTATAAACTTTCATCTAAATTAGAATTCAACATTTATGTTTGACATATAGAATCAGAAATAAGATATTCTCTTTCTTCACCCGGGAAAATTGAAAGCAATTTTTTATTTATCTCGTGCACCACCTCATTCTTTGGAGTTAAAATTGCTATTTCATGAAAGTAATTTGGTTCTTTATAATTTTCTAAAACAGAAGGATATACAAAATCAATCAACTCTGAAACAGAATCAACTGAATTTTTTATGAGAAGATCACCTGGTATATCAATTAATTTTCTAAAACAGAAGGATATCAATTAATTATCAAGTAATTTGGTTCTTTATAATTTTTTAAAACAAAAGGATATACAAAATCAATCAACTCTGAAAGAGGATCAACTGAATTTTTTATGAGAATATCATCTGGTATATCAATTAACATTACCGGGAAGTTTGAACAATGTTTGATGCCATAATAGTAGTTTTACGGGAGATAAATAGTATTTTGTATTGAAAAAAAAATTGGTTAGCAATGTTGTGGAATTTGAGGATGTAATATGAGTACATATATAAGTAAAATGTTAACTAATTTAGGGAAGAATGTTAAGTTTAGTATAATTTACAATTAATTGAGTCAATAATTTAGAATAAAAATAAAAAACAAATCCTCTACTAAAAATATGCAATGATTCAAATAAACTTAGTTTATATATGTAATAAGATTTTGTTATTAATAATTAGTTAAGTAAATATAACTTATTTTAAGAATGATTTGCAGGAATTTATTTATTTTAAAAATAAATCTTATTCTAATCTTTTGTAAATCTTTTCCAAATATACTTTTAATTATATTTGGTCGTATAATAATGACTGAAATCCGTTATATTTTATAAATTATGGAAAATGTGTACACTTCTTAAAATAAAAGATCATAATTATGGAAATATATTTATATATCGATTTTGCTTGTTAGTGTTAATTTTAATCTAATATAATATATTTTTAACTGATCACTAAATAGGGAAAGAATATAGATTTAAAAATACTTCAAAATGTCTTAAAATGCATAAGTTAAATGTTTAATTAAGAAGTTTACCGTTTATATTTTATATGTATAGAGATTCTCAAATTCCAGGATGATTTATTAGAAAAAAATGTTTAATTAAGAAGTTTACCGTTTAAAAAATTTGTTCAACCCAAACCAAATCAAATGTGTTCAACCCAAGAAGAGAAACCGAAACCAACATACAATTAAACTGTAATCCAACCCCACTAAACTGACCAATGTGTTCATCTAAAAGCATTGCTAATTAAATAAGTTAAACCGAACATGAATAGCCTGATTAGTGTGTTTAACCCAAGATTAACAGCCCAAACAGATAGAAAGTAGATTTGTGGTACTGCATCAAATCTCACTAAGAAGCATTCACATACAATGCATAAGATTGAAATCAAATCGGACATGATAGTAAACAACCACATACAATGAATCAGACATACTAAAGACAACATGAAACAAAAAAGCAGTAGGTTTGACACATACCAGTAAGTTTGAGCCTGTGTAAAACCGTTCAATCTTGACAAAAAAACCATGAGACTTCCTAGAACATAATGTGCAGATCAAACAACGAATTATAACAGTGAATCAGAGGAGTACGTATATTGTTTGAAATCGAACAAAAAGATACATGATCGAAATTCCATTAACATTCGGGTCGGCCAAGATACAAATCGAAATAATCAAAATTATAAATGCTTACCTGACCACCATGATTAACTTGTAATCGGACTGATGAAATCGAAGGTAGAGATGAAGAGATGAAATCGGAGGTAGAGATGAAATCAGAATGTTGCTGCAGAGAGGAGCGAATGAGAGAGGAGCGGCTGTGGAGGAAGATGCAATTAGGGTTAGAAGAATGTTGTTGGGCCTTTTTTAATATAACCCGGATAGGAACATGGGTCGGGTTTAAAACCCGCGTGTATTTTTTTGAAAAAATGTTGAGGTTGTGCCACGTGGCTGTTATGCATAAAAAAAATTGCCAAGTGGCAATGTAGTTGTTGAAATCATGCCAAGTGGCTGAAAATGGTTTCTTTTATTATATATAGAGATTGTAAGAGTTAACAATTCAAATTTGTTAAAAGTATTATGGCGGCGTCAATGATAGTACTTTCACCTTTAAAGTTAGTATATGTGTACAGTTTCTATAAATATTTAAAGTTGTTTAAAGATAGTTATTACTTAATGTTATATATGTGTACAGTTAGTTTATTAGTAATTTAAATTTGTTAAATAATTATGGCAAAAGTTATTGTAAAGGTTTAAAGATGTTATTTTTTATTCACTATTACCTCATAATTTAAACTTCATTTAACAGAAAGAAAATAACTTCACTTATTAGTAATTTAAATTTGTTAAATTTTCCACGTAAGTGTTAATATAAAGGTTTAAAGTTGTTTTTTATTCACTATTACCTCATAATTTAAACTTAATTTAATAGAAAGAAAATAACTTCACTTATTAGTAATCAAAATGCTTATATGTTCCATCTAATAATTGGTTACTAAATCCCTAAAATAATGAATGGGGTAGAATAATTGGTTATTAAATTCCTAAACTAATACAAATTTAAAATATTAAATAGTTTAAATTTGTAAACTTTTATGTAATGTTAGTAAGTATAGTGTTATTATGTAACTAATTGTAAGGGGGTAATCAGTACATTATGATATAATTACTATTTTACCCTTGAAAATGGTTGTACCTTATGCATTGAGATAAGTATGTATTCTTAGTTTTAGGGTATCTTAAAATACTCATCCTAAATGTTTTATATATAGTATAGATAAGTTTATTAAATGAGTGCAATTCAAAAACTATTGCATAAAAGACTTAGGTGCAATTTGTTTTTTCAGAGGTAAAATATCTGCAATCTGCGTACCATATCTGCAAACATTTTTAGAAAAAAGCTAGACCAAATCTCTGCAGTCTGCAATTAGAATACTGTTTGATTTTTAATGTATGCAAACTTTAAAAAAACTAAAAGAATCAAATTTAATCCACATGTATGAAAACAAAATTAAACAAGATAAACATGTTACCCGATGGTGTGCGAGGCTACGGTGACCAACGGGTTAGGGCTCGGGTTCGCAAGATGAATGGTGACCGACGTGTTAAGGCTTGGGTTGATGACCGACGGGTTAGGGTTAGGGTTCGCGAGATAAGGCGGCAACGCCTTGCAAACGGCGACATGTTGCAGACAGCAGCAACGTGTTACAGGCGGTGGTGATTGGACGGTGGGCGGCGATATGCTTGGGAGGCGGCTGGAAGAAGGGTGGTGGTAGAAGGGTTTGTCAAAAAGGGTTGAGAGGATAATGATTTGAGAATAAGTTTGAGAAGATCTTTGAAGTTATATATTTATGTTTGCACCAAGAAGACCACGTGCATAAGTTTTTTAATCTCTTCAAAAAAACAAACAACTTGTAGATGGCAATATCTGTGTGTGGTCTGCGTGGCGCAAACAGAAGAGCCGGTGCAGAATTTTTTTAGAAAAAACAAACACTACCTTATGCTATATGTTTAAAAAGTTTTAGGTGTCTTAAAGTTTGAGTAAGATTACTATTATGTCCATCTTAGATTCTTTATATAGTACTAGTGGGACTGATATGCATGGGTGTTATAAAATATAAAAGTGTTAACTTCTGACGATTAACTGTTGACCTGGTGTTGACGAAAAAGTTCTGGAAGCACGTGAACAAGACTTGGGATCCCGGCTCGTACCAGTAAAGCACAGAATTCAAAGAAGGCGCACGAAGAAAGACTCTTTGATCGGGTAGTTCCCCTACCTTGTTCTCAGTCATCTTAGGTGCAGTTGGCCAATAAAACGAATTAGTCTAGTAGTTCCATCATAATTATAGCAGCCAGCCCCTAAACCAACTCTTGTTCTTTTGTTCCAATTGTCAAACCGTAAAAATTCACATGTGAAACATCGACAAAAAAATTATAACAAGATGAAATAATGATAAAAAAATAAATCCTCGAAGCAAAGCAAAAGAATAGCGAATGTGTAAATGATAACTTTATTGAAGTTAATGGGTTATATTGTAAATTAATTAGAAGAAAAGAGAAAATAAAAATTCATTAAAGTTTAGATAGGTAAGTGTAAATTTGACATAACTCGAGTAAATAAGTTTAAAATTTACTATAATACAAAATCAGCATGTAATCAATTTGAAAAAAAAAGTGTTATGGTTAGTTTTAAAAGATTTCAATGGGTTTAAAATGTAGAAAAAAGCAAAACAGGTTTTGATTACTTTGGAAAAAAACTATTATGAAAACATTAAGAAAATAAACAACTTCACTATTCATTATATTTTTTATTTGTTATATATAGTTAGTTTACCCGCATGATACTATGTGTGTCATCGAGGCTTTTTTTTTATTTATCATAAACATTGATATATTTGTGTATTGATATTATTATTATTAGTTATATAAAAGTATTTAAATAAGATAATACTTAATTTAAATAGTATTTAGTTGTAAAATATATAAAAAGTAAATTTAAATTTAAATATTAATTTAAAAGATTATAAATAAGATAATACTTTATGAATTGAATTAAATAATCTAATGTGTATTAAATAATGTTTTAATAGAAAAAGTTTATTAAATGTGGGTAAATTAGAAATTCTTGCATAACACATTTGTACTTTATGCTTAAATAATTGCTTTTGGTGTCTTAAACTTTAAGCAAAAATTACAAATAAGTCTATCTCAAATGCTTTATATATAGATATATATAGATATAAATATAAAAAGTCTTTGCAATCTCATAGTATTTAACGGTCGCTAGTAGCTTGGGGTAATGGAGATGGGTTTAACGAGCTCATTCTATCGGTTTTTTCCCAGCCTTTAGCGTCGGCGCCTTGTCATGATGAGATGGTTTCTAAGTGCACTAATGTTAAACAATGTTTTTGGAAAGTTTCAGATGGGCATTTCACTTATGCGATTAAAGTATTATGCTCTTCAGGGGTTGCGTCTTTTGATTAAGATACTTTGAACGCCTTAGTCGCTAAACATCCCATCCTGCCCCTTCCTATTATGTTTGTTTCCTCACTTTTGGAGCCTTCTCTCGTTGTAGATGATGATAATGTGATTGGGTGTCTAAAATTATTTCTTAAGGGGGCTTCTTATGGACAAGATGGATTGAGAGACCAACATAATTTGGATGCCTTTTGCGGTGAGAGTTTTGCGACTACTGCTACGTTGAGTTATCTCTACGGTGATTAATTTATGTTTAGGGGGAAGTTGTCCTAGGGGCTTAGAAGAGTTTGTTGTATCTGCTCCACTCACGTTGTTGCTCAAACTAGACAATGGGATTAGACCTGTTGCCATGGGTACAATTTGGAGGCGATTAGTCTCTAAGGTGGCTATGAGGGGTGTTGGGAAAAAGATGGATAAGTACCTTGGTGACTTTTAATTTGGAGTGGGTGCTCCTTGTGGGGCGGAGGCCTTGCTTCATAGCATGAACATGTTCTTAAATAAGTTTCACTTGGATGGTTCATTGGCTATGCTTACTATTGATTTTTCTAATGCCTTCAACTTGGTGGATAGAACTACTCTCCTACATGAGGTTGGGACCCGAAGTCCGTTTATTCCTTATGGGTGAATATTTATATGGTTAGGCAGCTAGGTTATATGTGGGAGATGATATAATTGTGCCCACCATTAGGGTTCAGCAGAGTGACCCCTTGAGGCCTCTTCTTTTTACCTTATTTTTACATCATCTCATTCATCAGATTAAGGATGGCTATAAACTACTATTCCATGTGTGCTACCTTAATGATGGTACGATTATAGGAGACGCTGGAGAAGTGGTTAAAGCCTTAGATGTTATCATAGCTTAGGGACCT
The DNA here is from genome assembly GCA_025215565.1 of Flaveria ramosissima. Taxonomy (NCBI): domain Eukaryota; kingdom Viridiplantae; phylum Streptophyta; class Magnoliopsida; order Asterales; family Asteraceae; genus Flaveria; species Flaveria ramosissima. The sequence goes on from CM046035.1 coordinate 11,077,418, forward strand.
TGGTTGGGTCTTGAACTCAATATCAGGAAAACTGAGGTTTTTTGGCCATTGTGTAATGAAGTGAAGGTGCAAAATGGTTTGTTTCTTAATGAGATTGGAAGGCCAATGTTGGTTTGGAGGTTTAGGTTGCAACTTGGTTTGGAGGTTTGGGTTAATGTTCAACTGAAGATGTATCTACACATGTTGAGCCACGGGCGCAATCTTGGAGTTTGTAGGGCCACCTTCTTCGGGATTCTTGTATTGATGGGGTCGATTATGATTTTAGGTCTGCGATAGATCACCTGCACATATCGCTTCCCCATTTCGATCTTAGTGGTTTCTCTAATAAGGACGCCCCCTAAAGCTTAACATGTTTTGCCGAGTGCCTTATATAGTGGGATCATTTAAAGTTTATAACTAAGTTTTACAAGCACACCGCACCACGCGTCTTAATTTCTTTCGTATAACAATATTTATTAATCAATTCACGTCATCAATAATACAATAATACCACATTTAAATCATTAGAAGAAAAAAAAAGTCGTAAAACTTGGGTCGCATCGTATGACCAAACCCCTAAAATCTACCAACACATAAAACTCGCTATAAAAATCAATCACTCTTCATCAATCTCCTTGTTTCTCTCAATCACACACACCATCATCATCTTCATCATCATCATCTTCTTCATCATCAAATCAATCAATCAACCATGGGTATTCAACTGTTGGAGACTCTTCAAGAAGCCATAACCACATACACCGGCCTATCTCCGGCGACTTTCATCACTGTGGTGGCGTTAGCTGTCGCCGGATACTACGTTGTCTCCAGCATGTTCGGTGGGTCCTCCGACCATCATCAACAGCAGAGGTCGAGATCATACGAGGAAGACGTGGAACCCCTGCCGCCGCCGGTTCAGCTGGGCGAGATTTCCGAGGAGGAGCTGAAGGCGTACGATGGGACGGATTCGAAGAAGCCGCTTCTTATGGCGATCAAAGGCCAGATCTACGATGTCTCTCAGAGCAGGTGTGTTGTTGAATCTAATCATCTATGGTTTGTTGTTGATTTGTTGGATTTTGACTTGTTGGTTTATGATTGTATTAGTGGTTGTTGATTAAGCTTAAGATTAGGTTTTAGTTAGGGTTTATAATTGAATTTTGGCTTGTTTGTTAAGCTTATGAATAGGTTTTGAATTGGGTTAGTGATTTTTAGTGATTCTGTTGATCTTATTCGTTGTGTTTGATCATTGATGATATTCTTTGATTCCTTGTTGATGTCCTCATACTCATTGCTATCTTTTAGGGTTGGTGGTTTCATTCTGAAGTTGGTTTTACCCTGTTAGGTTCCTAAAAATTGTTTCAGGGAATTGGATTTCGTCAAAAGGAATTGGGAATTTGAAAGAATTGAAATTTGTCAAAGAAATTGGATTTGAAATGAAAATTTGTCTAGGAAATGAAATTATGAAGGATTTTGAATCTTTTAAAGAAAATTGAAATTTGTGGTGTGTTTGGTTGACAAAATAACCGGTAGTCGAAGGTGCTAGGCGTACTTAAGGTGCAAAGGGTAAGCCTGTCGCCTAGGCGCAAAGCGCTTAAAAGCAATAGCCTTTTTAAGCAAGGTGGGGTTTTACACATGTTTTAAGTTGGTTTCCGGCCATTTTTTAGATGTTTCTGACCAATTTTAGTTGTTTTAGACTTTTTCTAACCAGTTTTTGACATAATTTTGCTGAAATTCTCACCTGAGCGCCTTGATGGCTGCAATGCGTTATATTTGCCTTCCGCCTTGCTGCCCAACCTAGGGACGCACCTTTTTGCTCCTCTGGTTACATAGAAAATAATCAAGTTTGGTTTCTTAATATTCTATGATTATTTGATTATTACAACTTCAAACCAAAGAAAACACATCTACACGCTTTCGACATGTTACAAAATCTCACATTTATCTGATATTTGTTGTTGCCCTACTACTTTTGATAACGAATATACTCTTTTATTTCAGGATGTTTTATGGACCAGGTGGACCGTATGCGCTCTTTGCAGGGAAAGATGCTAGCAGAGCTCTTGCCAAAATGTCATTTGAAGAGAAAGACTTGAATGGCGATCTCACTGGTCTCGGTGTATTTGAGCTTGAGGCGCTGCAAGATTGGGAATACAAGTTCATGAGCAAATACGTCAAGGTGGGGTCCATCAAGCCTCAACCTGCACCTGAGCCATCAACCGCTGATCAACCTGCTGAGTCATCTGCAGCCGCAGCCGCTGAGTCAGCTGCAGTGGAACCGGCTGAGTCAACTGCAGCTGAACCTGCTGGCCATGTTGCATCAGAAGTTGCGGCTGGTGAAACCAAGGAAGAAACCACAAGTGAAGCCAACAAACACGAGTGATTCTTGTGGCGATGCCTTTACGAAATGTGTAGTATATTTGTGTCCGCGATCATGACGTCTTGGCTCGTGGCTGAGTTTTACTCGTGTTTAATTTGACATTACATGACGATTCGATAAGTTACATTATTCGCTGTTTCTTGATGTTTCATAATGAATCTGGGCATGTAATTAATAATGAGTGAGTTGATTTGGGTTATTTTTAAGGCTCTTTTAAATATACACCCCAACATTTTAAATCAACACCCCAAAATTTCTATACGTGTCGTATAGCCCCATACGCGTCGTATAGAGGGGGGGTCGTATAAGGCTGTATGTGTCGTATAGGGTTATATGTGTCGTAAGGGGGGGGGGGGGGGGGGGGGGTTCGTATATGACTATATGGGGCTTATAGCTCTCTGACGGCCCCCTGAATTTTTCCTCGTAGTCAGTGTCGAAATTCGCTATACGCGTCGTATAGCCTTATATGTGTCGTATAGGGGGGTCGTATAGGGCTATATGGGGCTTATAGCTCTCTGACAGCCCCCTGAATTTTTCTCGTTTTTAATGTATTCGACCCTATACGCCGCGTATGGACCCATACGCGGCGTATAGGTGGGTGTCGATTTATAAAGTGGGGTGTCTCTTTGTTAGACCAAAATATGTACTTTAACATGCCAAATAAAGGTTATCTATAAACAAAACAAATCAAATTGATGGAAGAGATGGATCCAGAGGCTTCAAAAGTATACTTTTAGTAAATAGATCTTCAAATTCTTTCAGCAAAAAATCAGATTAACATTCGAAATAATATAATATTTATATCAGACTAACAACTTGTAAAAACCTAACTTTATGGGTAAAATGTATTATGGAGGTGATCGTGAACGTGTTGAGGTTAAATTTGACGAACTTAAGTTCTGAAGAGGATACCTTACTTCTAGACCCGACCCGATAATGAGATCACCTACCTTAGTGGGAGCTTCATTACGTGCTTTTAACCTCTATGAAAATTCATATATAAGAGGTAACCGAAGGTAACATTACTATCGCATTACTATTTATTTACACACATACATATTGTATTCTTTCATCTGTGGTCCCAACTTGGCTTGAGTGCCGGAGTGTCCACGTGGCTTAAAGCCTGTAGACCCTCTAACATGTTTTCTATGGTTCTCGAGATGAAGAACAAACCTACAACATGACGAGATGAACCAGAACTGGAGGAATTTCACCCATACCTATGAAGCATCTACCCGAAATCATCGTGTGACGGGAAATTGTTTCAACATTTGATGCCATCCGTGGGACCACAGACAACACGTGTTTCGTGTTCTCCATAGACCGGAGTTGTGCTTCCCTGTTCCGTACGTGATGCATAAATTTGTTTCATGACTCCGGTTTGGAGACGTCTCGTGCAATTAGTAAAGAACAACTCATAACCGGTTACACATCCTTCCTATCTTAAAGTCACGATCACTGTGTTTGGTTATAGATATATGAATCAACAAACTACTAATGTTTTTGTATCTGAAAATTTCTTATTTGATAACTGTTAGAATATAAGAATTAGATTTATAAGTAAAGCAAAGAAACAGTAGTAAAGATGATCATCATAATCTGTTAGCCCGCTTCTTATTACTTCTTAAATGAAAACATAAATTCTGAATAATAAAATCACGTGGAATACCTATTCTATATAAAAAGCAGAACATAGAAAAATAGTTGTAAAAATACTAAACATTAGACTCCTTTTTAAAAGAAAAACACGGTATTCTATGAATAAAAGATCTTGCACTCCATAATTGATTTTATCAAAATTAATTAATAATCACCCCCTTAATTTTGGTCTTTACTTTGTTAGGTCCTTCACTTTATAATTGTAACTCCAATAAGATCTCTCATCTCTTCAAATTTGATTCTTGGCAATGCTTTAGTATGGATATCAGCCTTTGGTTGATTCCCACTAATATGTTCCACTTTAATTTGCCCCTTTTCAACACACTCCTTTATAAAATGATAACGGGTGTCAACATGTTTACTCCTCTCATGAAACATGGGATTTTTCATCAGTACAATGGCTAATTTGTTATCAACTTTAATCACCATTTGCTCCTCCTTCCAACCTGTCAATTCCGCCAAAACAATCCTTAGCCATATTGCTTGACAAACGGCTAAGGTAGTAGCCATAAACTCGGCCTCACAAGATGATAAAGCCACCGTTCCTTGCTTCTGTGAATTCCATGCTATTAGCCCCTCATTATAGTTGAAAATCAGCCCCGTTGTGCCTCTTCCATCATCAACATCTATAGTATGACTTCTGTCGCTGAAACAATGTTGTATTTTGTTGTTGATTCTTTGATAGACGATTCCCAGTTCTGTTGTTCGTTTCATGTAACACATAATTTGTTTTACTGTTTGCAAGTGGGCGCCTTTAGGCGTCGCATGAAACAGCTGGCATACCCGACATAATAGGACAGATCTGGTCAGGTGTGGGTCAAGTATCGGAGACAACCAATCAACTTTCTATATTCAGTTGCATTAACAGGTTCTCCATCTTCATTTTTTGACCGCTTAACCCTGGTTCCATGGGAAATTCAGCTGCATTACATTCCCATAATCCAGCCTTCTTGAGTATCTTCTTTGCATACCCACTTTGCCTCATCGTAATAGTGTTAACACCTTGAGTTACCTAGATTCCTAAATAGTAGGCCAAGGGACCGCGATCACTCATCTCAAATACAACCTTCATTTGTTGCTTGAACGTTGTTACTTCACATTGGTTGTTGTCGGTGACGATCAAATCTGATACATACACCCCCACAATCAAGTGATCTTTATTTGAGTTTCTTTTGTAGGCAGCTTGCTAATGTTTATATCTTTGAAAACCCATCTGCTTTGAAACATAATCTAATCCAATATTCTAAGATCTAGGCGCTTGACGAAGACCATATACCGCCTTTGAAAACTGATAAACCATGTGTTTCTTTCCCTTCTTAACAAACCCTTCTTGCTGTGAAACGTAAACTTCCTTTTAGAGTTCACCGTGAAAAAAATCCGACTTCACATGAAGCTGGTGAACTTGCTAGCCCTGTTGGGCTGCTAATGCATGAATCAGACTAATTGTCTCGAGTCTACCCACCGGAGCAAAAGCTTCGTCGAAATCCATGGTTGCACGTAACCCTTTGCTATAATTCGAGCCCTTGTGCTCGGTAACATTGCCATTCGCATCCTTCTTTGGTTTGTAAACCCATTTAATCCCTATGGATTTTTTATTAGGGGGTAAATTCACGTAACACCCGGCCCCTCACACCAACAATATTGTCCGCTTTGCCCACGAGGAGCTCACGGATATGCTTTTGGTTGCCCGGGTGAAAACTTCCTAGGGAGGTCACCCATCCATGGATTGCTCCTACCTGAGCACGCTTAACTGTGAAGTTCTCCTCTCATCCACAACCAATACGCCCAAAATGCGTTGTTGATGTTAGAGGCAAGACATTCCTTATGAACCAGGAATCTCTCCTGTCCACGGCCGATGTGGGATTTATGTAGGGTGTCACAATCATCCCCCCTTTGGACTCATCGTCCTCGATGAGCCCGAGAGAACGGCACAGGAGTGGCTCTGATACCATTCTGTAACACCCGGCCGCTCACACCAACAATATTATCTGTTTTGCCCACGAGGAGCTCACGGATTTGCTTTTGGTTGCCTGGGTAAAAACTTCCCAGGGAGGTCACCCATCCCTGGATTTCTCCCACCTGAGCACGCTTAACTATGGAGTTCTCCTCTCATCCACAGCCAATACGCCCAAAACGCGTTGTTGATGTTAGAGGTAGGATATTTCTTATGAACCAGAAATCTCTCCTGTCCACGGCCAATGTGGGATCTATGTAGGGTGTCACAATTCATGAGCTTCCAGGTGTTATTTTTCTCAATAGATGCAATTTTCACTTCACATAGCTTATACCTAAGCTTTATGACTTGCTGCTTCAGTGTAGTTTAAAGCCTTCAACAATAGAATATTAACATCTTCCGTGTTTAACCTTGAGGCCCTCGCATAAACATCCCCCACAGCCCGAATTCCACGTGGTGGAGTATCATCATAAGCATCTGGATCAAGAGGAAGTGGACTGTAAGATCCACTACTTTCTGGTTGAATAGGCCCACTCTCTGAACAAAATATGGGTTGCTACGATAACCAAAATTAGTTGGGCTTTCACTATCAACAGAGCCCAACTAGTCCAGATAAATCTCCTTCAAATGGGCTAAACCATTTACATTTGCTATAAGTGGGTTGTTAAGCATATTACCTACTTCGAGGGACCTTCTAATAGCAATTGAGCTGCTGGCCATGACAAGGCTGCTCGTGTCTAGACTAAAATGGTGAACTCCATCTTCATTTGCAGCCTCTTCAATTGATCCAACTATTTTTTGGCTCGAATTCAACTAAACTAAAATGTCAGTCCATTCAGGACTATTTGTATCATACTATACTATTCTAGATAACAATTCCAGTCCTACTTTTTGTCTATCTCGAATTATACATCTCGGCTCACCACAATCCTCCTTTTTTAGGATCATAAAACCTATATGCGTTTGTACATGGTTGGGTTCCTAGATAAATCGTCTTGGAAATTCTATCATCAAGCTTGGTTAGCACACTGGTTGGAACTTTTACATGTCCCACACAGCCAAACCACCCTTAGGTGTTCCAGATTTGGTCACCTTCCTTTTAAAGCCTCGTATAGTGTCTTGTCTTTTAGTGCTTTTGTGGGTGATAGGTTCAACAAGTAGACAACATGTCTAATTCCTTCTCCCCAAAAATTTTATAGGAGTTCCATACCCTTGAGTAAACACCGAGTAGTGCCAAGAATGGTTTTATTTCTCCTTTTAACAAGCCCGTTTTGTTGGAGATTGTAAGGAGTAGTGAACTTGTGTGTAAATGCCTACTTTATTACAAAAATTAGTAAAATTTTGATATGAGAAATCGCCTCCATTGTTTGTTTTTAGGTTCTTCACCTTCAAGCCCAAGTTCATCTCGATCAATCTTTTTAAATTTTCTAAAGTAGTCCAGAACTTCATCCTTGGTTTTAATTAAATATTCTGACTAAAATCATCGACAATAGGAAACATATATCTGTTTACTCCTTGTGTGGTAGGTGTGATTGGGCCGCAAAATTCTGCATAGATAAACTCCAACAGTTGTGAGGCTCGATAACTTGACTGACCAGTGAATGGAAGGCGTGACTGTTTGCCAACCAAACAGCAGGCACAAATCTGAGTAGGGTGCATGATTCTTAGAACTCCTTGTACCATATTCTTTACTGCTAATTATTTGATTGAATCAAAGTTCAAATGACCAAGGCGTGCGTGCCATAGCCAAGCTTGGTCATCAATATTAACAAGTAAATAAACCGGTGAAGCAATTTGAATTCTATATTTATAAAGTCAGTTTAAAGATCTTGGTACCTTCATGAGGAGGGTTCCACTTCTCTCGTACAACCATAGAAATCCGTCTTTTATCAATACCTTGCATACCATTTCAGTAGTTTGGCCAAGGCTAATTATGTTGCTTCATAAGGATGGAATAAGGTAGACATCTGATAGCACACTTTGTTCTCTATTTTTTCACTCTAATATAATTGAGCCTCAACCCTTTATCTCCACACATGACCTATCACCGAAACGAACTTGACCAGCCATATTGTTATCTAAGTTAGAGAAGAATACTTCATTTCCTGTCATGTGGTTGCTAGCACCATTGTCTAGAAACCACAAAGCTTGTTTTAAACCGAAGTGTACCTACTCGATATCATGCTTTCTTCATTTAAGAACATTGTTCCTACTCGAACAGTCATTAGTAATGCTGACTCGTCGTCTTGAGCTTGTGCTAAACTAACTTCTTCATCCTTTCTCCTTGTAAGACACTCAGATGCAAAGTGTCCCATGTAATAACATCTGAAAGACTTTACTTGTAACATCTCATATTTTCCCGTTAGTGTAAAGTTACCATCGTTTGTTCGTGTAAGGACTATTTATGTTAATTATGAAACTTATGGATTTCTTATGCTTAACTTTTAATATGTCTTTAATTATTAATGAAAAAGTTAATAAACTAAGGATTGGATAATAGTAATAATTATAATAATAATAATAATAATAATAATAATAATAATAATAATAATAATAATAATAATAATAAAATACTAATAAGTTATAATAAAGAATAATAAATATAACTAATAACGGTAATACTAATAATGATAACAATGATAACAAGAATAATTGTAACTATTATAGCAACAATAATAATCAAGCTTATGTCAACATTAGTAATAATAAGATTATGTATAACAATAATCTATAAGAGTTATTAAACTTACTAATGTTTAAAACATAAAGTTTAATTGAGTTTTGGAGGTTTAATTGCAAAATTAGAAACTTTCATTAAATGTTTATACATAAAATGATAATATAAACTAGAGGGACCATTTGTGTAACTATTTAAAACCCAACCCCCCTTTCCCTTCCTTCCCGATTTTCCGGTGAACACTCCGGCCGGACTCCAGCCAAGTCCGGCGACCCCCCAAACGCCCAATTTAAACGTTTTCAAACCATGCCAAACGTTCCTAGACTCGAATCGAACACAGTTAACTACTTAAATTATGTTTAAAACCGGTTACAAGCCTTCTCAATTCGAAGTAACCGAAAACTTTAAGTTCGTACCCGTTCAAGCATTAAATCACAATAATAATTGAATTATTTAACATGAACCATCTCTTATCTATCTCTAATCGATTACAACGTTCAATTCTACCTAAAACAAGCCCAAACATCAACTTTGATTACCCATCCTCATCGCACCTGCAACTTAATCGAACACTGTCATTAGGGCTTCAATCTTCGAAATTTATAAGGGCTTTTCATTTGGATCATCACTTGAAGCTTTCTGTGCGACGAATTCGTTTAATATCATCATTTGGGCATCGATCGAGCTGTACGTGGTTGCGGTCGGTTCTTCGTCTCGTGCAATACCAAACCACTAACAACCGGTAAATTAATACATAGACACTCGTTTATACATGGGGAACAAAGCCCATGATTACAGGCTCTTACATTAACGAATTCAGGTTCAATTTTGGGATTGTGGAATTAGGGTTCTTAAGGATTTGGGGGTATTGTTTTAAGTTGGTATTTAAAAATAAAACCTGAGATCTTACAGGCTTAGGCGCCCGCGCCTACTGGTTAAGACTCTACACCCCCATCCTTGAGGTCCCGGGTTCGAACCCGGGCTCCCTCAACATTATTTTTTTAGGCTTTTTAGCCTTAAAAAATATAGAAAACCTTCTAAAAATTATAAAAGTGGTTTTGTAAATTTTGTTAATTTTTAAAGTTGTCTCATTATTTTCTACAGATTTATCACTTTAAATACTATATTTTTTTTTATAAACAAATATTATGCTTAGTTTGTTTTTATAAAAAAATAGATTTTAAATAATAGTTTAAATTACTTATTTATTATTTAGTCACTATATATTTTATAATGATGGATTAATCATGATAATTATAGAACTAAAACGTTTATATATATTTTATAATCAAATTTCACAAATTATTATAAAGGATTTAATTTCTTTAAAAATTTTATAAATAGTATTTTACTAAAGAGTTCACTAAACTTATTTATTTTTAAATCCCCAAATTCTAGTACCCTAGTTCAATTAAATCGTTAACCTTATTATTAACTTAAAACTTGTAATATATACATATTTAGGTACCTCGTGAAGGTTTATTTTGGAACGTCGCTTATTATTCATATTAAACATCTCTTATATACTTATTGAACATGTGAGTTTTCCTTGCCCCTTTTTTTATCTTTTCACACTATTTTGGGGTGAAACATGATTGCTTATACATGATACACTTATACACATTTGAGACTTGTAAATCACTTGCAATTCAACTTATTATTTTGTCATGGTTATTTGTGTTTGTAAGTGATTATATGAGATACATAGTTTGTTTACAATCATTAACTATTGCTAGCCTGGCGACGTCTTAGATCTTTGGGCCTGACAAGCCTATTTGGTGCTAAAGTCGAGGTATTGCCGACTCCTGATGACGTATGCTTGTTCATCATGGGAACCAAATACACTTAGCCAATCTTTTATACTTGTAATCAAGTCGAGGTTTGGTTGTAACGATATGTGTTCTATAACCTTACTTGCTTATGACCTATGACATGAATTGCTACTTGTAACCTTTTCATATTATGTATGAAAACCTTGGAAACTCACCAACTATTTTTAGTTGACTCTTATTTTTATCATGTTTCAGGAAACCCCAAGTTTAAAGTGGACTTTGAAGCTTGCAATAAACTAGGACTTGGACCTAGTTAATAAACAAAATGTTATGTTATGTTTTGATTTATGTTTGAACTTATCTCTTGTTTGAGACTTATGGTTGTATATTCATTTTAAGACTTATGATAAATAATATTTGCAATTTAATATAGCGTTATGTGGCTGTGAACAATCTTAACCCTCACATCTCGACGTTCCGCCGTCAAGGTTGGGGTGTGACAGATTGGTATCAGAGCCCATAACTATAGGGATTTAGGTTATTAGAAATGGTGACCTAGACTATAGCTTATGCATGAACCTCATAAAAAATTTATATTCTTGGAAATATATATATTGTTACATGCTACATAATGCTATACCTTACTTATGTGCAACTTGATGCCTTAGCATAGGTTTGCCTTGTAATTGTTTAAACTTTGTTACTCGTCTCCCTAAACTTACCTTTGACACTTTGACTCTCCCCGACAAATGAAACTTCTTAATCTTATTCTCGACGACACGTGGAATTGTATACTTATGCTTATGACTTGAATCCTTAGACTTATGTCTAATCTATGTAAAATCTCATCAAGGTTTTGATTTCATGAACCTAAGAAATTTGTGTGACACATAGACACCTGTATTCTGGATTTCCTGGCAAAAGGCCCTCGGGCTAAGGCAAGCATATCGCATAAATCCTACGGGACTAGTTATGCTTACCTGGGGATTTCTGGGATGAGTGATAAACTATGGTCAACATACACAAATTTCTAAGGCGAGTGGGTCAACTTACCTTGACGTGTCAACGTTTCCAAATGGTAATGCGTTACCAAATGGAACCATTCCATGTGCCTTACAACTTTTGCCTTATCCTTGTTGAACTATAATCCTTGTTATTCCAATTCTCGTATCTAACTCATTTTGTATATTCCAGCATGTCTCGTCATCATGGAAAGCGTGGAAGTTCCGATCGTAAGCTAGCCGCCATGATTGCTCGACAAATGGCTGCTGTCATCCCGACCATGGTTGCTGAACTTAATAGCACCTTAATGACCAACGCTAGCAACAATGGAAATGGTCATGGGAGAATAGCAACAACAAAACAACAACCAAACGGAACAATCAAACCACGAAACAAACACTTTAGCTCTTGCAAGCCCACTAGTTTTAGTGGCAAGGAAGGAGCCACTGGTCTTCTTGAGTGGTTCGAAAGCATGGAGAATACTTTTATCAATTGTGAGTGTCCCGAGACGCTCAAGGTTCGTTATGCCACTAGTGTGCTCCAACAAAGGGCACTTACCTGGTGGAATAGCGAGAAGAGAAACCGTGGTCCTGAAGCTGTGCTAGCACTTACCTGGGAAGAGTTCAAGAACATCGCCATCGCGAAGTTCTGCCCAAGAAGTGAATTGCAAAAGTTGGAAGAAGAGTTTTGGAACTTGAAGCAAAATGATGGTGATCATTTGGCCTACTCAACTAGGCATCATGAGTTGAGTATACTGCTGCCTCACATGGTCGACACTGTCCCCCGCAACATCGAGAAGTTCATTAAGGTGTACCACCCCAAATTCAAGATGCTGTGGTGGGTAGCCGACCCACAACCTTGGAAGAAGCCATTACTATCACCGCTCAACTCACCGAGAACCATATACGAGCGGGCACCATGTCTGTGAAGGGTGCAAAGAAGGTAGAGAAGACGGCTACCGAGGCTGTTAAGGAGACCAAAGCTGAACCGTCTTACAACAACAACAACAAGAAGCGCAAGTTCACACCGGCGCGTAACTATGCTGTGGCTGCACCCAAACAACCCCAAAGACAACTTGTACCTACCTGCGGCTGCACCTGTGGCACAAGTGCCTGGGGCTAGGGCTTATGCTGGTCCTCAGCCTATGTGCAACATTTGTAGGTACCATCACCCGGGAAATCAACCATGCCGTATCTGTACTTTATGCGGTAAATATGGTCACTTGGTGGCGACTTGTCACCGTGCACCTAACAACGCCGCCGTGGTCACAAACCGTGTTTGCTACAACTGTGGGGAACCTGGTCATTTCCGCCCACAATGCCCTCGTCTTGTGGGTAATGTTCCACAAGCCCGAGGACGTGCTTTCAACATCAACGCTAACCAAGCACAAGCAAACAACGATGTGGGTGAATGGTATGTTAACTTACCTTAACTTTTGTGACCTAATTCTTTTCATGTGTTACCTGCGTCGTTAAATACCTTAAAATTGAACAGGTATGTTCCTTATTAATAAAACTTATGCCTATGTCCTATTTGATTCTGGAGCCGATAAGAGTTTTGTTTCGTTAGAGTTTGAACCCATACTTGCTAAGCCACATACGAAACTAGAAAGACCTCTTACCGTTGAAGTTGCCGATGGAGAACCGATCACCGTTGACGTCATTATTCGTGATTGCATCTTAAGTCTTGACACGCATGATTTTCTCTCATCGATCTTATCCCTATGAAACTTGGAAGCTTTGACGTCATCATTGGTATGGATTGGTTAGCCAAACACCATGCCGAGATCATTTGTTTCGAGAAGTGCATTCGTATACCGTTACCCTCTGGAGATACTTTGAAAGTGTTCGGTGAAAAATCTTCCAAAGGACTTAAACTCATGTCTTGCACTCAAGCCCGAAAGTGCTTAAGCAAGAAGTATATGGCCTTCTTGGCTTACGTGGTCAACACGAAAGTCAAAGGGAAAGAACTTAAGGATGTCCCTATCGTACGAGACTTTCCCGAAGTATTTCCCGATGACCTTAGTGGTTTACCTCCCGTGCGTGAAGTCGAGTTTAAAATTGACTTGATACCGGGAGCAAACCCCGTGTCTAAGTCACCATATCGGCTTGCACCATCGGAAATGCAAGAACTCTCTAGTCAACTTCAAGAGCTATCCGAGAAGGGCTTCATCCGTCCTAGTTCTTCGCCTTGGGGTGCACCTGTTCTATTCGTGAAGAAGAAAGATGGAACGTTTCGTATGTGCATCGATTATCGTGAGCTTAATAAGCTTACCATCAAGAACCGTTATCCTCTTCCTTGTATCGATGATTTGTTTGACCAACTTCAAGGAGCTGCTATTTTCTCGAAGATCGATTTACGTTCTATGGCTATCATCAATTGCGAGTCCATGATGATGATATCCTAAAGACCGCTTTCCGTACTCGTTATGGGCACTATGAGTTTATGGTGATGCCTTTTGGTTTAACCAATGCTCCTGTTGTCTTCATGGATCTCATGAACCGAGTATGCAAGCCTTGTCTAGACAAGTTTGTGATCGTCTTCATTGATGACATACTTATCTATTCCAAGTCCAACACCGATCATGAACTACATTTAAGATTGGTTCTTGAATTGTTGAAGAAAGAGCAATTGTACGCGAAGTTCTCGAAGTGTGATTTCTGGCTCGAGGAAGTTCAATTTCTAGGACACGTGGTGAATAGCCAAGGAATTCATGTTGATCCTGCAAAGGTGGAAGCTGTGAAAAATTGGTGTGTTCCTACAACTCCTACCGAAGTTCGTTCTTTTCTTGGTCTTGCTGGTTATTATCGGCGATTCATTGCCAACTTCTCGAGGATCGCGAAACCGCTCACTACTTTGACACAAAAGAATAAACCATTCGAGTGGGGTTCCGAGCAAGAAGAAGCTTTTGAAGCGTTAAAGCATAAGTTGTGCAATGCTCCTATCTTGACCCTACCCGATGGAAACGACGATTTCACCGTGTATTGTGATGCATCTAAACAAGGCCTTGGTTGTGTTCTCATGCAACGAGGGAAGGTCATAGCTTATGCATCGAGACAATTGAAGGTTCACGAGGTGAATTACACAACACACGATCTCGAGCTTGGTGCTGTTGTCTTTGCTTTGAAGATATGGAGACACTACCTGTATGGTACGCAATGTATAGTCTACACCGATCACAAAAGCCTTCAACACGTTTTTAATCAAAAAGATCTCAACATGAGACAACGTCGTTGGGTGGAGTTGATTAGTGATTACGATTGTGACATTCGTTACCATCCTGGTAAAGCAAATGTTGTAGCCGACGCACTAAGCCGAAAGATTCACAACAAGATGATCTCATTCCAAGAAATTCGCGATCGACGTCAATGGTTTGACACTTTGGGTGAGTTCGATACTGAGATCCAACTAGATGTCAACGAGACTACCGTACTACTACAAAACCTGAGGATAGATAGTGACATCGAGTCTAGCATCCTGGAGGCTCAACAAATGGTACAACGTGAAGGAAGAATGAAGGATGAATTGGAGCATAATCTTCTAACCCGATTGGAAACGAAACCCAATGGGTTGATGTACTTCGCCAATCGAATTTGGATTCCAAATCGTGATAACCTTCGTACCTTTATCATGAATGAAGCTCATCAAACTCGTTATTCTATTCATCCTGGTTCCGATAAGATGTACATGGACCTACGTGGTCAATATTGGTGGCCTGGAATGAAGAAAGACATAGCGACGTATGTAGCTAAGTGCCTCACATGTACGAAAGTTAAAGCCGAACATCAACGTCCAAGTGGATTACTTGAGCAACCCGAGATTCCTATGTGGAAATGGGAACACATATCCATGGACTTCATAACCAAGCTACCCCGAACCTCTCGAGGACATGATAGCATATGGGTGATCGTTGACCGATTGACCAAATCGGCGCATTTTATACCCATACGTGACACTTACAAAACATCAAAGTTAGCTCGTATATACGTTGATGAGATTGTAAGTCTCACGGGGTACCTCTGCACATCATATCCGACCGAGATGCTCGTTTCACTTCACATTTTTGGTCGTCTATGCAAGAACTCTTGGGTACACAACTAGATCTAAGCACGGCTTACCATCCTCAAACTGATGGTCAAACCGAGCGAATGATCCAAACCTTGGAGGATTTGCTACGCCTGTGTGTTCTTGACTTTGGTGGTGATTGGGATACGCATCTACCGCTCGCGGAATTTTCGTATAACAATAGTTACCACTCGAGTATCAAGATGGCACCGTTCGAAGCACTTTATGGTCGTAAATGGCGTTCACCGATCTGTTGGACCGACATTGGTGAAAACGTCATCACTGGTCCTGAACTTATACAAGAGACGACCGATAAAGTTTCTATCATTCGCAAGAACCTTGAAGTGGCGAGAAGTCGTCAAAAGAGCTATGCTGACAAGCGACGTAAGCCATTGGAATTCCAAGTTGGGGAGATGGTTCTTCTTAAGGTTTCACCGTGGAAAGGTGTGGTTCGTTTTGGAAAGAAGGGCAAACTGGCTCCAAGATTTGTAGGACCTTTCAAAATCCTGAAAAGGATTGGGAAAGTGGCTTATAAACTGGAGCTACCTTCCGACCTTAGTGGAGTTCATCCTGTGTTCCACGTCTCAAATTTGAGAAAGTGCTTGGCTGATGAAAGTCTGCATGTTCCGTTGGAAGACATCCAGATTGACGAGTCATTGCATTTTGTCGAGAAACCTGTTGAGATCATGGATCGCATAATGAAGAAGACTAGAACCACAACAACCCCAATCGTCAAGGTTCGTTGGGAAAATAAACGCGGCGCTGAATTTACTTGGGAACGTGAGGAGCACATGAAGAAGAGATACCCGTTCTTATTCATATAGTTTCATTTTTCTTAATTTCGGGACGAAATTCTTTTAAGTTGGGGAGACTGTAACATCTCATATTTTCCCGTTAGTGTAAAGTTACCATCGTTTGTTCGTGTAAGGACTATTTATGTTAATTATGAAACTTATGGATTTCTTATGCTTAACTTTTAATATGTCTTTAATTATTAATGAAAAAGTTAATAAACTAAGGATTGGATAATAGTAATAATAATTATAATAATAATAATAATAATAATAATAATAATAATAATAATAATAATAATAATAATAATAATAATAATAATAATAATAATAATAATAATAATAATAATAATAATAATAATAATAAATAATAATAATAATAATAATAATAATAATAATAATAATAATAATAATAATAATAATAATAATAATAATAACAATACTAATAAGTTATAATAAAGAATAATAATATAACTAATAACGGTAATACTAATAATGATAACAATGATAACAAGAATAATTGTAACTATTATAGCAACAATAATAATCAAGCTTATGTCAACATTAGTAATAATAAGATTATGTATAACAATAATCTATGAGGGTTATTAAAACTTACTAATGTTTAAAACATAAAGTTTAATTGAGTTTTGGGGGTTTAATTGCAAAATTAGAAACTTTCATTAATATGTTTATACATAAAATGATAAATAATAAACTAGAGGGACCATTTGTGTAACTATTTAAAACCCAACCCCCCTTTCCCTTCCTTCCCCGATTTTCCGGTGAACACTCCGGCCGGACTCCGGCCAAGTCCGGCGACCCCCCAAACGCCCAATTTAAACGTTTTCAAACCATGCCAAACGTTCCTAGACTCGAATCGAACACAGTTAACTACTTAAATTATGTTTAAAACCGGTTACAAGCCTTCTCAATTCGAAGTAACCGAAAACTTTAAGTTCGTACCCGTTCAAGCATTAAATCACAATAATAATTGAATTAATTTAACATGAACCATCTCTTATCTATCTCTAATCGATTACAACGTTCAATTCTACCTAAAACAAGCCCAAACATCAACTTTGATTACCCATCCTCATCGCACCTGCAACTTAATCGAACACCGTCATTAGGGCTTCAATCTTCGAAATTTATAAAGGGCTTTTCATTTGGATCATCACTCGAAGCTTTCTGTGCGACGAATTCGTTTAATATCATCATTTGGGCATCGATCGAGCTGTACGTGGTTGCGGTCGGTTCTTCGTCTCGTGCAATACCAAACCACTAACAATCGGGTAAATTAAATACATAGACAAACTCGTTTATACATGGGGAACAAAAGCCCCATGATTACAGGCTCTTACATTAACGAATTCAGGTTCAATTTTGGGATTGTGGAATTAGGGTTCTTAAGGATTTGGGGGTATTGTTTTAAGTTGGTATTTAAGAAATGAAACCTGAGATCTTACAGGCTTAGGCGCCCGCGCCTACTGGTTAAGACTCTACACCCCCATCCTTGAGGTCCCGGGTTCGAACCCGGGCTCCCTCAACATTATTTTTTTAGGCTTTTTAGCCTTAAAAAAATATAGAAAACCTTCTAAAAATTATAGAAAGTGGTTTTGTAAATTTTATTAATTTTTAAAGTAGTCTCATTATTTTCTACAGATTTATCACTTTAAATACTATATTTTTTTTTATAAACAAATATTATGCTTAGTTTATTTTTATAAAAGAATAGATTTTAAATAATAGTTTAAATTACTTATTTATTATTTAGTCACTATATATTTTATAATGATGGATTAATCATGATAATTATAGAACTAAATTAAACGTTTATATATATTTTATAATCAAATTTCACAAATTATTATAAAGGATTTAATTTCTTTAGAAAATTTTATAAATAGTACTTTACTAAAGAGTTCACTAAACTTATTTATTTTTAAATCTCCAAATTCTAGTACCCTAGTTCAAATTAAATCGTTAACCTTATTATTAACTTAAAACTTGTAAATATATACATATTTAGGTACCTCGTGAAGGTTTACTTTGGAACGTCGCTTATTATTCATATTAAACATCTCTTATATACTTATTGAACATGTGAGTTTTTCTTGCCCCCTTTTTATCTTTTCACACTATTTTGGGGTGAAACATGATTGCTTATATATGATACACTTATACACATTTGAGACTTGTAAATCACTTGCAATTCAACTTATTATTTTGTCATGGTTATTTGTGTTTTGTAAGTGATTATATGAGATACATAGTTTGTTTACAATCATTAACTATTGCTAGCCTGGCGACGTCTTAGATCTTTGGGCCTGACAAGCCTATTTGGTGCTAAAGTCGAGGTATTGCCGACTCCTGATGACGTATGCTTGTTCATCATGGGAACCAAATACACTTAGCCAATCTTTTATACTTGTAATCAAGTCGAGGTTTGGTTGTAACGATATGTGTTCTATAACCATACTTGCTTATGACCTATGACATGAATTTCTACTTGTAACCTTTTTCATATTATGTATGAAAACCTTGGAAACTCACTAACTATTTTTAGTTGACTCTTATTTTTATCATGTTTCAGGAAACCCCCAAGTTTAAAGTGGACTTTGAAGCTTGCAATAAAACTAGGACTTGGACCTAGTTAAATAAACAAAATGTTATGTTATGTTTTGATTTATGTTTGAACTTATCTCTTGTTTGAGACTTATGGTTGTATTGCATTTTAAGACTTATGAAAAATAATTTTTGCAATTTAATATAGCGTTATGTGGCTGTGAACAATCTTAACCCTCACATCTTGACGATTCCGCCGTCAAGGTTGAGGTGTGACATTACTTTTGACCGATATTTTCATGATTTGTTCCTTTGTTGTCATGTGTTTTGATTTTGACCAAGACCCCCGCCTCAAGCTCCTGATTGGCCTCGTCCCCTCCCTTGGCCTCGATTGTTAGCATTACCAGTCCCTTGGAAATGCCCATTGCCTTTCTACTCTGGTTTCTTTTTCGCCTGCCAATCGATGTAAGACAATAGATGTTGATCCTTGTTGGGTACTTGAGACTTTACACAAGGCTTGATCATTTCTTCATATGCATATAACCTGGCAATAGCATCTTAAAACAACATTGTATCCAAATCAGCAAATTGTTCAATATAAGCCACTATTGGTAACCATCGATTAGGAACTGAACCAAGAAACTTCCTGACTAGTTTCTTGTCATTGTAAACAGCCCCAAGGCCGTTTGCTTTTGAGATGATTGTGCTCATACGTCTAGTAAAATCCTTAATGGTTTCTGCTTCTTTAATCTTAAAGGATTCAAATTCAGTTTGCAGTAAACCCAAATGGACCTATTTTACCCGTTCAACACCCACAAACTGAGCTTCAAGGCGTCTCAGACTTCCTTTGCTTGTTTAAACTTTTCAACTTGTAAAACAAGCTCCTCGGGTATCGCCTGGTACAGATAGGCGATTGCAAGGCTATTTTTCTTCAGATCAACATTCATGCCAGGTACAATCGCTTCCCAGACACTATGAACATTACAGATTTCCATTATTTTAACTGCCCAAATTATGTAATTCATGGAAGTCAAAACAGGGCATTGTAGAGATAGGTTTGTATTTTCTCTTACAGGACCAACCTGATTTGCTAGAATCTCAGCTATCTTTCTCTACTTTGGTCTCTTGCTTCTTCTCTGGTCGGTTGCACGGTCCTTCAGCTCTTGGTCACACCTTTTGGATCAAGCTTGAGCACTGGTCGTCCCTTTGAACCAGGCTCTAATACCAATTGTTAGAATGTAACAATCAGATAAGTAAGCAAAGCAAAGAAAATAGTAATAAAGATAATATGCTAGCCCGCTTCTTATTACTTCTTGAATGATAACAAAAATTTTGAATGATAAATTCACATGGAATACCTATTCTATATAAAGAGCAGAACATAGAAAAACAACTGTAAAAATACTAAAATTTAGACTCCTTCCTAAAAGAAAAACACGATATTTCATAAATAAAAGATTTTGCACTCTAGAATTAATTTTACCAAAATTAATTAATAATAACAAAAGTTTGAAAGGATGCAAACACCTTAAAATAATTAAGCCATAAAATCAGGTCCAATGTTTGAGAAGGCATTGCATGAATCTTGCATGTAAGAATATTATTGTTTATTTTATTGGATTTGTTTAGTCCTCTTCTAAAGGTTGAATATAAATGCATATATATGCATTGAACCTGATTGAATTCAGTTAACTATCTAAATCTATCATGACTTATTTCTCAATGACATAATTTACCATAGTATTTTTCATATGCATGCATATATAAGGTATAAGTCAAGACGTCTTAAAGCGATGTATAACTGGACTGGCATCCGAAGGACCGAAGCCAAAATCATGTAACAATACGCACGACCAGAAAATAATAATCCTTGTCGAACCAAAGCCACATGGCGAACAACCCTTGCCAGGCTAAAGTCGTACGGCCTGACCAAGCTACTCGGCCAAACAACCCTTGCCGGACCAAAGCTGCATGACCAGACAACCCTGGCCGAACACAAGCTGCATTGTTGAATTGGGGGACTAGCGTGGTATGACACCGCATTCATCAAGATGGTCTAATGTTATACATATATAAGACACCCCCAAGGAGCATTAAAATTATAAATAAGCATCTGGAAGTGATGTTCACTATAAGACTGAAACCACAAGTTCATCATAAGGCCTTCGCACCGCGATGTACCTAATTCCCAAATGTTTTGGTGTTCACATCAAATTTTTGGTTAACCCACTACCTCACTAAAGAGGATACCCTACTCTAGACCTGACCCGATATATTCTCTCATTTGTGATCCCGACTTGACTTGAGCGTTGGAGTGTCCACGGGGCTTGAAGCCCCTGGACCCTCTAACGTGTTTTCTATGGTTATAGAGATGAAGAACATGCTTACAAACTGTGATATGAACCCGAACCGGAGGAATCTAACCCAAACCCATGAAGCATCTACCCGAAACCACCATGTGATGGGAATTTGTTTTGAGTATGTTTAAACGTGTTGAGGTTGAAATTAATGATCCGTTAAATTGATGAACTTATGAACATAAATAGTACACTGTCACGATGCTTGTGTCAAAAACATAAATTTTAAACACTCACAATAAACCATGTGTTCCAAATATGACTTGCAAATAAACGAATCAAACAAGTTGACTAATAAAACTATGTGTTGTAAATGTGTTCCTCTTTTGCAATGTGGGGAAATTCTGAAAACTAAAATAAAATTTTCACATTGTTTTGTAGCGATGTTTACAATCCGATGCATCCGGTTGTGACAAAAGAATTAGTCAAAGTGGTTGAAGCATTAGGTTTAACAGATTTTATAGCTTGAACCATGTATTTTGATATTAAAATAGCTAGCTAGTTATAAGTTCTTAAAACTTAACATAAAGAAAGACATTTTTTTAGCTCTATCACATACTTGATATACTCTTTCTTATATGTCCGCCTCACATCAATATTTTCAACTCATTCTTAATAATTCCTAAATCATGAAAATGCTCATCCTTTAATATCATCCCATAACTTTTTTGAAAAATAAAATATTAAAAAGTAAATGAAACTATTCAAGACAAAAGCAAACATCACATATCATCACTATTTTGAGTATGATTGCTTCAATGCGATTTTAGATATGTAAATACAAGAGTCTGGGAATTTTTTTAACGAGGTAACATCCAAGTTACTAGTATGTTTTAGAAGGTTGAGTGTTTGTGATAATTTTAGTGGTTTTGACATTTGAAAAATACCAAGATTATTCAAGTTGTACCCGTATGATTTTATTGAAAATGATAAAAAAGGACTTCGAATTGAACTATCAACTTGGATGGTTTATCAAGTTTTGTACAATTAATGGTTGAAACAAAGAAATACATTTCATTTACATTGGCGTATTGTTTATCAAAGTTAGCTCTCGTAATACCCATTGCAGCCGAACCTTTTAAGCACGTGAAGTCCGATATGTGTGATTGGATGGGTGATGAAAGCTTAAGCAATAGTTGTATTTGTTTTATGGAGAATGACTTACTTAGGTATGTCACCCTAGATGTTATGATAAGATTTCAAAAATAAAATCTCATAGAGAACAACTTTAGATATATTGTATATTTATTATATTTTTGTAATGATATTTGATGTGCTTTTATTAGTTTATGAAATTTAGTCTGATTGTTTTTTTAATGCGACCGGAAATGGACTGAAAAAAGTTATCATAAAGTGTTAGTCAAACAAACCTTAAAAAGTTTTCAAACCACCCCTCAAAACCACACGAAAACATTCATGGGTTCGTCACTGGGCGTGATCTAGTTAGATGTTTATGGAGCCGAATTTTGTCAAAAGTTTTATGAAGAAGATGGTGTCGTCTGTCTTCATTGTGATCTTTCAGGCTCTTCATCATCAAATCTTGGAAATAGTGTGTTCAATGAGTTTGTACAATTGTTTGAGGTCAGGTATCCTTAATTGTTTCCTTCATTGGCTAAGTGTCCTTGTGTCGATTTGCGTATATCGGCTTCTGAATGACCGCTGTCGAGGTAGGTCCTCAACTTTTTTGTATGTGTAGTTGAATTTGGTGACCTTAGTATTTATGTACTTCCACTTTTAGGTCATCGAATGGACGGTTGTTTATTAGTACTTTCTCAATTAATTTGAGAAATTAACAAGAACTCGCTTCTAGAAAGATGATGCTCGTTGATGATTCTAGATCTTTAGAAACGTCGATTCAAGCCTTTACCAAGGTAGTTTTCTCATTTGTGGGTCTTGCCTTTTTCTTGCCCAAACACATTGGTGGTGGGTTGAGTACATCATCCTTGGATTTTTCGTTGATGGGGGATGGGCCGGGTCAAGATTGATCATTATCATCATCGGAAGGTTGGGATTGACGTTGTTCGAAGGGTTGCGTTAGCATTTGAGTAAACATTGTTTCATCGGTGAATAAAATTTGATTTTATGACGTTTAGGATTGAATTTTGGAAAATGATGGAGGAGAAAACATTATGGTATGCACGGTTTAAATGGATGACGAATCGGGATGTGAACTTTACATTTTTCATTGTCATAGTTCGAACATGTCATGCGTCTACGGTTGGATGAAGTGACCACATAGTTTTGAAGGAAAAATTAAAAATGATATAGAAATAAGTGTGAAAATTGATTAGAAGATTATATGAAAATGAAATAATTAGATTAACTTTTTTACATAAGCCGTTGTGCAACGGCTTGATTGCTTTTTATCGTTCGGTACACTGATACCCAAAACACCTGAAGCACGCCCTACCACCCATAGGTGGGTGGTGTTAGCACTCGAAACCGGTCATCCAAGTTAGCCAAACTATGTCGTGCCTAAGCCATTGCCTCCACTCTAATAGAAATTATTTATAGATATATAACCAAGGTCGGTCATGAGGATATTAATGCCTTGGGCGGGCTGGGAAAGAAAAAGCCATTAGGCCCTAATGAATTTAATTATATAAACTAATTTTTACAAACTAAAACAAACGTTTTAGCAATAATAGTAACAAAATCATAATATTATAATGACATAGCGTAATACTAACATATAAATCTTTCAATTCGACTTCATTGCTAATGGCTGACTAAATTGAATTTTTTTTTCTTTTATCCCTGGTGCTTTTAATTAGATTGATGAAAATAAGTTATAACTAGTAAGTTTATTTAATAAGAATGGACCTTAAGAATTGTATTTGGGTTAAAAGATAATTAAGTTATATCTTTAATTGGACTAAACGATCGATAATTATTAAAAAATAAACATAAATATATAATAATTTTTTTAAAAAAAATTAGAATTTTTTGAGCCCTCTAAATGAGTGAGTTCTAGACGGTTATGTAGCCCGCCCTCCTCAGGGCCGGCTGTGAGAACTACGTATCCTAAAATAAAATAATTACTTAATGAAGATGAATTTCAAAATCGTAAACGGGACCATTAAACTCAGTTCTTCGAACCGTAAACCACAAACTGAAATATATAAATATCAAACCGGCCGAACCTGATTATATACTTTCATTTAGACAGCTCAGTCGGTTTGTTCATGAACAGTCTACAATTTGGATGTTAATTTATTTAAGTTTTGTTAGAAGTTATCACGTTTTATGCTTCATTTTGCCTCTAAAATATGACAAGCTGGAGTACAGGGATCCAACAACCTCGAATCCTACAGGTAAGCATGCGACTTTGATTTAAAATTCATTTAATAAACCCATTGTCCATTATATTTTTATGAAGTCAATTTAAATACCCAATAATGTACTATAAGTTGTACGTAACAGTTTACTTTGCAAGACTTGAACTCATAAGAACATTCATAATAGATTTCCTAATTTTAATATAAGTATGTTTCTTATATTATGAAGGATAAATGTAAGTGGTTATGAGTGAAATAGAGAAAAAATTTATGTGAATTGTACGTTGATTCCTCATATTTCGGGAAACACGGTACAACCCATGTAAATTTTTTAATATTTTTAAAAATGGTTGTGAGTGAATAAGAGATAAAGAAATTAAAAAGTATTATTTAATCGAAAGGGAAAGAAAAAATAGTGTTTTTAGTGTAATGATAAGGATGGGGATGGGGAAACTAGTGTGAATGCTCTAACCTCTAAGGGGGTTTTCGGTTCGCTAATATGTTGGAATTGGAATTGAAACATGAACTAGAATTAGAAAGAATTAGATTTAAATTCAATATTCTTCAAATGATTTGGAATTTAAGAGAATTGGAATATATCAAATTAATTCAGATTTCAAATGTAATTTAATGACAAAACACTTATAAAGAAATTGAAATTTATCACTTACTACAAACTGTCATCACCTCCGACTACTGATCACCACTACTACATACCACCGACCTTTGCGTCGCTCACGCCACCAACAATCAACCACGGCTAACAAGTGTGCCCACCAACGATAACCAATCGTACCTCGCCATTCTACCATCGCCACCAACCGATCGTGCCCGCCTCTGACCACCAGCAGACGTCGTTGAGCGCCTCAAAAACCGACGCAATTGGTGACGATTGGGCGCAGTCGGTGGAGACGATCATG
This sequence comes from Flaveria ramosissima, assembly GCA_025215565.1. Lineage (NCBI taxonomy): Eukaryota > Viridiplantae > Streptophyta > Magnoliopsida > Asterales > Asteraceae > Flaveria > Flaveria ramosissima. Next base: position 11,102,817 of record CM046035.1, read on the forward strand.
TGTCGGCGGCAGGCGCAATCACCAACGATTGTCGATTGTCGACAACGACGGCGGGCGCGATCACCGGCGATTGTCGATTGTTGACAACGACGGCAGGGGACAGTCAGTTGTTGGCAGGATTTGTTTATTGGGCGCAAGCAAAAAGCGGGAGGTGGGTGGGGAGTGAAATGGTTTTTGGCGGTCACCAGTCAGGGTTGGCGAGCACCTGCGCGGGTCGGTGAATGGCGGCGGCGTTTGGTGGCGGAGTTTGGAGGTTGGTGGAGGCAGCAGTCGAAGGTCAGCGGCGGCGAGGGTCATCAACAGTGACGGTTAGTGGTGGACGAGGTGGTAGGTGGTTGGTGGCGGTCGATGTGTGTGTGTGGGGGGGGGTGAGGGGGGGATCAGTGGAATTGAAATCATTCAACATTTGAAAGGAATTTGAAATCCTTTATTTGAAACAATTTGAGGGGTTTCTTTTCAATTTCAATTTCATTTCCAATTCATTTCTCAATCAAACACATTAAGAATGAAATTTAGATTTCAATTCCATCAAATTCCTTCCAACCATAAACATTAACCAATGCAATTCAGATTTCAATTGTATAAAATTCATTCGAATTTCTACATAACAAATGCACCCTAAGGGTACTAGCGCACAACCCGAACTACCCAAATTACATCCAATAAAAGACTATCACCTTAAATCTACCAAAAACTACCCGGCACAACCAAAACTATCCGCCACCCGAAATGCCAAAATCACTCTCCCCAATTCATTTGGCTCCATCGATTTGTACCACCCAAATTGAAGTACACGAGGACCGGCGACAGTGTTGCCACCTAACACGCGCTAACTGAAAGGGGTACCCGAAAACGCCCCTAGTGCCCTAAGGAAAAATACCACTTAACAAAACGTGATACCATTAGTTTAAATGCCCTTTGGTATGTTCCATTGGGCTATTGTATTATTTTATGCATTATTTAATGAAAGTAGTGGTGGTCAACCAAGGATAAGAGAGGGTCATTAAGGTAATTTAACCAAAACAAAAGGTCAAAATTGAACTGATTCTGTTCATTGACTCTATCTCTATATCCAACTGTTTCTGTTTCTGGTTGTCTTGCTCTTATAAATACCAGCAAAAATTCATAAACCCTTTTCATATTCATCCATTTTTACACAAAGACTTCATCTTTTTTACAGTCTTTGAAGCATGAAATCATTTTCAGTTCTTATGTTAATAATCTTCATAGCAACTTTCCATTTTGGGAATTGCAGGATGATCAAGACAGCAGCCATTGAACAAACAGAAGAAAGATTGTTATCAAGAAACTTTCTGTTTTCATATAAGAGGCAATTAAGCGCGAGTTCTTATCGATTGAAGCACTATCGAAGCAACAATGGTGGTCAAGTGAATGAATCTGCACAACTTGTGCCTGGTGGACCAAATCCACTTCATAATTGATGGGTTTTTTGAGCAAATATCATTTCTTGTAACAGAATATAGAAATAGCAATGTGTTAAAAGTCTTGTTTTATCTTCTTTTGTGCAGAATTTGATGTATGAAACATTATATCATATCAATAGTAAAGGGAATTGGTTATCTTATTGTTTCCACTCTCACTTAATGTGCCAAAATTCATAGAAATCTGTGGTTGTAAATTGCAATACGTATCTGAATCAAGTACATCAAAATCTGAGTTGAATCAGTCATGGAACTCATAATGTTGACTTTTGTTGACAGAATAATGTAAAAAAATGAAAGAAATCTTAAGATGTTCTTGGATTCAATGATCAAATCATCATATAATAGTGTTTGACATTAACAGATTATCATGAGATTGAAAAAGCAAGCTGGACTACGAGGGATGTTTTATGTATATCTCATGATTCAACTGATTTGACTTTTTGAAGTCACAGCCAGCTCGCATATAACCGAAAAGTTCCATCAAAATTAATGCGTATAACACGAAAAAGAAAATTTCCAATTTTTCCTTTGTTTGATTTTGATAGTTTTGGGTGAAAAAGAACCTGAATTGTAGCTTCATCGTTGGTAGGCAGCTGGTGAAACCAAGATGACAGATGACTAAGCTGACTTTTAAAAGTCAACTGCCAATAATGTGTGTTTTAGAAATAAACTAAAAAATTCTCAACCTTAGTAAGCAAAAATACTTATATTAATTTATTCCCATCTTAGCTAAGCATGTTTCACAATCTAAAATAGTTGCAGCCTGCAATATGACATCAGGCTGCAGGCTTCATTTCTAGATCTAAACTGTTGCAGAAAGGTACAGACTTGTTTGGATTCATGCATCTTAACAACACTTCTGTTCATAACAAAAAAGTTAAAAACGACGATTAAGAAATTGAATTTACGCGAAAAACCATATCTCAGTGTCCTAATACGCGAGTTTGATTTTAATAATTGGAATGGATGCATGCTTATTGCTTACCAAATGGCCTGCTTAAGTTCAACTATATATAATATATGCTTTAGTTCTATGAAACCATGTACACCATGAACTGATCATTATTTATAAAATAATATGTCAACTCTCAAAAAACTATCAAGATAATGTACAAGATTAAGATAATAAGTATAAAGTTGACCTTTTTATTTACAGATGAAATTTGTCTATAAATAGACTTGTTATTCTTCTGCAGGCTACAACCATATTTGGTTTTCTTTGATCTTTAGCTTTTGTCCATCATATTTTGATCAATCTACATAAAAATATGAAGTTTAAAGTTTCGCGTTTGATTTATGTACTTATAATCCTTCTTGTATCAATAGTTCATATATCGAGTTGCAGGAAGATCATTCATCATTCAACCAACGAGAAGAACGAAGAAAGAATACGAGCCAATTTTGTTTCTACTTTTCAGAGACATTTTCATGTCAAACCCGAGTTCAAGAATCAAGGGAACGATGAGACGTACAAAGAGTCCAAACGGCTCGTGCCATGTGGACCGAATCCACTTCACAACTAAGAATCACTTATATTCTTTTGTAAGATTTGTTTTGTAGAAATTAGATTAAAATAGAGTACTTATGTCCATATGTATGTGTATTTTCATCAATGGAAGGAGTAGTTAGACTCAAACTTGTCTGCGGTGCGCTAATATGAACCTTGACCCGGTATGGCTAGGAGCCACTTCTTGGTTCTTAGCCATAAGCCGGTTCTAGCCGAAGAGTCACCTTTTGAGTTTGAATGTGTTTGGTCAAGCAAATGTGCATCTAGACGTGGTGACTTCATCAAAGGCAGGTCCTGCTTGCCAAAAAAAAGTCAACAATTTTTATTTTTTAAATGGTCGCCGGGACTCGAACCCGTATTGTGAGGGGCACGGTGCACTAGTATTACCACAAGGCCAAAGACCTAACAATATTTTTATTAGGGGTTTATTTATCTTGGTAATGTTCTTACAACTGAATCGGACAACAAACCGCGTCTTAACGACCTATTGATCTGGCTAGTCTGACTGGTACATCATGTTATAAATAATAGAGACATAAGAATTATTTACGTATATCTAATTTAAAACAAAAAATAAAAATACAATATGATTTGATGTGGATTTGCAATCTTAACAAAATATGAAGACTTAAATAACTAGCACATGAAATTCCGGAAAAAAATTGAAATCTCGTCCAACCATCCGGTTCGCTTCACCCGGTTAACAGGTACACTTGATAGCCAGCCGGTTCAATTGGAAACCGCCCAAATAGGCATAACGGTACAACACAAGTTCTAAAAACATTGTTTTTGGGATACCAAAGCCTAACACATAATTCACAAATTTGGGTATAGTTTAAACAAGTGTGATTAGCTTTAAAGTTGAACCTCAAAACACGTTTAGCTAAATGGGTCGTATTCATGTTAACTTGATGGGTTCACATATTGGCCCATTTAATTTTATACTTAACTTTTTAAAAGTCTTTCTTTTAAAGGATAAAGAAATAAAGGTATATTGTCAAGATGCCTCTAGTGAATGCTTGAAAACATTCTCTTGCTTCAGTTGTCTCGGACATTTCTTTAACTTGACATATTGGTTTGGACATTCGCTTCTTGGTCACACTAACAGCTTTGCTCTCGTATATGGTCTTTACAGCTTTTTATTGTGCCTCTCTTTTCGTAGTTTGACACATGTACCCCATCAAGGAACATTCCTTTGATGATGTTATCACCAGGGCCGGCCCCAAGAATTTCCGGGAAAGAGGTGAGATTAAAAAAGGGCTCCTATAATATGACATATAAAAAAGTCCAAAACCAAATAACTTGTATATAAAAAATTTATAACATGACGATAATTGTTATAATAAAAACAAAACAAAAGTATTGTAGCAACATGATCTAAATTACTGACTTAAGCGAATCGAGAGGCTCTTCTAGCGTTTTTGGAAGCAAAGTTCTCAATCAAGTCTTCATAATACATGCACTCTGATACATCATTTTCAATAGCTATTATCGCTAATCTGCTAAGGGGCTATTTGATAAAACTGACTCAGTAAGATCTGACTGAGTCAGAAGCTGACCCAGTTAAAAGTTCTGACTGGGTATGCATCTTAATGAAACTTGGCTGTTTGATTCAGTATCTGACTAGAACCAAATCGATTCAGTATTTAAGTTAAAAAAAACCCACCGGAGTCAACAAGTCAACGGTCAAACCTATGGCTTTTTCAACACTCGCCGGAGACCCCTCACCGGAGTCTTCACCGGAATGTCCACAGGAATATGCTCCCGACGCCTTCAACCGGCTGCCGGACCCTATCATCCTCACGATCTTAAACAACATCTCCGACGTCAAAACCCTAATCCGATGCCTCAATCTGACTCGCTCGTCCTCCAATTCCACCGAGTCATCTCCGCCGTTGACTCTGACGACGACGGCGACGGATCCTCCGTCATCGCCTTCATCAAATCGATTGTGAAGTCGATTCATGAGTTGATTTCTCCTCCTTAATCTCACACGCTGCAAAGCGGTGGCGATTTGAACGGTTTGAGTCGATCGGAGTACTCTCCGGCGATGATTCTTCGAGGATTTGAGAGAGTGAAGGAGTTGGTGATCGAGTTGCCGACGGGAGATCTGTGGTTGGAGAAACGAGCGGCGATTCTAGGGTTCCGGTGAGGCGGATCTCGGTCAGCAACTTTTTTTTCAAGGTTTGTGTCAGCAATGGAGACCCGGTCAGCCGCGCCTGAAGCCGAAATCAAACGGGTGGACCCGCTGACCGAGTCAGCCAGTCAGCAGGGTCAGCCCGGTCAGCCGGGTCAGCCCAAAAACAAACAGCCCCTAAGTCTTCTTGGTACATTGTGAATCGTAAGCAGGACTTCATTATACATCTGTTGTCTTTAGATTTAGTACAAGCATTAGCCATGTCATATAATGTAAAAATCTCCTTTAAACTCCATAATGTTGTCCTTTCATGTTCGCTCCATTATCATAGCCTTCACGACGCATATCATTGAGATCAAGACCAGGAGACTTTAATTCCACAAGTGTAACATCAAAAAGTCCATTACCAGTGATATCATTAACAATAATAAAAAATCCTAGAGAAAATTCCTCAACGGTAATAGAATTACAGTTGAGCTGTAAACGAATCGAACGTTCATCGAACAGTCCGTGAACCGTTCGGCAGGAAGTTCGTTTATGTTCATTCGTTTAATAAATGAACGAACACGAACAAGAAAATTATGTCCATTTAGTTAAACAAATGAACATTAACAGAGGTTGTGTTCGTTCATTTATGTTCGTGAACGTTCGATAATGTGCTCGTTAATGTTCTTTTGCGTTCGCTCATTTAAAAGTTATGTTTGAGAAAATTATGTTAAGTACTTATTTATTTTTTATGGATATTGCATAATGTTTGTGATTTTAATTATAAAATCAATATATGATGGTTATATTTGTTTGTTTTAGGAAATTTCGTTTGTGTTCATTAATGTTCATGAATATTTGTGTGTCTTCGTGTATGTTTGTGAACAGTTCATAAACAGATTAATTTCCTTAATGAACGAACACGAACAAGAAATCTCATTCACTAGCGTGCGTAAACAGTTAATAAACAAGTTCTTTTCTTAATGAACGAATACGAACAAAGCACCATTCGTGTTCGTTCGATTCGTTTGCAGCCCTATTTACAGCCGAAATTAACATACCTCATAATCAAAAACATTTGTTCTTGGTGACTTGTATCGGGGCTGCAATCAAGTATGTTAGAGTAAGACTTTGCTTGCTTTATCTTCTTGATGATTTTTTATTTAACTTGATTGGCTAGTAAAAGTATTAACTCGTTTGGATTTTATACCCAAGATAATGAATGTGGAGTTCATCATTCATGATACGCCACAAATTTTTCTATATAATCGGGTCAAACTCTCCAAACATCTCAATCAATCTCAAAAATTTCCATTACTCTTTTGATACAACTTCTTATTACTTTCGCGAAATGCTAAACCACGTTTTGCAAGAAATTTTACAAGTGCAATAATCTGAAAATTACCTCTTTTTAATAATCTATTTCTCTTCTTAAATTGCTTGAATGTTACTTTGTTAATTGTTTTGTTACATTCCAACCTTTGATGCATTTCAAACCATTGATTCATATTCTTTATTTGTTTAAAGCTAACTTCATGCTCTTTAAGTCTATATGTAGTATGTTTTCAATCTGCATAATCTTTATTATCCAACCCACCTTTTAGATGTCCTTGTCTAAAAATCTTATAACAAAAAAAAAATAGTTTGTCAAGCTCTTTCAAATTGACAAGTCAGTTTCGATCACAAGACTCCTTATTTGGTAGAATCATAGTATACATGATTGTAAAGAATCGCCTTTCACGTTTATCCACGGGACCCTTATCAATTACCAAATTCAATTAGTCCAATGCAAGGCTCAACATCGAATCCATGGCAACAAGGAGGTCAAAATCAGTCCCAACAGGAGTACATTAACGTTGATGTAGATGAGAACGCTAATTTACCTGATCAAAATGTTAATCAGGATGCAAGTGTAGAATTGGAAAATCCTAGTCGCCAAGATGACGTGCAACTTAAGGCTAAATGTCAAAAGAAATCAACGGTATGGAAGACATTATTGAAGTGACTCTTCCTGATGGTACGGAAAAAGTCGAGTGCATTCATTGCAAGAAACAATTAGCTGTAAATACAGGCAAGCCTACATCAGCATGCAAGAAACAGTAAGCTGTAAATACAGGTAAGCCTACTCCGCCGTAACGCGTGTGTTACCCACTAGTATACTTTAAAATTGAGATGCATGTTTCATATTGCAGGACCGGTGAAGGAGGTCAATGCAACAGTTTTATAATGTTAGGAGAGTTAGAACACTTAGCAGGTTAAATAGGGAATCGGCTTATGATGAAACAAAAAACACACGTAAAGAACATAACAAGAACAAGATAAAATGGTTTTTAAGAATGATGTATTGCTCTCAAGTTCTTACAAGTGTTACAAAGCTTACATATTAAAATGACAAGTACTTGAGATACTTTATACTACATTCTATAGCCGGTCATACTCTAAATGCTAATTAAAAACATTAATCTAGACAACAAGATTAATGTAAAGTCAAAAGGCAGATTGCCTTTTGACTAGTGACAATGATGTCGTAGTTCACATCCTTATAAAAAGAATAAAAGTACAAAAGTAGAAAGTTAAAATAATTTTATTAAATATGAAAAATAATTTGTTAAACAAAAATAACTAAAAATTATAGTTTTGAATTAGTGAGATTTATTAAAAATGACATTTTTCAAAAACAATATTCTTATAACGAAACGTTTCTTAACATATTTCTAAAATAAGAGTTTTAAAAAACACCTTTTTAAAATGAAAGTTTAAAAAATTAATAAAAATATTTTATTAACTAAAGTACTTACTCACACATAATTTTAGTTATATCTTATATCATTATATATATATATATATATATATATATATATATATATATATATATATATATATATATATATATATATATATATATATATATACACTAACTTTTTATTTTTTTAATATTTGTTTAACACGTGTAATACACGGGGGTTATAACCTAGTTTAATAATAAACTCTTTTATAAATATAAGTTCTTAAATAACTAAATCTCTATTAATTTTGTTTAACTCCTGATTTTACCTTTAAAATAACTCTTTAGTTTAAGCAAAACATTTCATAAGATTACTAAAATTCATATTTTAAAATCTTGTTGTATCAATGGGGTCGAATTTGTTTAAAACTCTTCTAAACGTTCTTTAGTTGTTTTGATTATTCCACATTTACTTAAATGACAAACATAAAATTAAACATAACCAAATACATAATCAAGCCACTAAGATGCCCGGTTACACCCGAGCCAATGCGCTAAATTGAACGAGTCAAACAGAACGTCAAATTAATAATCCAACTCTTGGTCTCGATCAAATTTCATTTGCTCCAAGATCTCCATCGTGTCTCCACGTTATCTTGGTTTTTCTTCCAATTCGAGTTTCGATCGATTTTACAATTTAGAATAAGAAGTTAACAAACCTAGTTTGTTACAACAAGACTTCCAAAACAACCAAATAAATACAAGAAAAGTTCAGCCCAATCCATAAGAAACATAAAGGGTGCAGTTTTTTTGTCAAACACAAGTTTTGACAAAAAAAAATACTTGATTGCAATTACTTGATTGATATTGAAGAATGTTTGCAAAAATGGCTCTAATGCAACTATTGGGATTTGATCAAAGGTTTTAAAACTATTTCAAAATACGCCATAGAATAATAACCACAAATCAATTTAGGTCAAGACCCTACACCTACTAGGATGTCGGATACAAACCAAATATTCAAAACACAACCGTAGATGGTCTTAAGATTGTAAACAAAAACCAAAACTGAAACACCATCTGGTCAAGATATTGTCACTAGATCCGGTCTGATAAACTGAAAACAAACAGCTTCTAATCACCCGTACAAACTTCGAATCTCTATCCAGCTTATCTTCGAAATCACCTGATCACCAAAATTCATATCTTTATTCGGTCACAATAGCACACACATTAACGTTACCAATGAGAGATCAAAAAACAATGGACAAAAGAGGTAACAACTACAGCACATGGCAGTCCCAAGGCAATGCGTGCAAGATCGGAAATGCATGTGGGAGCGCGTAAGATGACCGAAAATCATTGACGACGATGGCGGTTGCAGCGGTGCACTAGCGAGGGCAGACGGCGACAAATGAAAATTAGACGACGATGACGATGGATGTGGTGTTGGGGATCGGGGTTTGCAACCTTTACAACTTTAGTGTGCGAAATCTTAACCCCTTCATCCCTATACATAATTACGCACTAATTTGTTCCTAAAGTTAGGGTGAATTATCAACTAATTACATACTTAATAACTCATGATTATCTAGTAATCATAAATTGTCAACAATTTTTATTATCTATCTATATAAAACAGGAAAGTTAGCTACAATATAGTTTAATAAACTTTTACTTTAATCATAAAACTTTAGTTTTTTAAGTACATACTCATTCTTTATAACCCTCTTATACACAAATAACCTTTTCATATTACTTTGTTATTTTCTTTGGTGATTGAATAGTTTACATTGAATATCTTTATTGCTCCCATATTTTTTATTATAACTAGTCTTAATTATCTTTTGTGTTATTAATATAACTTTTAAAATGCAATACTTTTTAAATATAAAATATCTCATTACGAATACAAACAAATGCTTATTTTTATCTATGTTTTTATATAAATTTTATTAATATCAAAAAAGTCAAATATTATATTGTTAAAAACAAGTTCGTTCTCGCCGCGTAGCGCGGGTGATACACAATAGTTAATACAATTATATAATTATATCCAACTAATATTATTTAATTAACTATTAATTAATTATACATATCTCATATATATAATTAGTCATTTATTTTATAATCCTTGATTACAAAATTAGTTAATTATCCTTTGTAATTCCAAATTACATATCTAATTCTCTATGAATAATTATTTCATAAATAATTATCTCACCAATTTACTTGTTCGTGTTAGACTACTTCTAACTCTATTAAACAATCACAAACAAACAAACAAACATACCCAGTAAATCCCACTCAAGAGCAGGGTCTGGGAGGGGTGGTTGGTGGCGAGTCTTTCCTCTTCCGAAGAGACCCCCGACTCAGTAAGGAAAACAATAACCGTAACAATTATAGTATACGGCATACAACACACAGGTAAAGATCACATAAAAGCTGAGAAATTGAGTACGACAAATACTCGTCAAGAAACGCGCGAAAGGGCAGATTAAAGAAAACAGGGGTCCCACAACTAAGTCTACGACTACCTTCCTACCCACAGATCCCGCTAAAAGTCCTTAATTTTAATTCTATGCCTCCACGCACTCCTATCCTTGATCATGAGCTCAGAGAGGTGCAAGTCTACCATATCTCGTCTAATTACCTCTTCCCAAGTCAACCTAGGTCTACCACTACTCCTTCTACCCTCTACGTTGATGTTCTCTACTGCTCTAACTGGTGCTACCAACGGCCTCCGCTTTACGTGCCCAAACCATCTTAATCTTCCCTCTCGTATTTTATCTGTGATACCAGCCACCTCTAGCATCTGTCGAAACACGTCGTTTCTTATTCGATCCAATCTTGTGTGGCCACACATCCACCTCAGCATTCGCATTTCCGCGACCTCGATTTGTCTCAGGTGCGATTTCTTTATGGCCCAACAATCTGTTCCGTATAACATAGCTGGACGAACTGCCACTCTGTATAGTTTTCCCTTTAGTTTTGCTGGGAACCTCTTATCACATAGGATCCCTGATGCTGCTCTCCATTTGCACCATCCTGACTACACACGGTGAGCTACATCGTTGTGTATCTCTCCGTCCTCCTGTACGTACGAGCCCAAGTATTTAAACCTAGATGTCTGTGGTACTGTCATACCCTGGATACTTATTTGAGTGTCCTCTTCATCCCCCCCCACTAAAGTTACAATGCATGTATTCCGTCTTAGAGCGACTTATCCTTAAGCATCTGCTCTCTAGTGCGGCTCTCTACTGTTCTAGCCTCTCGTTAAGCACCGTTTTAGATTCTGATATTAAGACAATATCATCCGTAAACAACATGCACCACAGGACTGGCTCTTGTATAGACTTAGTCATCTCATCCAACACTATTGTGAAGAGAAATGGACTCAATGCCGATCCTTGGTGTAGTCCCACTTCCACCGGGAAAAAGTCTGTTTCTCCGACTGGTGCTCGCACACACGTTTTTGCCCCTTCATATATATCCATTATTATTTTGATATACCTCTCTGGTACCCTTTTAAGTCGTAGACTTTCCCAAATGAGTTGACGCGGCACACTGTCATATGCTTTTTCTAGGTCAATGAAAACCATATGTAGGTCCTTTTTCTTTTCTCTATATTTCTCCATTATCCTTCTTATGACGTGTATGGCTTCTGTTGTGGAGCGTCCTGGCATAAATCCAAATTGGTTTACCGTTATCTGGGTTTCTCGTCTAATTCTCGTGTCAATAACTCTTTCCCATAGTTTCATCGTGTGACTCAATAGCTTAATTCCCCTATAATTTGTGCAACATTGTACATCTCCTTTTTTCTTATATATGGGGACTATGACACTGCTTCTCCATTGCTCTAGCATCCTCCCGGTTTTGACGATAGTGTTGAATAAGTTTGTTAACCATTCCAGGCCCTCGTCTCCTAGGCACTTCCACACTTCAATCGGTATGTTGTCTGACCCCACTGCCTTAGCCCTTCCCATTTTCTTCAGCGCCCTCATAACTTCGTCGACAGTGATACTTCTACAATAACACTTGTTTTGTTGGTTTGGTTGGGTTGTTTTATCGATGGCAGATTGTTAATTAGGGTTCGTTATGTTGAAAAGGTTATCGAAGTAAGTTTTCCATCTCGCCTTGATGTCGTTCTCCTTCACCAAGACCTTTCCATCTGCAGCCTTTATAAACTTTACCATTCTGAGGTCTTGTCTTCCACTTTCTCTTGCCCTGGAAATCTTAAACATGTCATATTCTCCTTCTTTCGTCTCTAATCGCTTATACATTTTCTCGTACGCTGTGTTCTTTGCCTTTGACACAGACTTTTTCGCCTCTCGCTTAGCCTCCTTATATTTATGTTTTAGCTCTGCTCGTTCTTCGTCATTATTACATTGTAAAAGGTCTATAAAACTTTGTTGTTTAATTTTTACCTTCTCCTGTACATTTTCGTTCCACCACCAGGATTCATTCTGACCTACTGTCCTATTTGTTGCAAGTCCAAGAGTTTCTTTAGCTGCTTGCATAACTATAGTTGCCATTTCTTCCCACATTTGAGTTGCGTCTATCTGTGGCCTAGTTTGGATCATTGGTATGACCTTATCTCTAAAGGTGGTAACCTTTTTGTCTTTGAGCTGGCCCCATCTGATCGTAGGTCTAAATCTCTTAATTGGCTGGACAATTGCTCTCTTCGCGCGTAGATCAGCCACCAACATATGATGTTGAGTCACTACAGACTCTCCCGGGATTGCCTTACAGTCCTTCCACGAGTTACGGTCTTCTCCCCTCATCAGCAGATAGTCTATCTGCGTGTGTCTCCCGCCGCTGCTAAACGTGATTAGATGCGAGTCTCTCTTCTTAAAAAACGAGTTTATGATGCCTAGGTCATGCGCTAAAGCAAAGTCAAGGAGCTCCCTTCCGCCGTCATTCCTCAGGCCAAACCCAAAGCCTCCATGAACCGACGGGAATTGATCGTTACCCTTACCGATATGCCCATTAAAATCACCTCCTATGCATATTTTTTCTTCTCTAGGTATTTCCCCCATAACATGATCTAAAGTCTCCCAGAACTTATTTCTTTCCGTTTCCCCTAATCCAACTTGTGGTGCATACGCACTAACTACTGCCACTATCTCATCCCCTATTACTATTCTTAACAGCATAAGTCTATCATCGTATCTTCTCACCTCCACTACATTATCCTGAAGTTCTTTAGCAACTAGAAAACCTACTCCATTTTTTGTACCATCTGACCCTGAATACCACAGTTTATAACCATTGCACTCTTTTGCTCTCCCACCCCGCCATCTAGTCTCCTGAAGGCATGCTATTTGCACCCTACGTCTATTCAGCACATCAATTAACTCTAATAACTTACTAGTAAGGGTGCCTACATTCCACGATGCTACTCGCAGTCTATATCCATTTCTCTCTGAAGAAGCACCTCTCCTCCCCGAACATGATCTCAGAGCATTGTAATGACTCCTGTTATCTATTGTACCTCACTAACCCTTCGCGACCAAAAACCAGCACAAAAACACGAAATAAGCACAACTAAGATCAAAGCCAGCTTTTCACACCAATCAAGTTGGCAGATCAAGGATTAATCAAGGCTATTGGATGCAAGCACACAATAGACTTACACACAGTGATGCACAAATATTTAATGCAAGCAAATAGACAGGGAATGGCTCCCCCTGTTTTCAGTCAACAATTCCGGTACTCCTAACCCGGACAAAAAAATGCCTAGACACAACCGATGATATGCAATATAAGAGACAAAGCAGAAAATATAATAAAGAGAACAGGAACAAGAAATTCTCACAGCGGGTACGCTATAATAGGGATTTTCACAGCGAGGATTTGCTAAGAGTCGTAACCTTCACTTAGGGTTACAACTTTTAACCAGAAGACAAAATCACCGTTCTGTTCTTGAACTTTAGCACAACCTTGCACCAGCTTAGATTTTTTTTAACCTTCAACTCTTTAAAGCAAAAAACTTTCAATAGTAGTGAGTAGGGGACGATGGCCTTAGGGTTTTTAATCTGAAAACCTTAGCCAACAATCAGCAACCTCCAATCAGAGAACAACCGCAGCACTCTATTAAACAATCAATTATATATTATTACTCGTGGTGTAACTTTTAAATTGATCTCTATAATATTGTTGTCTCGTTAAAAATACAAGTCCAACAACTTGTACAAAACTCTTTTTCCATTGCTTGTACAAGACTCATTTGTGTATGCTTACAACATTGCAAGACTCGTTTACCTATTTTTATCTGTTATTTGCAAGATTCTTTTATCCAACATGTTATCTAACATTACTTTGTTATAATAGCTTTAACTGTTTGAACCTTCAAACACATCATCACTGTACAATAATATTACTTTACATATAACGTAACATAACTTTTATACATGACGTAACTTTATTGTAACATAACTTTGTCCGTAGCATAACTTTATATGTAACCATAAATTTTCCAAAAGACAACTTCACATGTAAAGTAACATAACCTTACTTTTAACTTCATTGCATGTAATTATATATACATATTAATATATCATTTTGGTCGGTGGCTACAGTGCCACCGTACCAAAGGCGATGCACAAAATACAAATTTCAAAACAAGCACAAAATCTGCGATGGTTATGTTGTTGGTGGTGCTGCGACGGTTGCGTTGGTGGTGTCGTGATGGTTGCGGTGTTGGTGGTGCGGCGATGGTTGCGGCGGTGATTGCCGTGGTGGCGTGGTGGTGGTGCGATGGTTATGGTGGTGTTGCGATGGTTGCGGTGGTGCTGCGATGGTTGCAGTGGTGGTGTTACGATGGTTGCGGTGGTGGTGGTGCTGCGATGGTTGCGGTGGTGGTGTTGTGATGGTTGCTTGGTGGTGGTGTTATGATGATTGTGTTGGTGGTGGTGCTGCTGTTGCGATGAGTGCGGTGTTGGTGGTGCTGTGATGCTGGTGGTGCTGCAATGCGATGGCTGGTGGCTCTGCGATGGTTACGATGGTGGTGGTGGTGTTGAGGTGGTTGTTGTGGTGATGGTGGTGTAATATGAAGAGAGAATGAACTGATTTTGACTTGAAGAAAGAGAAAGAATTGGTGCGACATATGGTAATTTATAGTTACCAAACTTCGTTAGTTCCGTTAGGTCTTGCATACAAGTGTCGTGAGCACACACTAGTTGTCGTTGAACGTTGGTGACTTAATAACAATTACCTATGATAAACAATAATAATCTAGTTAATAATGTAGATTATTAGTTGTGGTTATGTGATTCATGAATTTATAGATATTAACATTTTTTGTGACTTTTACGTGATATCGTGACTACGTGTAATATATATTTCATGTGTTGTGTGACTTATTGTAAATATTTATGAAAATGATTATTAACTAATAATACTTGTAACTTGTAGTTAAAATTATAAAAAAATGCTACAAAGGCTAATTAATATAAAATATAATTAAAAGAGGGTTTAAGGGTAAAATCTAAATAAGTTAAGTTTCACAAAAACCCAACCCTAGCCCCCCTAACCCCTTGTGACTGAAACCAGCCCCCATCACCCTCATTCCTTGCGAATTCAAACTCCAACAACAAGAACAATTTGATTTTGATCTAGATCAAGCATTCCAAGGTGTTTGCAAGCATAATTCTTGATTTCTACACACCTAAAGGTTAGTTTTGATTAGTTTTTCATGGTTTTTGTTCTTGATAACCCTAATTCGTAAAATGGTGATGAAAAATGAAATTGATGATTGTTAGATGTTAATATGATGTTAGCTAGGTTGTATGAATGTTAGATTATGTTGATTATGCAAGAAATCTATGATTTGATCATGAATTTCACACATTGCCTTAAGAGGAAACTTTTTGTTCTTGGAATTCATGAGTTGATGATTGTATGATGTTAGATACATTGCTTGGATGTTAGTTTACATGGATGATGCAAGAAAATTCATGAATTGATGTGTTGATCATAACTTACTATAAGTAGAAACTTTTGTGTGTAATGATTGGGAATTTGGATGATTTAGTGATGATTATCATGTTAGAATGTATGCTATGAACTTGAATAGGTATAAAGTTGATGAAATTATGCATGAATTGGATGCTAGATTGAGTTTGGGTGTTACTTTCCCAAAAGGAAAACTTTATTTTTGAAGAACATTGGGTATGATGATTTGGGCATGCTTATGATGTTAGGATCATGTTAGAATGCTTGTTGATGATATCTAATATTGTAGAATGTGTTAATTGAGTTGTATGGATGCTTGATTGATCATGTAAGGAATTTAGGTTCTTGGTGATTATATATGATGATGAATTGTGGTTAGTGATTAGGGAATCATGTTTGGGATTGGAATTGATCATTATTGTGTATGTTGGTTGGAATAAACCTTGTTGATGAATGTGATTATGATTGTCATACACGCGTGCGAATCTAAGGCCCCTACTTACTAGGATTGGCAGGGTTTACGATGTGAAGTCGTGAGTGGCTTCACATGGCATGTAGTGCATGATTAGACTTCACGTATGAATTATTAGTTGTGATGTATTTATAATTGTGTTAACATGTTGATTGTTTGAGATTCGCATGAGTTGTGTGATGATCTAATGTTGTATAATGAACATGGTAGAACTTGGATTGATGATGTGATACACGTGGATAACTTGTGATATTCATGTATGATAAGTTGATATGATTGATTAAACAATGTTTCAATTGATATGTCACTAACGGGTCAAACGGGTCAACTAGGTTAAATGTCTTCTTTTCTTAAACCTTGGGTCAATGAGTTTAATGAGCATCTAGGGTTGTTAAGCTTTATGTGTACACGTACTTATGTACTTCCGTGTTCTATGTAACTTTTGAAGGGTTGTCTTTCCATTCATCATCCGTTCTCTTTTAATATTGTCTTTGCACACCAGTAGCATACTTGTTCACAAATACTATATTATTATTGTAAGTTGTGTATGTTTTAACATAGTGCAAAATACCTTGAAAGTCCTCACACTTTCGGATCGTTAATAATGGTAACTAGCGGGAAATCTTGGGTAGCACTACTGGGTTTGACAAGCCCCATCTGTGCGACTCGATGTTAAACAGGTGCAATATTGTCCTAAACACAATCATTCGTCACGATCTGGTAAGTCGTGATGGGAGGCACCAAACGCAACACAGTCAGCTTTAATCACGAAATCACTAAGGTTATTACTTATGAATATAGACTAGCTATCTATTTCAATGCACTTCTTATGTTATACAATTAATATTGTTTATGTTAAACGCAAACTCTTGAACTCACCAACCATTGTGTTGATATTTTTAGTATGCTATTCTCAGGTTGTTAACTTAATTGCCAGTAGGAGCACATCACGGTCCAACATACATTTCAACGCTTCATATCTTCTCATGACAATTGGCTTTTATTTATAAGTATTTAAATAATGGTTTGGCACGTGTTTTGCCAATGTTACATTTTATATACTTTGGGTTTGGTTTACTTATAAACACTTCCGCACAGTTTTCCAGTTTTAATTTCTGATTTGTTTTTAAACGTTGCATATAGTGTCGTTCTGAGTAACTAATGACTGAGATTCTGATTTGTTCACTCGTCTCGCGGTAAAACCCTGCACGTGGATTTTGAGGGTGTGACAATTGGATTTCAATTCTGTTTTCGAATTGATTAATTATAGAGTTGAAATCCACATATATCTCATCATAAATATAATTTTTATTTTTTAATTCTTATTTACATTTTATTACAAAAAGGTTAAGTCTTCAACTTTTATATTATATACTTATTAGAATAAGAAACATTTGTTTTTGAAGTATATATAACTTTCTTTGGTGGTTGATTATTATATTACTTACGAATAAACTTACTTTAAACATTATTGCCTGCTTACGTAGTGTAACTCCGGAACCGATTCGTAATTTGATACAGTTTTTAAAGAGAAACCTGTGACAATACGCGGTATTCATTTCTAGTTTTTATAAAACCATGACCAATAAGCGGCTAGCCAAGGAAGCAACAATTTATAATTACATAGGTGGATTCCTTGTACCCACGTTCCAATTCAATTTATTCTCCCTTTCCCAACAATAGCCCACTAAAAAATAGAGAATGGAACCATATTATTAAAACCTTCTCCTTCCTTTAGCTTATTTGACTCACAAATTAATTCATTTCTATACCTCCATAGCACCCACCAACTAGTTGATTATAACTAATACATACTCCTTTATCCATGCTTGCACTGTGCCATAAATCATAATAACCGAACCGTAACCAAAATAATCAACAAAAGCAAATAAAAAAACCGAAAGCAATAAGAAACCAATGGTATGGTTTGATGGTTATTTAAAACCCTTGGTCGGTTTTTTTTTTTGTTTGGTTTCGGTTTTGCTTGTAACAAAAACCAAAAAAACCGAACCGAGACCATACGAATTGAATTTGAAAATTAAGAGGTGTATTCATACACTTATAAACATGATTATCATATTAGTTACTTACTTAACTTATGTTATCTAAATTTTTTTGATTATATAGCTTTCACGAATTATGATATATATTAAAACCCTTGGTCGGTTGCTACAGTGACCGAGGGTAATTTTGGTATTTTCTATAGTGATACGTGTTGTGTTCTCTACAGTTCCACCGCCTCGTCTTTCTATTTTCTTTCGTCCGGCGAAATACAAAAGCAGCCATCACGTGAATCAGAAGAAGGGAGAGAGGCGGTGGACAATTTTGAACAAAAAATGTTTCAATAGAAACGCTCTCGTTTTAACTGTTGGGATTTTGTTTTTTTGTCTTAGACTCATGGATGTAGGGTTTACTTCAACGACTCATGGGCTTTTGAATTTGTACTCTTCAAAGGGTTGTCACTTTAATATTTCCATACTCTAAAAAATAAGCCAAATTTGATATATAAGCTTTCTGTGATTAAAATAGATCCGGGTCTCAGTTAAATCAACATGAATCTACAGATGTCGCAACTGATGGATTTATGCATGATTGTTGATTGCTTGATTTTGTTTTCTTAAACTAGAATTTCTTAAATTTCTAATTTGCAGGTCTTGTATTAATCACAATCTAATTAGTTCGTGTATTTATTGTGGCTTAGTTTTGAAGGTGATTCCCGATGACGAAGAAGATGATTGACGACGACAACGCTGAACACAAGCTTAACGTTTTCATAAAATGAGTTATTGTTGCTTAATTATATTCACTGTAATAGATCTCAAAAGGTTGTATTTTTAATCTTGACATGCTATATTGTTATGTAAGTAGAGATGTAACATATGTTGAATGTTGATCATAAATCATTTCAGGTTGTGTGAAGTTGAAAAGAAACTGTGTTTGGCGAATGTAAATGATGGAAACTTCTGAAAATAAAGACAATTTGCTTCCTCATGGTGAACTGAAGGAAAATTTAGGTTAGTCCTATTAGTGCAACATGATTTAACTATATATAATAACTATACTTAATCTTTGATTCTCTACCTTTTAATTCTGATTTAAATCAAGCAAATTTAATTATTTGGATCATCTCAGTTTTTTGGGTTCTAATTATGCTTTGTTGCTTGATATCTTTGATCTATCATAGTTTGTCACTCATGAGAACTACACATAGAGTTTTGTTAATGTTTGCGCTTTTAGGCATTTTATGATGTGATTCTATTGCTACTACATAAATGGATGTCAAAAGGGATACGAACAAGTTATGCTCAACAAAGAGATGTTACTACTTAAGATTCAACAAAGAGATGTTACTACTTAAGATTACAATATAGGACTGTTGAACGTACAACCATTGAATGTAGATTACGGTATGCAGGGATATTCAAAGTTGCGGTTACATTGTCAGAAAAGAAGAATGGTGAACGTTTTGTTGAAGTAGGTCATTTGGATACCTATACTGGTATGTGATTTGTTCAACTCTTTTTTATTTTTATTTTTATGCCATGATTTTTATCATTGTTTAGTGATACATTTCAACAGTTCATGGGGACTTCAATTATTCCAAGAGTTAGAACTTTATAATTCTACTTAATGTATTTATGCTTTATGTTTGAGATGGCTATTTAGATTGCTTTGAAATGCAATGTATCATGTTATTATCATGTGACTATGTCTTGCATTGACTTATTGATGAAGAAAGAGATCTCGGACGAGACTAACATGAAACGGGTCAAACAAAATAAATTTCAAGTGTCCCGATTCATCTTAGTATCTATTCTCAAAATGGTAAATTTTAAAAAAACATTTGACAGTGTTGCAAGGTATCTTTACCTAAGGTAGGCCTAGAAGGAAATTGAAGAAAAAATTGATGAAGCTTTTTATCTTGACGGTGATTGGCTTGAAGTTTGTTGATCTTCCCGCCTTGCAAAAGTTGCAGTGCATCCAAAAGAAAATCAAATGGCATGAAATGAGCTATTTTTAGTTTAAAATCTTAAACAAATTTAGATGTTCAATTTAAAGGGATTGTGTAAGATCTTGAGAATATGAATATGATTCACTTGCTAAAACAATTAGTATACTTAATATCATTTACTAACTTCTATCCTCATTCCAACTGTTAAGATTTGTTGTCGGTTTGTAACTCCGTAACATATGAAACATGTACATATGAAACGCGAATGAATTGCAAATGTACAAGTAAAAAGCCCCGCACCAACGCTCGGGTAAGCTTTCTAGTTATATTTAAACTTCTTAGTTTGAATTAATTGATTAAAATGTTTTATTGAAAGTTTGTATTATTGTATTTTATGAATAGCAACTTATTCTAATGTCATGTAATTTTTAATAATATGTAGATTATATTTAAATATCAACGAAATGATGTAAGCCTAAAGTTTTTAGTTTAAAGTTATTACTTTGAACTATTTTTTCTTTATAAACTTGAAGCCCAAATGGTAAAACAAAAAACCAAAAGCATCCGAAACTAATTTCATGATGTTGAATGAGGACTGGGAGATGATGCCAATAAATAATAGACAGTTGGCAAAGCTACTTAAATCAAAAGTGAAATCCGAGAACTGAAAACAAAAACCTAACAGTTTTAAAAACTTAGAAACCAAAATATCGGTTTTTAGTTTCGATTTTAAGCTCAAACCGAACCAAACCGACTCATGCACACCCCTATTTGCACTATTGCAAGACTCCTTTGCCCTCTCTTTATTGGATGCTTACAAAACCCATTTATCTGACATGTTATCTTTATCCATATTATTACCATATTTTACTCTAACAATAAGTGGTTCAACGTTTAACTATACTTAAACATCTATATTTACTTTACTTATATGCAATATACACTACTGACAATTTATTTGACATTATCATACCAAACATTATTTCTTTATCACATAATAGCAAATGTCTTCATAAACATTTTGTAAAACATTTTAATTAAGCATGAACATTAACCCCTCACAATTAGAAGAGGGGCATCTAAAACTCAGCTAAAAGATTAGCTATCAAGTACTGTAAACTCGAAGATCTTGAACCTTGCAGAATGCTAGATCCACTTAACAACCTAATTACATTTGAACTAATTCAACTTTATCATAAAATAAACTATCATAACCGTACCTACTTTCGCATAGGAATGACAAAATAAGTTTATTTAGTACATGCACACATCTTACTTCTTAATATGTTCTTGTTCTTGTATATATTGTTAAGACTAAAACATAAAAAAAATATTACCATATTATTTCTAAAATACTTATTTATTTAATAAGAATCAGAGAATTGAACTAGGGTTGTGACCTGCGCCATGCGGATGACGCGTATGGTACTCTTCGTTAATAAAAAAACACCTTAAACACTAGATGCTCTACTGAGAATTGAACTAGGGTTGTGACCTACGCCACGGAGATGACGCGTATGGCATTCTTCGTTAATAAGAAATACCTTAAACACTAGGTGCTCTACTGAGAATTGAACTAGGGTTGTGACCTGCGCCATGAAGATGACGCGTATAGTACTCTTCGTTAATAAGGGATACCTTAAACACTAAATGCTCTACTTTTTAACATTAATTTTATTCTTTTAATTGTACTTAACTTTATACTTGTAAAGATTTAAACCCACATAATATTTTTGGGATGTCATGATAACTACAAATATGTCATTTGATCTAATTTGACAATCATTTATCAAGCTTCTATTGTGGATGACTTTTCAAAGATTTTGGTCAAATATGATTGGTCTTGTCACCTTTAACTATCCTTTTTTGACTTGATCTAGATAAGTTGCATCATTTCCATACAGTCTTATGTGGCTTCTTTCGCCCGAAACTATAAATTTGTCTGAAACTACACTTTTGGGTGAAACTATACTTTCGCATTGACATTCATCCAAAAGCCTATAACTTTCGTCTAGAAAACCTTCGACCAAACATGCTTCCAAAACTAATGGTTTTTCAATTAGGACTTTCGACAATGGATTTCTTGCTAAAACATTTGGCCGAAAGTCTGTGGACTTTCGTTTGAAATTGAACTTTCATTCGAAACTAAACCTTCATCTGAGTTAAAAACTTTACTTGAAAACCCTAACAATGGCAGCTGCTCTGCTTCCTTCAATCGAAACACACCAAGTTCCAACCTTTTTTTCGTGTATTCACATCGGAAACTTCAATTACCAACATGACAAATTAAGTTTAACGATAGCATCTAAAGTTTATACGTAAAATCTCACCTCTTCCGTTAAAAAAACCCGCCAACATGTAGATGATAATCTATTTATTATCTAACCCTCTAACGGGCGCTAAATACACCGATTTCTTGCCAAAATCCAAAGAAACTTGAAATGTTTCATGGATTGAGTGGCATTGTTACTCAAGTTGATTTCTTTGGTTTTTATAAAGATTCATGTTTAAAGGGTTTTCTATAATCACCATAAAGAATAATCTCTGAATCTAGTGATACATTATTATTGTTTTATCCGAACACAAGAAATATATCCATACATTCATATGTTTGTCAGTCAATTAAAGGGGCCATCACACAGTGAGAGTGACTGTCATCTTCTTCGCGGTGGTGTTGGTGTGCGTTTCACTTTTTCCCCCAATTTGGTCACCCTCAAGAACACCTCTAATCCTGTTATTCTGACCCAAAGATCGATCATTCAAGTGTTTAATTTCAACAACAGCAGCTAAAACAAGCTACTGCAACTCGATCGGTGGTGGGTTTTCAGTTTCCGGTAAGAAATCACCGGAGCACACCAGGTGTTTGTGAAATGTCCCCTGTGAAGTCGCCGGAGAAGCTCGGTGCTCCGGCCGCCGGAGAAGGAGATAAGGTGCGTTTCTTTGGGGTTTACGAACTTATTTTGTTAATTGTAAGTGGATTTCAATCGTCAATTTTGGGTCTTTAATAGTCTGTTAGAAAATCCCAAATCTTGTTGGTGAAATTAGGGTTTATGTTCAGTAGTGGTTGTTGATTGAATTGAGGGTTTAGATTGAGTAGTTTGTTAAAATATTGGATCTTGATTTCAATTAGGGTTTTGTTGGTCAAATTGAGGGTTTTGTTTTGATTTGAGATGAAATCTTGAAGATGAATGTATGTATACTTGAATGTTATGGCTTATGAGATTGAGTTGTGATTTTGCATGAATAAAGATTGTAGATGAGAAGGATGAAGTAGAAGGGCTTCTTCCAGGGTGGACAAAGGAAGTGAAAGTAAGGAAAACAGGTTCTGCAACGAAAGTAGATCGGGTAATCGATGCGATAATTACCCTTTTCTGATTATGTTCCTTGATTTGATCACATGCATAATCATAATGTGAACTTGATTGTTGTTGTTGTTGTTGTTGTTTATGTTTTGACTTTTTAGTTCTATACGGATCCTGTCACTGGATACATATTCCGTTCTCTTAGAGATGCTCAACGGTATATCAAAACTGGAGAAGTAGGAAGATTAGCAATCAAACCGAAGATGAAGGAAAGAGAAGAACCGAGTGAGTTGAAGGAACAGTTGAGTGAAACTATGAGGCATAAGCGCGCACCAGCAGATAAGTCTGAATCGCCTGCACGTTCTTCAAAACGACTAGCGGGCATCAGCATTGATGCAGTACAACCGCCACCATCACCACCACTATCACAGCCTAAAACCCGTCAAGCTACACGACTAGCAGGAGTGGCAGTTGATGCACCACCACTGTCATCACCACCACAGCCTAAAACTCGTCAAGCTATACGGCTAGCAGAAGTGGCAGTTAATGCATCACTATCATCACCATCACCACCAGAGCCTAAAACTCGTCAAGCTACACGACTAGCAGCGACGACAATTGATGCACCACCATCACCATCACTGCCCGAGCCCAAAACTCATCAAACTATACAACGAGCAGACGCGGCAGTTGATGCATCACCACCATCAGTACCAGCACCAGCAGCACCTAAAACACGTCAAGCTGCACGTCAAGCCAAAATCAAAACTGATTCACCGCCACCATTACCACCAGATGCTAAAACCAGTCAAGCTACACTGCTCACAGGAACGGAAATGGGCCCATCACCTCCCTCTCAACCTGAGCCTAGGACCCGTCAAGCTAAACGGGTGTCTGGAATAAAAGATACTGCATCACCAGCATCACCACCGCAGCCTAAAACACGCCGAGCTACACAACAAGCTGGAGTCAAAATCAACTCCCCACCACCATCACCACCAGACACCCGGACTACCCGCCAAGCTAGTCGAACCAGAATGGTTAGTTCAGCTACACAAAAAGAAAATGACGAGAAAACTGCAGCAGAAAAGATCACCGATAAACACAATGAGCAGCAAGAACTTCAGAGCAGACTGCCTCCAGTGACTCCTAAAGAACATAATAAGGAGATTGAAATGGGACCCATGAAATCGGCATCCGCTAAAGATCAAGCACCACCTACTGTTCTTCCTCCAGTGAGTTCAGAGAAACAAAAATTGCCTGCGGTTAACCCTACAATAAGCAGCTCAATCCCACAAGACGGTTATGGTTATGGAAGTGATATGAAAGCCGACTCCTCGATCAACTTCTCTATGAACGATTTGTGGACCGACCCATGTATTGAATTTGCTGTAAAAACACTCACAGGTGCAATTCCGGTTACAGATTTCAATAAAGTTGAAAACTTTACCCCAGCACCATTACAGGTGCCTGTAGAAGAGCTCTGGACCGACCCATGTATCGAATTCGCTGTAAAAACTCTCACAGGCGCGATACCTGTTAGGGAAGACAATTTCTTACCGAACCGACCTGCAACCAGTACAAACCCTCAAGTCCCACATCAGTTCTCATCACCTGATGCGGGTACGAATTTCCGTCAAACAGATGTTTTCCCAAAACCCTATGAAACAGGGCATAAGAATAAGCAGCATGATTCAGTGTTCCCGACACTCGGAAACAGTGGTTTACAAAAGTCGGGTGCGTTTGTTAACGGGAGCAACGGGCAGTGTTCAAGATCAAGGTTCTTTCAGTAAGTTTTCAGTTAAAAATGTGCAGCTTGTAGACCAGTTAGAATGTTAGTTTTAAGGTAGTTTGTGTTTGTTTATGTTGTTTTTATGAAGTTTCTGATAAGTTGATGTTGTAAACTGTATTTTAGGATGATAAATGCTGATGTTAACAAGTTAAATCAGTTTATTCAGCTTTCAGCCATCATTTCACTATGAGGGGCTAATAAGTGTATACGGGTCGGGCCGACCCATTTTGATGCGTTCTATCTAGCACATTGACCCGTTTTGATGTCTATTCTAGCAATAGTGTATTTATATCTTTCTACATTTTGTTTGTATTTAACAACTTAAAATGATGAGCTGTTTGATAATCTCTGAATAATTAAATGACCAATAAAAGGTTTGAATCATTAAATGTTGAACCATTAAGAGGTCAGAACCGTTAAGAGTTAATATATTGTTTAACTATTTAAAAACAAATATCTGATCAATTCAGATAAGACCTCTTAACTATTCAACATTAATATAATGTTTAACCATTTAGAAGCAAATTTCTGAACCATTAAGACATTTGCTCGTGAAACAAACAGTTTGAATCATTAAGTGTTGAACCATTCAGACATCTAAACCATCAATAGACTGATTCAGATGATTCCAAACAACTCCTGAGTAAGCTAAAAGACAGGTGGGGTCAGAGTCAACTCTCAGCAATTTCATGTTTTGTAAAATGTTAAATGCTTCTAAGTAACAAGAACTAATATGTTATTTGAGAGTGTAGGAACGGTGAGAAAGTAAATCTTATTTTTAAAGAGTTAGGGGCTGTTTGATCACACTGACTCAGTAAGATCTGACTGAGTCAGAAGCTGACCCAGTAAGATGTTCTGACTGGGTATGCGTCTGACTGAAACTTGGTTGTTTGATTCGGTATCTGACTGACTCAAAAATCGTCTCTGCAAATCACCACCACCACCACCAGCATCACCGCCACCACCACCAGCATCACCGCCACCACCTCCAGCATCACCGCCACCACCTGCAGCATCACCGCCACCACCTCTAGCATCACCGCCACCACCTCAGCATCACCGCCACCACCTCCAGCATCACCGCCACCACCTGCAGCATCACCGCCACCACCTGCAGCATCACCGCCACCACCTGTAGCATCACCGCCACCACCTCCAGCGGTCGAGCGGTCGGAGGTTGCAACACTTACCGGGTCAGAGATTAAAAAATCAAGGTCTGGGTCAGCAACACTTACCGGGTCAGACCACCCAGTCAGACCAATCAAACACCCTGACTGGCTGACCGGGTCAGCCAGTCAGTGGTCAGCTCGTGGGTCAGACCAATCAAACACAGCCTTAGAGAAGTTTTAATCGAGACTCTTGACTTAAAGCCTTTTCTTTTTAATCTATTTATAGATATAGGAAAAAAAATATTAGGTGTATGCACTAGGAGTAGAAGATAAATTGCATCACGGATAGCAAAGAAAACTATGATCGACATGTGATAGGATGAAAAATAATTATAATAAAGGGTTAGTTTATATTTTCGTCTTCTATGTCTATATCAAATATTAGGCAATTATACATGAGGTAATTTTTGTCCTTTTACACTTTCACTTAAGATGTAAATGATAAGGGAAAAAATAAAAATATTAATTGATTAAATGATAAACAATAAACAAAATAATTAAGGGTCATAATATAGAGACACCCACCTAGATAAATCGGCACCTCCTATACGTCACGTATAGGTCCATACGCGGCGTATATGGTAGAATACACTGAAAACGAGTAAAATTCAGGGGAGCTGTTCAAGAGTTATACGACTCCCCCTATACGACACATATAGTGCTATACGACACGTATAGCAAATTTCGACACTGACTATGAGGAAAAATTCAAGTGGCTGTCAGAGGGGTTATACACCCCGTATAGGACTATACGACCCCCCTATACGACGTGTATGAAGCTATACGACTCGTATAGAAATTTTAGGGTGTTAATTTATAATTTTAGGGTGTCTATATATCCACACCCATAATTAAACACCCCATAAGGCCATAACTATCTCCGACCTGTACTTCCTGACCCCACATCAATTCACATAAATTCCCACCATCGGCAGCCTTAATAGAACACCATCATCACCATGAAGCCCTTTCGATCTCTATTATACACAAAGTGTAGCAATTAATATGCAAAATTAGAACAAGTCATTGCTAAGATTTGCGCGAGAACATCCACTTTAAATTTTATACGAATGGTTGCATATGAAGTTGACATTCTCAAGCGAATGTTATGGGTGTCTGCTTCTTTTTATTAGCTTCGTATTGTTGTTTTTTGTATAATTGTTTTAGGTTGTTGTTTTAATTTAATGCAATATTAGTTTTATCTATAAATTATTGTTTAGTATTTATTGTTATTTCTATTTATTGATTTAGATTATTTGTTAAATAAAAACAATATATTTGTTCAGTAAAAGAATAATGATAATGTGAAAATAATAAGGTTGCATGTGGGAATAATGAGTATGATAGTTTTAAGGTTTACATGAATTTCATGGATTGTCTTTAATGTTTACATGAATTTCATCTTTTTCTTTTTAGGTTCTTAAATTATAAGTTAGATCCAGTGGTTTGCAAAAAAAAACGTTACGAGCGTGTTTAGTTTACAGAATTTCTTGAAAAGAAATTAAAATTGAAATTCATTCCATCAAATTCTTTTGTTTGAAAAAATTCAACAATCCTATCACTTACCAGAAGAAAGTTTATACTTTGATTGAATATGTAGTAAATAATAATTATACCCTCTTTTCTTCTTCAACCAATCAAAATTATTATCATCCAACATCCAACATGGATTTGGATTTATAAAAGAATCATTCACGTTTCAATTTCAATTCCATTAAAAACAATCTACGAACTAAATCCTTGAGGAATGTCAACTAAGTTTTACTCATATATATTCTTTAGAGTAACCATAGCACTCTTAGGGGCTGTTTGTTTATGGTCTGACCCGGCTGACCGGGCTGACCCGGCTGACCGGCTGACTCGGTCAGCGGGTCAGCCCGTTTGATATGCAAGAAGCTACAGCTGATCGGGTCCAAGGTGGCTGATCCAGACCTGATTTCGGAAAATGCTGACCCATCCGACCGAACCCCCTGCGCGACGAACCCCCTGCGCGGCGACCCCCCCTGCGCGACGACCCCCCCTGCGCGATTCCTCCCTGCGCGAGCACCGCCGAGCGTCTCCTCTGCGCGATTCCTCCCTGCGCGAGCACCGCCCCACCACGATTCCTTTCCTTCGCGATTCCTCCCCTGCCGGTGGTGGTGGTTGTGGTGGTGGAGGCCGGTGGTGGTCGGGAGGGGATGTAGAGATGGTGATGGTAGGGATTTTGTTTTTTTGATGGTTTTTTGTGTGTTAAAATAATTTATAAAATGAGTTATTATCATTCAGCAGAGTCAGTCAGATACTGAATCAAACACCAAGTTTCAGTCAGATGTAGACTCAGTCAGAACTTCTGACTGGGTCAGCTTCTGACTCAGTCAGATCTTACTGAGTCAGTTTTATCAAACAGCCCCTTACTCTTTTTGTTTAAGTGGGACCCACAATGAGTTGACTTTCTCTACATTCCACTCCCTCTTCAGTCTTCACCCCACCTTCTTTATTCTCCTGCTAACTTTATTTTTTTAAACGGATGATTAGTTGTTAACTTTATGTTTATTTAAATTATTAAACCAACCCTTTAATTTCTGAAACTTATTGATGAAATATGAAATTTAAATAAATCTTAGGAATCATCCATCTAATTTACTCTAAATATTATTAAAGACAAAAAGCGAACCTAGTAAAATAATTGATTGGAATTTAAGCTATAAATACTAGTGATTAATAAATTGATTACCACATGAAATATCACTAACACTAAACACAACCTCACGAAAACCATCATTTGCTTTTTATGACGATAATGATGATGATGATGCTGATGCATGTGTTCATGTCGTACATGTCTCGTTTGTTTCATCATCCTTATTTTCTACGTGTTTCATCTCTGGAACTACCTACAAAACCCAAATAAATAATCAAAATCAACAACAAAATTAAATAAATAAACAACACCAATAAATCAATAATAATACATGCAATAATAAATTAATAATACCTGATCGTGATGACAAAAATGAGAGGATTGGAGGCGTAACCTTTTGACTCTTCGGTCAACGCCTAGGCTGGAGTCCAAATTATCTAATTAAATTAAAACAATATTTAATTGAGATTTAAACTTTTCATTATATAAAAACAAAAAAAGACAAATAATATGAGTAAAATAATATATGGATGCTTCAAAATATCTTCTCCCAAATCATCGAATCTGGCACGAAAGCTTACAAATTAAAACTCTACGCGAATTTCATGCTAATTTTCTCCAACGATTTGACATTTTGTTGATATATTAATATAATCATGATATTAGTAAGGGGTTTGTTATTCTTACATTCAATTCATTTTTATTTTTTATGATCTTTCTCGATACATATATATAGATACATAAAAAGAGATAGAGATAACATGATATTTCAATAACAAAAATAAATGTTTAATTTAAATAACCCAACCCTATTAGTAATAATAAAAATCATGAAAACTAAGTTAAAGAAATTGTCCTATCTAAGAGAAAAGAAAAACAAGTATAAAATCACTAAAACGGAAAATGAATGAAATTTAAGAATTAAACATCATTTACCCTTCTAGTCATGTTACAGAAATCTTTTTTGCTACGTATATATTCTTGAAGTAAAAAAACTTCTTTTTACAATAACAAATTTAAAATTTTGTTCGTATTCTGGTGTGATTATACATTTATACTTAATCATAAAATCTAATTTCATTTTATGCAAGAAAAAGTGTCTAGTTCCATAGCATTAATGCATTTTAACATCTTTAATATATGTACATAACCGTTATACATACCAGTTAAAATACGAATAAATCGATCTTAAACACGTCTGGTTTCATTTAAATTAGCATAACATATACGTCCTATAATATGTTTTAACTTTTCTAGTAACCATATGCAAGTAACACGTTATAGCAGATAAAACACATATCAATCAATTCCTAGATATATTCTTTTTAATATCATTTTTTCCTTTCACCTAGAAAGATTTAAACACAATCATATTACTAAAGTTCAGTCACTAGTTACACTGATTTAATAAACATTTTCCTAAACGACCCTAATTCATTGTATCTGATAAATAAAAGACATACATCTCTACCACTAGATTACGTAAATGGACGTTGATCTAAATAACTTGCCTGTCGGAAAATATCGTTTTCCTTTCTTCCGGCCGATAACCGTCTCGAAGTCAAACGTCGACGCGCAACTCTCCGGCACCCGTTGATCCATCGCAAAAAGACGACCGTTCTCCAGCATTGTTCTTACAAACGAAGCTTCGACAGATTTGAGAAAATTAAGGTGGCGCTCGTTTGTCCACCGGTAATCATTACCACCTCCGACAACATCCATTAATATTCCGATGATGTTTTCCGGCGAACCGGTTTTTTCCGATGTTGGATAATGGATATAGCAATAGCTTCATTATTTGAGTATTTTTCTTTTATAATCCCAGCCGGTGTATCTATATTATTATTCGTCTTTTCTACCTACGTTACGCGATGTCAAATTTCAATCCCCACGCGTTGGTTGGCGCGTAGTTTACACGCGCTGTGGTGAGTAAAGAGCGCGTATAGACAGTGGGGTACTTGAGAGAGTGGTGAAGTAAAACGGGGTGCAAGAAATATCGGATATTTCATTTTACTTTGTTTTTTATTTTTATTGAATTATAATTTAAAAGATATTTTTTTTGGGGTTGGAGAAAAGATCTTGCAAACCATGGTGATGAATAGTTAGCATGGTATTGTTAGATTTGGTTGTTATTGGTTAGTTTGTTATTTATTTATTTTTTGAACGGCAAATATACGACATTGATTCGGAAGATAGATGTTATTTTAATCGGATCCATCTATTCGTTTCTCAGCCGGGACCGTACCCCTAACTCCCTCAAGAGGAAACTCATTGTTGAGAAAACCCCTTGACTCAACTCTGAGCATTTTGCTCAGAATGAGACTTGAACCCATAACCACCCATTATCTAAATGTCATAGGTATCTCACCTTAACTAGTTGTAGTAAGGATCATTAGTTTGTTATTTTAAAAGATATTTAAGCACAGAAATGAAATGACTAGGATTTGCAAAGATAATAGGAGAGAGATTTTATATAATAATAGTATTACCATCAAACAATTTAAAAACGTGAATATTTAGTTGTTACATTGGAGAAACATTTATTTTAACCTTAAAAACCACCCTTCGGGTCTCTTGGTTATGAATAATGGAATGTACAAGCAAATTAAATGGACATGTTGAAATATGTGTATAATTCAATTCAATAACAAACATATTTAGAAGTGTTATTTCTAATATGATATTTTTATTTTTGCATGGTTTATAGATGTTTTGAGTTGGATTGCTATTGGGTTAAGGATGTAAAAGACAGATTGCTTAAATGGATGTGAAAGTGGGCTTTGCACTTGGATTGCTTTCTTACATGATTTGATGATTGCACTTGAGCTGCTTCTTTTTATAACTTGGGCTTCTATTTTACATATCCTATAAAAAGTTCTTCGCATCAGAGAATCTAGTGATATTCTCCATCGCATCATATTGGCATCCCATCCTCTTTCCGTCCCAATTTCAGTTTAAGATTAGGTTTTTTGAAAATATTTACCCAATTCACTTAAACTTTGGCTCTGATACCAACTTGTAAGGCCCCGTTCCCGGGACGCCTACAGTTGGTCATTCATCGCACTCAAAACATATAATTACATTTTTCTTCCCATAAATAGTTGCAGCGGAAACATTAAAAACACAATTTCACTCCATCAAAATACTTTTGAAGAATAATACAATCGTTCCTTTTTCAATATTATGTTACATTTATTACAAAAGCATTAAACATAAAGATGCCATCCAAAATACGCTGAGTAGCCGCCCCGTGCCATCCTCAGCAACATACCTGCCAACTGGAAACACATCAAAGTCAGCGTTGCTGAGTGAGTTCTAGTTTTATAATAAAACTTACTTTTCTTTCGTAAAACCGTTCTTTGCTTTCTTTATAAAAAAACATTTGTTACATACATGCGATCACACATCATACGTACATACAGATAATATCATTATTATCTTCATCATTACGTTCGTTACATTCATCATTTATCATACATCATTATCTTTCACTTCTTTCTAGATCCTGTCAGGCTTTACCCTCTTCATGGCACTCAGCCACGATTACTGAGGTCGAATGACAAGGATCCCATTTCGTACATTATTAGGATATTTCGTTAACGTTCATTTCATACATTCATTCTTTTCATCATTACCTTTCTCATTCATTAACTCACGCCATACTCCCGACTCATGTCCGAAGACTGATACTGTGCCGGGGCCCGTACACAAACCCCCGACTCATGTCCGAAGACTGACACAGCACCGGAGTACGCGATTCGTTTCTCGCCATCTCAATTCCGTCTCACGCAATACTCCCGACTCATGTCCAAAGACTGATACTGTGCCGGGGCCTGTACACAAACCCCCGACTCATGTCCGAAGACTGACACAGTACCGGAGTACGCGATCCTTTTCTCATTCATCCGGATCCTGTCTCATGCAATACCCCCGACTCATGTCCGAAGACTGATACTGTGCCGGGGCCTGTAATCAAACCCCCGACTCATGTCCTAAGACTGACACAGTACCGGAGTACACGACAAGGACCTCTTTCGAGTCTGTTGCGACACAGAGTCGCTCACCTCATACATATGCTTGCAAGTCTTTCATCGCTCATTCATTCGCTCATTCATTCATTAATGCATGCATTCATTCATTACGTTTCTCTTTTCATTATCTTTCACTTTACGTTACATAGTACTTTCATTTCATTCATTAACGTTCAACGCAAAGCCATAGAAAGATAAACGTACATAATAAGGAACATAAACATAAACATAACATACAGTAACACATTACATACGCATCAATCATACATCACATCACATACACCGCCATGCCTAACATCATACATAACGTCATACATGGCATCATCGTCTACATGCCCGACATAGCGTCTATGACCTCGAAAGCCAACTTATAGAAGCCTATGGGAACCTCCCGAGTCAAAACCCATAGCTGCACTTTCCCTCGAAGGTCATAAGATAAACCATTGTTCTTTCGGGCGTATGCACCCTACTTGGGCGTATGGACACCCTCCAGTCGCATGTCCTTCTGGGCGACTGAACACTTAGGCGAATGGGCATCTATGCGAATGGACCCTATGCGAATGGACTATGGGCGAATGGACATCTATGCGTATGGACTCTCAGTCGCATAGCTTTCATGCGTATGGCCTTCAGTCGCATGACTTCAGGCGTATGGGCTTCAGTCGCATACCCTTCATGCGAATGAACCTCAGTCGCATGGCCTCCAGGCGTATGGACTTGAGTCGCATAACCTTCGTGCGAATGAACCTCAGTCGCACAATCTTTCAATCGCATGACTCCCAAGCACATGAACTTCAGTCGCATGACCATCATGCGTATGGACCTCAGTCGCATGGCAAACGTGCGCATGGACCTCACTCGCACGCCAATCGGCCGAATGGCCTCCAATCGCCCTCCAGTCGGTCGCCTAGCCCTAGCTGATGCAGAATGCAGTTCAACCCGACTGCAGCCGCGGGTTTCGGCCTCCAACCCCTTCCAAACCTCTTTTAAGCTCAAATCAACCCTCCTAAACCTTAGGGAAACATACCACGACCTCATTCAAGCATAACCAAGCAAGAAATCAAACCTCTAACGCATCATACACATACATACATGCATAAAAACGGGTTTTTACCCAAAACTCGAAAATGGGTTTTCAGATGTGTTCCAGCCCCAAAATCAGTTGAAAACGTGTAAAAGAGGGGTCCTAGAACTCACCTTAACGATCCCGACGAGTAGAGCTTCGATTTGACTCGCTCCTCAACGATTTTGGCTACTCGAACCAACCCGAACCAACACTTTTCCTCTTTTCTCTTCTTTCTCTCTTCTCTTCTTGATGGCTGAAAATGAGAAGGGTTGGGGTGTTTCCCCCCTTTTATACTCCCTTTCATCGAAGTTTCTCTCGTTGGCGAGTTTGGTCCCTCGACTTTGGACTTTATTTCTTTTTCTTCTTTCGTCGGCTTCAAAGGAAATTTCCGGGTGTTACAATGAAATACGGTGGCGGTGGTTGGTTGTTATGATGGTGGTGGGTGGTGATGAGTGGTGGTTGGTTGTGGTGGTGGTAACGATTGCATTTTTAATAGGAAACGGGCGTCATGGTACAAGGTTGTTGAAGGCATAAAGAAATTCTCATTTGCATGTGCTCAGGGTTAGGCAATGATAGAAGAAATGGATCTCGTTTAACTTGGTATAGTAGGGTGTTTCTTGATTGTCTCTCTTTAGTTCTGATTATGTTTTCTATCATATTTCCCTACATAATTACTTGCTAACCCTGTCTCGTGTATAGTTGTTTTGTTGATTGTTTAATGGAATCTCCTTTCTGATGGGCGAAAAAAATTATATATGCATTAAAAAAACTTATTTTCAATGTAATAAATATACGAGTCATTCATATGTTCATCACTCGTATGATTACGCAAATCTGGTTTCACATGCTTCATAAAAAAAACATCTCTCAACACTTCCCTTTGCGGGGGGTAAAACAAGTGATAACTTCAATAAATGATAAATCAAAGGATAATCAATATGCCTCCTTGTTTTCACGATTTTTTTTACAAATATATATATACATATATATATATATATATATATATATATATATATATATATATATATATATATATATATATATATTTATCATTAATGTCGTCAAACCTCAAATCTTCTTTGATGCTTCAAATGCATATCTCGAGTTCATATTTAAGCTTGTCTTTATCTTCATATTCAAAATCATATGGATACATATCCGCCAACCTTAGTAACTTTGGAATATCAAAGTAACTAAAGTTGTTAGACGGGCTAAAAAAACTCATACAAGTAAGCAATTTGGTGGTTACCTTGCTGAAACGGTTGTTTAGCTCTTGGATTTGCATATCTAAAATCGTGTTAAAGTTATCAAACTCATAATAATGTCTGTTGGTGATGTTAGTCTTTCTTTTTCGATATTTCGGGTCAATGTAATCTTCTTTCATATTAACCACCTCAATGTCTTATTTTTGATAAAATAATGTGACATCTTCTAAAAGTGAAGTAACACCATCAAGTCTATACGTTTGTAGTTCTTCTTTTGTCGCTTTAATCATTCTGATTGCATTCAATATTAAATGTATCACGCATATTATGAGTTGTAATGAACTAAAGAACTAATATAGTGAAATACCTTATTTAACAAACAAATTAACTACATCCTAGGTTTCTAAATACCCAAATGAGTGACAAAATCAACCAACAAGTTACCTACATCTAATTTTCACTTGGTTTCACTAAGAAAGCACAAACAAGGTTCTAGGGTTTAAGTTTAATTACAAATAACTACTATTAAAGTATTGATCACTAAGAAAAGCACAAACAAAGTTCTAGGGTTTAAATCTACATACTAAACACAAATCTAGATAGTAAACTCAATCAAACAAAATAACAAAAACTAAACACAAATCTAGATACTAAACTCAATGAGAAGAAGTGTAATTCTAGCCATAAGCCATCTATGGTTTAAAACTTCTATTCTAAACAAAAATTAAATAAACAAAGAAAGTTAAAAGCTAACCTTGAAAGTGTAAATCACAACCAAAGTAAGCAGCAACAGCAGCAAACCAACGATGGTCGATGGAAGATCGATGGGTGGGTGGGTGGTGGGGAGCTGGGAGGGTCGAAGCGAGCAGTAGCAGCAACAACGATAGTCGATGGTGGGGAGAGCAAAGAAGAACCGAAGATAGCAGCAACAACAACCAGCGATGGGGGAGGGTTGGAAGTTAGGGTTAAATGTTTATAACTAAGGGTAAAAAATGTAATTTTACTTATTAAAAAGGTGTTCTAAAAAAAGACCCTTGCAAGGGTCGAAGTTGAGACCTCAAAGATGAGCGGAAAAAGCAAGCACGCAGATTACTAATGAGCTAAGTCGAATTAGTAGTAATATTCTGAACTTAATAATATTTAGCGGTTCACTTCCTGAAAACACAATGAATTCATTCAAATTTTCGGTATTATACAGTACAACACCCACTCAAAAATCAATGGGTCACTTGACCCCGTTCCCATACACGTAGTTCTGCCCCTGTCTATGTGTGCACGCACACGAGCACACACAAACATACAAACATACAAGCATATGAGAGAGGTCATATGAATACTCTTATTTTCTGTAATAAGGACTCTTCTTTTGGTACTCACGATCTCACGTCCCCTATGTTTCTTTTCTTTCACGTCTCTCGATACTCGTTTGGGCCAAGATTTAACAATGAGTTATGAGTCGATGATAAATGAGAATTTGAGAACCACCATTTGGTCTTTAGAATCGCCATAAAGCCCCAAGATTTTCCGATAGCCCAATAACAAAATACATAAGAATTTGCACTAATTTCACTCATAAAATCTCCTGATATACATCCATCATCTTCACCTCAAAACTCCATACATTTGCAGAGAAACAATGTCATCACCATTATCATCAACCAACATCAATCTCATCATCCACACAGTCTCTTCACTCTTCCTCACTCTCCTCTTCTCCTTCATCAAGATCCCCTCATTCTTCCTCCATGGCCTCCACACCTACATCCACCCCGATGACGTCACCCCTCCAAACCCCAATTCATCAGGCATCAAAGCCGCGATCCGAAGACCCAGTGACACCACTTCTGGATTGAAACCCAGAAAGAAATCAAATGATAAGTTCGAATTTGATGAAAACAAAGCTCAGATCTTTAGGCTCAAACTCACTCACAATCACCTCCAATCAAGACTCTATTTTGATCAGTTTCGTGGGGTTTTCAATTTCACCATTGTTGCGTGTTCTTCGCTTGTTGTTCATAACTTTCTGCCGGTTTCGAAAGATTCATCTGGAGTTCTTCCCAATGGTACATTGATTCCGATCTTGTTAGGGTTTATAGGAGTTTGTAGAGTGGTGATCGTAATCGCTAGGGTTTCTTTCGAACGATCCGCTTCCAAGAGGTCTGAGAAGCAATTGAGTGTTGTAATTGGACTCTTAGCTACTGTAATTGCGTTTTTGATCGTTCTTGAAGTTATCCCCAATTGGGTTTTTGATTTTGGGTTCGAATCTTTAGATGGGTATGCGAGATTTTGCACTGCAATGTTTATGGGTGTTCTTGCTGGACTGTTGTATGTTCCTGCTACCAAATTCGCTCGTGCGTATTGGCTCGGGACAGATCAGATTCGATGCAATTTATCGATGATCTATTGCGGGTGGTTTGGGCGAATGTTGCTTTACTTTAGCTACTTGTTGACTGTATTCACTTCATTGCTTTGGATCAATCCGTTTGCTGATCTTATTGTGAACAAAAACATCAAAATCAAGAACATTCGACACACCAATCGTTTAGCTGGCAATGTGGGCATGTCAAGATCAGATTTTGAGTTCTTTAGGTTATGCTGTTTGCTAGCCACAGGAGTTTTGAACATGTTAAGTTTACGCGCGAATCTGCAAATGTTTTTGAACGAGGCGGTGTTATCTTGGTACCAAAGATTGCACGCGAGCAAGGTTCCTGATTTAGATTACAGTCGAGCCAAGGTGTTCTTGCATAATCATTATCTGTGCCTTGCGGGGATACAGTTCTTCTCACCGCCTGCACTGGTACTCATCTTTCTTGGTTTATCGCGTATTAATGATAATGTTCTTGATCATTTCCCAGCTTTGTGTAATCTGATCCCGTGCTCTGCTTTGGTTAAAGAAATGAGCTTGTTCATGGGTTGGTGGGTTGTTTTGGTTTTGGGTGTTTTAGTTTCGGTGAATCTTGCGCTCTATCGACAAGGGATTGTGTATGTTTCTTGATTGTTTTCGTGTCTAGTTCTGTTGTAGTTTACACTTTTGGCTGTTGTAGTTTACACTTTTGGGTAGAGTTGGTTTTTTAGAGGCTTGTGATACTTTCATTACAGGGGTCTGTAACTTCTGATTCATGTGTTCTTTTTTGACTGATTATTTGTTCATCAGTGAATATAATTGTTAGAACACATGAACAATTGATTGTTATTACTTTAAATGATATATGAACATCTAAATGTCATCAAAACTCCATCTCCTGCCACCCTTTTTCTTGCAATTGATTTTTAGATTGTGACAATGCAAATTCACATAAAAATGTTTGATGTAGCATACAACATACTTGGTCAAATAGCTAAAATAACATGTGAGTGAGTCTTGGTTAGACTTTTAGGCTCCTTTGGTTCACAGAATTTGATGGAATTGGAAAACCATTACACGAGAAAATGTACCACTTTACATGTTACCTCTAAGAAAACATTACAAGAACTCATTGTTGATTGCTTGCAAGAACTTGAGCACATGAAGCATGGTGGGCCGACTTGCAGAAGTTTCTGAAAGGCAAATAGCAGCAATCTGAACGGTTTTTAACATCACCTGTTTTGAATCTGCATTTACAACCGTGGGATCAAGCACATCAACGATACTACCTTTCTTAATCTTCTAGAACACCCATCCTACCGGATTCCCGCCTCCATTGTCTTTAAATCCCAGCCCAGTGGGCTCTTCTCCGGTCACCAACTCAAGAAGGATCACCCCAAAGCTATAAACATCACCACGAGTTGTTGACCGCCAGCTTTGACCATACTCGGGTGGTATGTAACCAAAAGTCCCTGCTAAATCTTTGCTCACATGGGTCTCACACTCAGTTATCAGCCAAACCAGCCCAAAGTCAGCAACTTTAGGTTCAAAACTTTTTGTCAAGTGTTACGTGCCTTAATGTCCCTATGAATATTGTATGGAATGAATCCGTGGTGCAGGAAGGCTAACCCATTAGCCGCACCCACTGCAATCTTGAACTGCTTGGTCCAACCCAAGATTCCGAAACCCGTGGTTCCAGTTCCAGTTTGGTTTCTTAACCAAAGATCTAAACTCCCATCAACCATGTATTCATATAAACCAGCAGTTTTTCATCACTAAACAAGCAGTAACCGAGTAATGAGATGTTTGACTTTCCCAAGTGTTTCCATTTCCGCCAAGAACTCACGTTGACCTTGTGTTTTCGATTTGTTCACTTTCTTGACTGCCACAGTTTTCCCGTCCGATAATTGGGCTTTGTAAACGGTTCCAAATCCGCCATCTCCGACAATGTTGGATTTACTAAAGTTATTGGTGGCTTGTAGAATGTCAACTAAAGTCAACTTCAAAAGGGGTTGTTCAAACATGGCTATGTTGATGCTTAATGACTCATTTGACCTGCTGCAACTCAATAAGTACAGATTTTGATCAAGTGAACTGTTTTTTAGCCAGTTTTCATCATGATTTTCAAAATCTTTGGTTTTCTTGATTTTGTTCACCCTTATTTTTGCAACAATTAAGACTGTGATCAATAGAGATCCAATCTTGATCGAAGTCAACGCCCATATGTACACAAAGATTGATTTTTTTTTTAATTTTGAATCGGACATTGCATCCCGAGAACCCCGCCACACAAGTCTTTGTTTCCGGTTAATGAAATTCTTGAAGTATTGCTACACAGGGCCTTCTAACTCATTTCCCTCCAAATTCACAAATTTAAACTCAAAATGCTGCATAATTTGTAGGGTATTCGTCCCCGGAGCTTGTTGTTTGAGAAATTCAAGTATTTGAGCTCCATCAGATTCCCGAGTTCCGAAGGAATCCCCCCAGTGAATCCATTCCCATGAATATCCAAGGAAGTCAGATATGACATATTGCCTAATGACACAGGCAATTAGCCAACAAACGAGTTAAAACTCAAGTTCATAACCTCAATCCGCCACGCTAAATAATCATGAAACAACCCGTTTATTTGAACCGAAATCTTGTTTTCCTGCATGAAACACCCAACTAGATTCGCCATTTTCTTAAGGCCGGAGGGAAGTTCACCATCAAGCTGATTATTGCTTAAATCCAAAGGGGTCAACCTGCTTAAGCCCCCCGAATGCAGCTGGTATCAGGCCTGAGAGCTCATTACAGGTCAAATTAAGCTTCACTAAACTGCTGAACCGACGGAGTTGGTCCGGTATGGCACCAGTTAGGTTATTATTCCCCAAATACAACCCTTGCAGCCTCAATGAACCACCTAATTTCACAGATATCTCGTCTGATAGCAGGCTGTTGTGATGTAACATTCTTTGATTGGTGGGCTTGTGGTGTGGTGTGGTGGGTGTGACATGAACACCCCCCACCACCCTAAACCCAATGAGATTACATGAAAAAAAAAACTATTAAAAATATTGGTTGACACCTCAAATTGAGTTAGTATATAATGTAAGGATGTTTCATTTAACTAAAAGTAATAAAAACACCTATGGTAATTTTAAAATAAAGCCAAACAGTAGGGGTTTATATTAGACTCTAATCACTTTCAAAAACCAACAAATGTTTTCTCTTTCTACAATCAAAGTTAATTCATCTCACTACTCAAATGTTTTCCCTTTTGGCTAGTGGAACAACCGTCGCTCTTTGTGAAATCAAAGAGCGAATATGAGAGTTTGAGGTGGGTGTGGGATGTTTAATTATTTTTTTCTTAAAACAAAACAATAATAAACTTTATACTTTAATATTTAGTTTTTAATTTTAAATGATATGTATTTTGATTATTTGACATTGACTTAACAAAATTGTTAGTGTTGTTATTGAAAGTGGACTGAAATAAACATGATTTTGAAATCTCGGCTAATAATCAAGACAAAATGAAAATGGCACTAAAATGGATTACATTAGCAAATCTTAGTACTAAAATAGGAGTTAACTCTTCAAACTTTTTTAAAAACTTGTTATACACAAGATATTGTTTTTAAAAATATTATATTCATAAATAAGTAGCTAAACACTATAGATCAATTTATGATTTTTATCATTGGGTTTCAATGAATGAAACCAAACCAAGAGAACGAAGGATTTCTTCCTCGTGATTGAATTTGAAAGAACGAGGGTAATCTGACTCGGGATGGAGCTCCATGTGTCATAGAACATGAATAGATAAATGGTTAAGAAAAGTGAAATATAGATAGTCTAGTTGGTTGCCAAGTGTCCTTACAAATATCTTTTTATTAGAGTAAATAGATTAAGTATATTAAAAAATTATACATTAAAAGTTATGTATTTTTATAAACATTTTTAACGACAAACACAATGATTTAATTATATATGTAAGCATACGTCATTACTTATCATAAAACTTGAACTCTTAATATCATAAGAATCACTATCACACAATACAATATATTCAAACACACGTCCAA
The DNA here is from genome assembly GCA_025215565.1 of Flaveria ramosissima. Lineage (NCBI taxonomy): Eukaryota > Viridiplantae > Streptophyta > Magnoliopsida > Asterales > Asteraceae > Flaveria > Flaveria ramosissima. The sequence continues at coordinate 11,144,592 of CM046035.1, forward strand.
TCAAATATAGGCATGAAGCCATGAACAAATTCAGGCTTGCCTGCCCAAGGGAGGGTGAGTGCATTGTAAGTAGAGGTGTACAAATCAGCTATTAAAAAAAAAATACTTGGTTTAGTTATCAAATGAATCAATTATTTGTCAAAGTGATCAAAATCTGTTATTCCAATATGTCACACCCCGACCGAGGGGAATCATCGGGGTGGACGAATGTAAATCGAATGTTCATAGCACATGCAATTAAATAAGTTGAAATAATATTAAATGTCATTTTTATTGAATAATACTAATCAAACAATACATTACAATCAAATAAAAACTTAAGTAAATATAATGAATTAATGATATTGTCTCTATCTTTTTACTAAGCCCAAGCTTTAAATGTGCATTTAAAGGTCCGCAAATCTGTCTACCTAAAATCATATGAAAAAATAATGAGTCAACTAACAAATTAGCAGGTGTTTGAATACATATATAGATTGATTAGAATTTATTAAAAACAATTCAATTCACATGACAATGTCAAGACATATAATGCAATAGTGTAACATTAAAGACAAACTAACACAATCAAACCTAATGATTGAATTGACTCGGTCCGCAGACGAAACATTATAGAATGTATGATTCTAGTTTCAATCACCACGCGAATAAACAAGTGAAGTGGGTTTGTCAAACCAATAGATCTATCATTTTTACCGTGATTGCATGAATTAATTATTGTGTTAATCTTCAAGTTTATCTAACTATTAACATATAATTACAAGTAATAACATAACATGTATTGAATTGAATTTTAAAATAGATAACAATGAATAAAAACGATTGAATATAAATCACATGAATTTTTTAAAATATAAAACACATAAAAAAGGCTATGAATACTCACATGTATAATAGTATGGTTTGAATAATATGCTAAACTAGACACCAATGGTTTTCTCATTATAATCTAAGGAAATGTGTCTTAGATTTAAAAAAATATTATGATTAATGACTTGGAACACTAGGTATAACACCCCAACCCGAATATAGCTGATGTGTCACTATCATAGTAATCAAAACATAAGACATGATTCCATAATTTAAAAGTTAGGAGTACATAACCAAAAAAGAGTTTAAGAGCCCTAGGGATACATATTATTTTAAATATGCCAAAGTCGGATAACTAGCATGTGCTACAAAAGTGGCTAACATTCTTCGTCCAAAAGTCCTAAAGCTTAATTCTTCTCTCTTCAAGTCCCTCCCTGAGTACCATGTGAACCTACCGCGAACAAAGATTGTGGCTGAGCCAAATGCCTAGTGAACGGATAAAGGCACAAGTTATAACAATAACAAATATAGCAAGATCATATAGAATAAAATGATACATCACAAAGTATAACAAGTAACTAAAGTAAGTCATATCATACGGATGATACCCATGAGACAAAACATAAAACTATATCAGTGGGGCTACATAGGCTGCAGACCTATGTACCCAATATAGTACAATGGGGTGTTGGCATACACACAACCATCCACGAACATAACATAAATATTCTAGGATCGATCCATATGGCCAAAGTACCTCACAAGTACTATATAGAGACGTCGTGGTCTGATCTCACCACCACAGGTGGTGCGCACGCCATTGATGCCGCAATGTCGTGCTTATGGGAAGCTCCACAAGAAGCTAGACTCGGGTATCGAAGTACAAACAAATCTATATTATGTGTCAATAATAGTAACAACAAATATCATAATGTGTGTTATAAATCTCAGAATATGTTGTGACATCCGTCACTTTAAGGTCCGTCAATTAACGTGTTTGTCCGTTATCTCTTCTATATTTGGTCATTCCTCATCTCTATTTGACTCTTTATGTGGATATCGTGTGTGCAATATTATCGTTGTGTGTGCATCCGTTATAACCATGTGATGACCTCAAAAAGACCTTTAAAACTTTCATTTTTGAAAACGTTAAATGTATCATTTTATGAATATAATAAATGTTTTAATATAACCATTTTTTAAGTCATAATAACATTAAATGAACTTTTACAATTAATATAAAACACCTAACAAAGTCGTTTTTCAACCGAACAAAATTTGAGAAAACTCGGGGGTTAAGTGCAGGGACTAAACTTGTAATTTTGCAAACTTGGGCGGGGTATAAATACCCTCATACCAGCCCTAATCCCCATTTCACCATCTTCTTCATCTTCATCTTCTTCACACACAAAATCTCCATTTTAGCACCAAATTCAACCCGAGAGGTCTTGTTTTCTTCGTCTTGTCACCGTCTACAGCCTAGATTACTTCTTTCTAGCAGGTAGTTGTCTTTGGTTGTCCGTTTTCTAGCCTTTTCACGGCTGTCCAAACTAGGGTTTCGGGTGTTCGGGTTCAACCCGAACATACAAGGTCGTATGGGTGCGTGTGAGGTCTCTCTGCTTGTGTTTTATGCTTGTGTATGTTTGTTGAGTGTTTCTGGAGGTCCTTGTAGTGTAAAACCCGTGTTTAGAGCAGCTCGGGGGCTGCTCCTCCCGACCACAGTCGCGATTTTGCAGATCAGGCGACTGGGTCATCCATGCGATTGAGCCGTGCGACTGAGTGGGTCGTGCGACTGGATCATGCGTCTGAGTCAATCGCGCGACTGAGTTGTGCGACTAGGCATGTCATGCGACTGAGTTGTGCGACTGAGTGTTTGTGTGCGATTGAGTCATGCGTGCGATTGAGTGTATGCGATTGAGTCATGCGATTGAGTGATTGTGTGCGATTGAGTCAGGTGACCGACTGAATGTGTGCGAATGAATGTGATTCGCACGACTGGAGTCCAATCGCACGAATGAAGGTTCAGTCGTACGAAAGTAGCTAATTCGCACGATTGAAGGTTGATTCGTGCGTATGTAAGTTGAGTCGTGCGATTGGGTGTTGTGTGGTACGACTGAAGGCCAGTCATACGAATGAAGGCTCAATCGTACGAATGAAGCTGATTCGCACGATTGAGGGTTGATTCGCACGAATGGAGGTTGAGTCGTGCGTCTGACCTTGTTATGCGACTGAAATTGTTGTGTCTGACCCCTTGTGCGTGGCGTGAGTATGTCGTGTGGTGTCGAGGTAACACTAACACAATAATGCCATTGTTCGGCCACAAAGATTAAAGTCAACGTGAGAAAGGGCACAGAAACTATTTTGAGCAAATTGAACTAACGCTTTACAACGATCAAATTGACTTATAACTATGGACACATATTCAATACTACTTCAATAACAACGAGACTTTTACTTAAACAGCATCATTAGTGGCGACAATGTCTTGTACTTGGATCTACATAGGATCTAGTACGTGTGTCAGTCTGTGTGTGTGGTACGCAACCCAGCCGATACGACCCGAACCGACCCATCATTATTGCGCGCTTATACATATATCATATCATTAATGCTATACAATAACTGTCAATAGGTGTTTGACTGTTTATTTGCATTCAACATTTGGGATACATCGATCATACATACTTACCACCTAACAAGTGAGTTTCGTGGCCCCTTTTACGCCTATACAATATTTCAATCATTTACAAATTGGGAGAAAAGTATGCTTACATATTTTTATGCTGTACAACTTACATACATTTTACATATAAGGAATCAACGTGATACTGTGTTGCAAGTACTATTTGATACATGCTTGGGTCTGTTGTGTGGTTCTATCTTTGCAACTATTTAATTCCAGTGTGGGAACCGACGGTTAGGTATTGGTAGTACTACTGGGTTGACACCCCCACCCTCGTTCGATGGTATACTAGTTGGTACCATCGGTGGCCAGGAACGGGCCCTTGGGTGAATATATGCCGACAATTTCTTTGTGTACGTCGCTAGGTTTGGTTGCAAAGCTCATGTCATGTGATATTTACTTGTGTAATAACTGTATTCACGGTATTCCGACGCGCTTACTTATTACAGCATCACTTACATATTTATTACATAAACCTGCGAACTCACCAACAATTATGTTGACCGTTTTAAGCATATCTTTTCAGGTGATCATGCAAGTCCAGGAATCTAGGTGTGCTGCCTTAGTGGAGACCCTAGGATGCATTTTTGGGACTTAACTCATGTTTGATAAACAATCTTTTTGAACAATGTTAACGCTTGTAAACAATTATCATCTTTGAAACTTGTTCTCGGGTTGTGGGAATTAACATTTACATTTTCATCTTATGTGAATATGTGTTATCATTATCATGTTGCTTATGGCTATGTTGTCGTGAACATTGACTAAACACGACACAAGTCCCCTTGTTGTCGGGTGTCGTCATGACACGCATGTCATCATTTATTTATATTGCTCTCTATCGCTTACCATGTGTTATGACGATCCCGGTCTCGTTACATCCCCGTGTTTCCGCTTTTAGCGGGGGTGTGACAGATTGGTATCAGAGCCATTGGTTATAGAGAATTAGGCAATACGCTTGACCTAGACTATAACCTAGGAACCTTCATGTAGATTTGAATGCTAGGACTCTGTATGCATATTATATCTCGTGTATGTGTTCCTCGCTGCTTGATTTGTTCATCTATTTGTTATGTGATCTTTCTACCCTATGAGAGAGCCCTTGTGCTCACTCTTTTATGGGGATGCTTCTATTGGATCTTCCGTTCCCTCTGCGCGCCGAGTTAGTTTATCAGATCCGGGTATTAACCCGAAGAGATCTTCACAGATCATACTATTGCGCTTGACCTTGGACATTGAGATTAACTCTGAGGAGGTATATGTCTGAAACCTCGAAGGATGAGGAAATAGACAACCTCCGCTAGACTAAACGTGATTGTATACATGGACTTACAACTGTTGTGATGTGTGATGACAATAAGCATGATATTGACATGAAATACACGGACTTGATGGATTATTATGGATATGATGTAAAGGAAAGTCGGACGTCATGTAACCGGATCGGGCATCATTCTCGGTACATCGTGGGTGTGGTGGGAACGCTGCGGGGAACCCTATATATAAACATCACCGGTATACCGAGAATATGCTTGAAATGGGCTGCATGGTGGTCTTGACTGACCGGAACATGAAGATTGGAATTTGATAAGTGGAATACTTGTGTATCTTATGGTGACTAAAGCTGATATGTTACCTCTTTTATGATTAGAACATGCCGCCTCGAAGAGTCACCCGTAGCAGTAGTGGCGGGAGTGAAGCCCCAAGGGGCAGAGGCCGAGGCAGAGGCAGAGCACCAAGAGCAAACGATGCTCCTGCCAGTAACAGTCAAGGAACAGGGAACGCCGACATGGCAGCCCTGATCGCTCAGCAATTGGCTGCACTGATTCCTACTATCGTGGCCCAAGTGAGCGACGCACTTCAACAACACCACCCTCACGGGGATGGTGGCAACGATGAAGGAGCCCAAGGTGGGATTGAAACTGAGACGGGAAACGGAAACCCGACTGGAAACGAGAGCAACCAGGAAACCGGAAATGGTGGTACTGCCGGTATTGAGACTGGAGTGGTTAATGCTCGTCGGGGATGTTCGTACAAGGAGTTTGTGGCTTGTAAGCCAAGGGAATTCGATGGGAAAGGTGGGGCGATAGCCCTAACCAGGTGGTTGGAAAAGATGGAGGCAGTAATTGACATCAGTGAGTACCTCGACAGCCAGAGGATCAAGTATGCCACTTGTTCTCTACAGGGTAAAGCCCTAACCTGGTGGAACACCCAGATTCAAGCACGGGGAAGAGAATCTGCGATGCAGATGTCATGGGATGAATTTAAAGCCTTGATTACTGAGGAATACTGCCCTCTCAACGAGATGCAGAAGTTGGAGCATGAGTTCTGGAATCATGCTATGGTGGGGGCAGGGCATGCAGCTTATACCGATCGTTTTCATGAGCTGGCAAGATTGGTTCCGCATCTGGTTACGCCAGAATCAAAGAGGATCGAAAGGTACATTTGGGGACTCGCGCCTCAAATTAGAGCTATGGTCACAGCAGCCGCTCCTCCTACCATTCAGAGCGCAATTCTGAAAGCTGGCGCTTTGACTGATGAGATGGTCAGAACAGGGGTTTTGGGCAGAGGAGCCGAGAAGAGAAAGGATGTTGGGGAGTCGAGCCGGTCGAGTGCCGGAAAATTTGAGAAGAGGTCTAAGCCGACCAGAAATTTTGTGGCCGTGTCTCAGGCCAGAAGAGAGTATGTGGGGCCGCACCCCAAATGTGACAGGTGCAATTATCATCATCCCCCAGGGACACAGTGCCGGGTGTGCGCTAACTGTAGGCGCCCGGGTCATTTGGCAAGGGATTGCAGAACTGCGCCAAATCTTGTAGCACCCGTCAACGCGATTAACCCCGCTGGAAATGCAAGGGCTTGCTTTGAGTGTGGGAGCCCCGATCACTACAGGAACATGTGCCCCAGGCTGAATCGGGCACTGGGTCAACAGGGGAACAACCAGCAACAGGTGTTGGCTATCGCTGGGAATCAAGGCCCGGCTACTCAGGGGAATGCAGCTCGGGGACGTGCATTCGTCATTGGAGCTAATGATGCTCGTCAGGACCCCGAATGTTGTCACGGGTACGCACTTACTCAATCATCACTTCGCATCTATATTATTTGATACTGGAGCAGACAATAGTTTCATATCTTCTGAGTTTGTGCAATTACTTGATTTGAGTCCTAGTAGGCTAGAAACTAGCTACTCTGTAGAAATGGCCAATGGTAGGGTTGCTCAGGCCGATGAGATTATTAGGAAGTGTTCGTTGACGCTGGAGGATCATACCTTTGACATAGATTTGATACCCTTCGAGTTAGGAAGCTTCGATGTGATTGTGGGTATGGATTGGTTGTCGCAAAATGGAGCAGAGATTGTTTGCCGAGACAAAGTAGTACGTATCCCTATGCTAAACGGGGAAGTACTCAAGGTTCAGGGAGAACGACCGGGTAAGAGCTTAAAGCTTATTTCCTGCATGAAAGCACGCCAGAGTTTACGAAAGCAGTGCTACGCTTTTCTGGCTCATGTGGTTGAAAAGAAAGACGAAGAGAGGAAACTGGTGGATATTCTAGTGGTACGGGACTACCCAGAAGTATTTCCAGATGACTTGTCTGGTTTACCTCCTCCACGACAGGTGGAATTGCGTATTGAGTTGGTTCCTGGAGCTACACCGGTAGCAAAAACGCCTTATCGACTAGCGCCATCCGAAATGCAAGAGTTGTCGAGTCAGTTACAGGAACTACTGGAGAAGGGTTTCATTCGACCAAGTCATTCACCGTGGGGAGCACCGGTACTATTTGTCAAGAAGAAGGACGGATCGTTCCGCATGTGCATCGATTACCGTGAACTGAACAAGTTGACGGTGAAGAACCGATATCCTCTCCCCAGGATCGACGATTTATTTGATCAGCTGCAAGGAGCTTCGTATTTTTCAAAGATCGATCTTCGTTCTGGTTATCATCAGCTAAGGGTTTTTGAGGACGACATACCGAAGACTGCGTTCGGGACTCGTTATGGGCATTACGAGTTCTTGGTCATGCCGTTCGGGTTGACCAACGCACCAGCTGTGTTCATGGATCTAATGAATCGGGTGTGCAAACCTTACTTGGATAAGTTCGTGATCGTGTTCATAGACGATATACTTATTTACTCCCGATCAAAAGAGGATCATGTAGAACATCTTCGGGCTATTATGGAGCTGCTACGCGAAGAGAAACTTTTCGCCAAGTTCTCAAAGTGTGAGTTTTGGTTGCGGGAAGTAAAGTTTTTGGGTCATGTGGTTAATGAGAACGGGATTCACGTAGATCCCGGCAAGATCGAAGTGGTGAAGAAATGGGATACGCCCCAGACGCCATCAGAGATACGGCAATTCTTAGGGTTGGCCGGTTATTATCGTCGCTTCATTGCGAATTTCTCAAAGATCGCGCAACCGTTAACCCTGCTTACTCAGAAAGATAAGAAGTTTGACTGGGGATATGCACAAGAGCAAGCGTTCCAAACTTTGAAAGAGAAGTTGTGCAACGCGCCTATATTGTCTCTCCCAGACGGAACAGATGATTTTGTGGTTTACTGCGATGCGTCACATCAAGGATTAGGATGTGTACTGATGCAGAAGGATAAGGTGATTGCCTACGCTTCGCGACAACTTAAAGTGCACGAAAAGAACTACACCACTCATGATCTTGAGTTGGGCGCTGTAGTATTTGCACTCAAAATTTGGAGGCATTACTTGTATGGCACTAAATGTATCATCTTCACCGATCATAAAAGCCTTCAACATATTCTGGATCATAAGGAACTCAACATGCGCCAACGACGTTGGGTAGAGCTTCTTAGCGACTACGATTGTGAAATCCGGTATCATCCGGGGAAAGCTAACGTGGTGGCTGATGCCTTAAGCCGTAAAGAACGTGTGAAACCACTGCGTACACGAGCGTTGGGATTGACCATCCAAACCAACTTGAAAGCTTAGATTCAAATTGCACAGAGTGAGGCATTAAAAGAAGAAAACCTTGCGGGAGAAGAGTTCCGGGGGTTAGATAAACAGATGATTCGCAAGGATGACGGTATTCAGTACTTCATGGATCGCATATGGGTACCCAAATGGGGAGGTGTTCGAACCTTAGTCATGGATGAAGCCCACAAGACGCGATATTCTATTCATCCTGGTGCAGACAAGATGTATCATGATCTTAAGGATCTATACTGGTGGCCAGGCATGAAGAAAGACATTGCCTTATACGTCAGCCGATGCTTGACGTGTTCAAAAGTCAAAGCTGAATATCAGAAACCATCGGGATTATTACAGCAACCTGAAATTCCCGAGTGGAAATGGGAGAACATAGCTATGGATTTCATTACCAAACTCCCTAGAACAAACAGCGGTCATGACTTGATATGGGTCATTATTGATCGAATGACGAAATCAGCACATTTCTTGCCTATCCGAGAAGATTACAAGATGGATAAGTTGGAAAGATTGTACATCAAAGAGGTCGTGGCACGGCACGGGGTGCCGGTGTCAATCATATCCGACCGTGATAGCAGATTCACTTCACGTTTTTGGCAGACATTACAGAAAGCGATGGGCACTCGATTAGACATGAGTACAGCCTATCACCCTCAAACAGATGGCCAAAGTGAACGCACTATACAGATGCTAGAAGACATGTTGAGAGCGTGTGTAATCGATTTTGGTGGTAGTTGGGATGCTCATCTGCCGTTGATTGAGTTCTCCTACAACAACAGCTACCATACAAGCATTGGATGTGCTCCGTTTGAAGCGTTGTATGGAAGGAAATGCAGATCTCCCGTTTGTTGGGCCGAAATTGGTGAGAGTCAACTGACAGGCCCAGAGATCATCCAAGAAACAACATACAAGATTTTCCAAATCAAAGATCGACTTAAAGCCGCGCGAGATCGCCAAAAGAGCTATGCCGACAATCGTCGGAAGCCTCTAGAATTCAATGTTGGGGATCGTGTGTTACTCAAAGTTTCCCCTTGGAAAGGAGTCGTTCGATTCGGAAAGAAAGGGAAGTTAGCCCCAAGATACGTTGGACCATTTGAGATCACCGAAAGGATCGGTCAAGTGGCTTACCGGTTAAGGTTGCCACACGAGCTTAGCGGTGTACATGATACTTTTCACGTGTCCAACCTCAAGAAGTGTTTGGCCGATGAATCCCTTCACGTGCCAATCAAGGAAATCAAGATTGACAACAAGCTTCATTTTATTGAAGAACCCATTGAGATCATGGATCGAAAGGTCAAGCAGCTGAAGCGCAGTAGGATACCTATTGTTCGCGTAAGGTGGAATTCAAAACGATGGCCAGAGTTTACATGGGAACTTGAAGATCAGATGAAACTCAAATATCCACATCTTTTCGAGGATGACACTCTTGGACCTAACTCCAGCTGAATTTCGGGACGAAATTCTCTCAAGTGGGGGATACTGTGACATCCGTCACTTTAAGGTCCGTCAATTAACGTGTTTGTCCGTTATCTCTTCTATATTTGGTCATTCCTCATCTCTATTTGACTCTTTATGTGGATATCGTGTGTGCAATATTATCGTTGTGTGTCCATCCGTTATAACCATGTGATGACCTCAAAAAGACCTTTAAAACTTTCATTTTTGAAAACGTTAAATATATCATTTTATGAATATAATAAATGTTTTAATATAACCATTTCTTAAGTCATAATAACATTAAATGAACTTTTACAATTAATATAAAACACCTAACAAAGTCGTTTTTCAACCGAATAAAATTTGGGAAAACTCGGGGGTTAAGTGCAGGGACTAAGCTTGTAATTTTGCAAACTTGGGCGGGGTATAAATACCCTCATACCAGCCCTAATCCCCATTTCACCATCTTCTTCATCTTCTTCACACACAAAATCTCCATTTTAGCACCAAATTCAACCCGAGAGGTCTTGTTTTCTTCGTCTTGTCACCGTCTACAGCCTAGATTACTTCTTTCTAGCAGGTAGTTGTCTTTGGTTGTCCATTTTCTAGCCTTTTCACGGCTGTCCAAACTAGGGTTTCGGGTGTTCGGGTTCAACCCGAACATACAAGGTCGTATGGGTGCGTGTGAGGTCTCTCTGCTTGTGTTTTATGCTTGTGTATGTTTGTTGAGTGTTTCTGGAGGTCCTTGTAGTGTAAAACCCGTGTTTAGAGCAGCTCGAGGGGCTGCTCCTCCCGACCACAGTCGCGATTCTGCAGATCAGGCGACTGGGTCATCCATGCGATTGAGCCGTGCGACTGAGTGGGTCGTGCGACTAGATCATGCATCTGAGTCAATCGCGCGACTGAGTTGTGCGACTAGGCATGTCGTGCGACTGAGTGTTTGTGTGCGATTGAGTCATGCGTGCGATTGAGTGTATGCGATTGAGTCATGCGATTGAGTGATTGTGTGCGATTGAGTCAGGTGACCGACTGAATGTGTGCGAATGAATGTGATTCGCACGACTGGAGTCCAATCGCACGAATGAAGGTTCAGTCGTACGAAAGTAGCTAATTCGCACGATTGAAGGTTGATTCGTGCGTATGGAAGTTGAGTCGTGCGATTGGGTGTTGTGTGGTACGACTGAAGGCCAGTCATACGAATGAAGGCTCAATCGTACGAATGAAGCTGATTCGCACGATTGAGGGTTGATTCGCACGAATGGAGGTTGAGTCGTGCGTCTGACCTTGTTATGCGACTGAAATTGTTGTGTCTGACCCCTTGTGCGTGGCGTGAGTATGTCGTGTGGTGTCGAGGTAACACTAACACAATAATGCCATTGTTCGGCCACAAAGATTAAAGTCAACGTGAGAAAGGGCACATAAACTATTTTGAGCAAATTGAACTAACGCTTTACAACGATCAAATTGACTTATAACTATGGACACATATTCAATACTACTTCAATAACAACGAGACTTTTACTTAAACAACATCATTAGTGGCGACAATGTCTTGTACTTGGATCTACATAGGATCTAGTACGTGTGTCAGTCTGTGTGTGTGGTACGCAACCCAGCCGATACGACCCGAACCGACCCATCATTATTGCGCGCTTATACATATATCATATCATTAATGCTATACAATAACTGTCAATAGGTGTTTGACTGTTTATTTGCATTCAACATTTGGGATACATCGATCATACATACTTACCACCTAACAAGTGAGTTTCGTGGCCCCTTTTACGCCTATACAATATTTCAATCATTTACAAATTGGGGGAAAAGTATGCTTACACATTTTTATGCTGTACAACTTACATACATTTTACATATAAGGAATCAACGTGATACTGTGTTGCAAGTACTATTTGATACATGCTTGGGTCTGCTGTGTGGTTCTATCTTTGCAACTATTTAATTCCAGTGTGGGAACCGACGGTTAGGTATTGGTAGTACTACTGGGTTGACACCCCCACCCTCGTTCGATGGTATACTAGTTGGTACCATCGGTGGCCAGGAACGGGCCCTTGGGTGAATATATGCCGACAATTTCTTTGTGTACGTCGCTAGGTTTGGTTGCAAAGCTCATGTCATGTGATATTTACTTGTGTAATAACTGTATTCATGGTATTCCGACGCGCTTACTTATTACAGCATCACTTACATTTTTATTACATAAACCTGCGAACTCACCAACAATTATGTTGACCGTTTTAAGCATATTTTTTCAGGTGATCATGCAAGTCCAGGAATCTAGGTGTGCTGCCTTAGTGGAGACCCTAGGATGCATTTTTGGGACTTAGCTCATGTTTGATAAACAATCTTTTTGAACAATGTTAACGCTTGTAAACAATTATCATTTTTGAAACTTGTTCCCGGGTTGTGGGAATTAACATTTACATTTTCATCTTATGTGAATATGTGTTATCATTATCATGTTGCTTATGGCTATGTTGTCGTGAACATTGACTAAACACGACACAAGTCCCCTTGTTGTCGGGTGTCGTCATGACACGCATGTCATCATTTATTTATATTGCTCTCTATCGCTTACCATGTGTTATGACGATCCCGGTCTCGTTACATCCCCGTGTTTCCGCTTTTAGCGGGGGTGTGACATATGTGATAATGAGTACAACAATAATATCATATCGCACGCTAAATACTACCAACAATAGAAAATTAAATATAGATGAACGGACCACCAATAAAATTAGATCGATATACTGATGGCGCATAGGAATTCCAAAGGTAATCGAAAGTCAAAGGGTTTCTGCAAGCGAGTCAAAATACCATAACGATAAATGGTGGGGTAAGATATCCGTACCTTTTTCGATGGTTCACAATGATGTCAAACTCGATTCCTTTAGGGGGGGTTTTGATATCCTATAAATAATTTTAAGTTCAGTGAGATTTAATCCTTTAACCTTCAACATTGTAAGATCACTTGTATTAATCCGACCACATAAGATTTTTTTAAATATAAGTATTATTATTGTTTGTTGTTATGTGATTACAATTTCGTCATTAACGTGTCAACGTAAATAGTTTTTGTGGTTTAAATGATATATTAATATAGTTATGATTATATATAAATAAGGTGTTGTTGCTTCGTTTGTTATTACATCTGTATACATCTCAGTTCCTTAAAGTTTCTCAAAAGTTTAAGAATAGAAAATGAAATTACAGAGTATATACATATTAATATATATATATATATTTCCTTTTGTAATTTTAATTCTATACCACAAAAGAAAATTTATTTAATTTCTGTCAACTTTAATTCAGTATGATCATTTTAATGAAATACGTATTCATAATATTTTTTTTAGCTAAAATGTCTATTTGATGTTTATGTAAATAACTATTTAAGTTTCTGTTCGTATAAAATATTTATTAACGCACATCAAGTTAATATTAAAAAATAAGTATTAATCAAACCATATAATTATATGTACCGAAATATATATATATATATATATATATATATATATATATATATATATATATATATATATATATATATATATAGGGGAGGATCAAATGAAAACTACTTTTTAATGGAAAATCAAGAAAACCAATTTCATCCAATCATATAATTTCTAACAATTTTATTATTTTTTTAATAAAAAGGGTAATTAAGTAAAGTTTCATTCCATTATTTTAGGTAACTGTATTTTTTTTTTATTTCAATTCCTTATTTGACTTTTCACCAATCTCTTATCAAATCATCATCTTCGACATTCTTAGTCTATTCAAATCATCATCTCATTTCTTGGTTATGTGGTTCAAGAGAAGAAGATGAATGCGACGACTATGTGTAAGTGCTTCAGTGAATTAGAGATCGTCTTGTCTTGATCGAGCGTCTTTGCTGTTGACAACGCAGAAACCTAATTATGATTAAGGGCTTTAGTCGATTGTCAATATAGCCAACCTAATAGGAGGAAGAATACATAATTTTGAACAAGGATGAAGCTAATTGAGGATGACGCTAAGTAACAAGTCCTTATTGAAGGTGATTGAGGTCCAATTTTTTGAAGATGGCATATACTCCTGATGTTTAATTTGGTTATTAGAAGTGTTACGCATACGTACGTATTTTTTGTTGTTACTCAACTTAATCCTTTCTTCTTTTCCATCCTAAATAAAATGGCTGATTTGGGTTCTTGGCTTTGAAATAAACTAGACATAAGATATGAAACTCATACTTACTTATACGTAACATAACAAGAGGAAGAATACACAATTTTAAACAATGATAAACCTATTTAAGGATGAAGGTAAGCAACAAATCCCTTATTGAAGCTAATCATAGTTAATATTTTAAGAGGATTATGCCCCTGATGTTTAATTCAATTATTTGATGAGTTACATATACGTAAAACTTAGTGTTACATATACGTAACACTAAGTTTTACGTAAGTGTTGTTACTCGAAAATATAGAACATTTAACTGGATCGATTCTTCTTCTCCTTATTTTATCTAAGTTCTTTTGTATTGTAACACTTTATTCATTATGATATTAGTCTTTTTAGTTTTGTTTATTTATAATCCTACATGTTACATGTATGTAACACCACGAGTTACATGTATGTAACTTACAAAAATAAATATATCTTGTTCTTATTCTTCACGACTTACATATTTATAATCCTACGATCTTCTTGTCCACATACACTTGAACCTCCTTGCTGGAGATCTAGACTACAAAGTTACATTGGAAAGGACAATCAATTGTAATGATAATGATGGAATGAAAAAAACATGAATGATTCAACAACCACAAAAAAACCCCATATAACTTATTCAACAACCACCAATAGGGTTAACATCTTTATGGTGTTTTGATCTATGAGTTACATATTTACAACTTTATTGATACGTGTATTTAACTTTTGTAACTTCGTTGGTACATATACGTACTTCAAAAATCATTTTTAAGAGAACAAGTTGCAAAGTTATGTAATAAAAAAATTTTCATTGAAGTTTGACTGGGTTACGTATACGTAACATAGTGTCTTATATACAGAGAATATTATTACATATACGTAACACAATGTACATATACTTAAGATGGTGTTCATATACTTAAGATGTTGTTCATCTGCTTACGTTCTTACTCGCATTGAATTCAATTTATTAATATACAAATTTTAGTATGATTTGAAGTTTAAATGTGGTAGAAACATGTTAGTAGAATAAAATAAGAAAGAGAATAAAAAGTTTTAGTGTAAATTAAGAGAGAGGAGAGAGAGTGAGTGATTTTAGGCATTTAATTAACTAAAAAAAAGGTTTCATAGTATGTGTTTTACCTATTATACCCTTAGAACCTTTTAGTTAAATCCTTTAAAAATCATTTAATTACAATCTTGTCACTACTCAATCTTAACCGTAGATTAAAAAATCAATGGCTATAAAATAGTTTTCTTGGTTTTTAATTATAATGTGCTTTTCATTAGAACCCTCTCCTATATACATACATGTATATATATATATATATATATATATATATATATATATATATATATATATATATATATATATATATATATAACAGTGTCATCTTCTTCAAACAAAACCTACAAGTTTTCACCGGAACTTTAATTCCAGCTATCCATCTTTTTACTACGTCCAACCTAATCATGTAAGCATGTACAAACGACTAAAAATGCATATTTTAGATTTAGTTACCTTAGCGGTGAAACCCGGTGTCTTGGTAAGGAAACAAAAGGAAGGCTAGAGGGTGGTGTGAATGACACTAAGCCAAGCTTGATTTTTATAACTAACCTCCATACTGTAGACTCATTTTAGTTATGGTGGAAGGGATGGTATAAATAGTGAGTTGCTCCATGCTTTTAGATTTTATTGAAAATGTTGCAGCAAACATGATGAAAGAAGAAGGTGTGTTGAAAAATCAGGATTTAGTCATTCACGTTTCATTTGGAATTATTGTTCTTACTATTAAAATTTCTTTTTCTATTTCACTAACTAATAGTTCGTTTAGTTTTATACTTTTTTTTGTTTTACTATAATAATATTATTATTATTGTAAACTCCATATATATATATATATATATATATATATATATATATATATATATATATATATATATATATATATATATATATATATATATATATATATATATATATACACACACACACACATCCACGTTATTATATGTATGCCCACATAATAATAATAATAATAATAATAATAATAATAATAATTATTATTATTATTATTATTATTATTATTATTATTATTACTATTACGGTTATTTCACTAGGGTTTCAATTTGGAAAAATAATTAGTTTTAAAATAATAAAACTAATTATGTATCTTGTTTTAATAAAACTAGAATAAATTAATAAAATGATCAAGAATGAAAATGATAATAAATAATTAGTGAAATAGTATTATTTAATATTTAGTTCATAATAATAGAGTTTAAATACTAAAGTGTGAAAATAATTATTTTAATAAGTAATTATTAAATACTTGTTCAAAGAAATAATTAATTAACTAATTAATTATTTAGATGTTTTATAAAAATATTAGTTTAAATTAATATAAAATAACTTATATTTGATTTAAAATAATTTGTTTTTATAGATAAATTTTAAGATAATTTTATAACATTTATATTCTTCTAAAAAAATAAAATGTAAATTATAAATTTAGAATTTTTGAAAATTAATTATAAATTTCTGAGTTGATTTTATTAACAATATAACTCTTATATTAATTTATTAAGATAATAATAATTTTTTTGAATTTTGAAATGCTTAAAAAAACATAAAAAGAAATTACAAGAATCCTAGAATTTGATTTCATTCCAAATTGAACACCAATCCACGATTGTTGATGGAATCAATCTCAGGCCTTCTAATCCCTAAGTGAAACCTAGAGTGTATGCGTGTGGAATTACCTGATTCAAGATCGAAATGCTGAACAGTTGTGAGAGTTAGTTGTGATTGAAACTGAAATCAATTCGAGAGCTGATGACATTGTTAAGATCAAATTGATGGTTTGCAAGGCTTCGGATGATGACGAGTGTAAAACCTTTATTAATATTATAAATCTTGTAAAATCTTTTTAATTGAGTTATTTTATTTTAATTGAATAAATAAATTTTATAAATTTATAAAAAAAAATTTATAAATCATAAAATTATTATCAATTGATTTTAATGATATAAAAATTTAAGAATACATTTCACAATATTGGTTGAGTTACATATGTATTGCATTTGATTTCTCAAAACAAATAAAATAGTTTAATAATGAATTCTTTCGTTGTATGAAAATTCAAAATGATTTCAGGAAATGTTATACAAAAAACAGTTTTCAAAAAGTATAAAAACATACCTAGTGACTTAGAGGTGTACAAACTGGTTTTTTTTTCCAAACTAGTTCAGTTTTTAAACCGAATCGTTTTTTTTCTTATGTGATCAAACCGTTTTTTTTCAATTTGATTAGGTTCATAAACCAGTTTTTCTACTAATCCTTTAGACCCCTCAAACCGGTTTGGAACTTTTTTTGTTTAAACTTCTTTTTCCCTTTTTAACTGGTTATTTGTTTGAACCGTTTTTAAAACGATCTTGAATGCCCGGCTGTCAAACCGGCGGTTCGAATCGAATCGGGAACCAGTTTGGCTAAAACGGTCTTTTGCAAACTCGAGAGGGTTTTTCTCCCACCACTACCTACTGTCATCGGTTTCGTAATGCAAATGGGAAAAGATTAAGCCCAAGCCCAAGGGAGTTGAAACCTTCACTTTTCTCCTGCACACTGAGTGTCAGCCGCTGCACTCTCAAGTCTCACCCTCTCGCCACCACGAAGAACCACCAATCTATTCTCAATTCGGGTAAAATTTCTTACTTTCTTTTGTGGGTTTCCTCAATTTTAAACAGTAATAATTCTCTAAGTTGATTTCTGTTGCAATTAACTGCTGATTTGGTGCCTCATATCGTCAAATTAGTTCCTCTGATTTCATGCCTCAATTGTGATTTCTGAGGTTTGTTCATTTGTGGTTTTCTTGCTTTCTGATTTGTGAGTTAGTTCGATCAAGAATGCTTAATTTGATTGCAAAATTGAAACTTGACCCGACCCGTTTGCCTGCACTATCGAAAATTTCTGGATCCGACACTGACTATATTACTTAGGAACTTATATTGACAAGGTTTGTGCAGTGACCTCAAAAGCCCACATCTTTATGTGTTTGATTTTGTCATCCTAAATGAGAGGTATATGTTCTTGAGTAAGCTTTAGAACCCGTAGGATACGCGATAACCCGTTAGTTTTTGTTAATTGTATAAACTGTTATAATGAAATCTGATTCAGGGAAGTTTTACAGTTTGAACTTGTAACAATAAAGTTGTGTGCTTGTGATTATGCTTTTGCAATTTGGATGTGTGGCTTAATATTCATTCAATCCGACTTGCAGGTGTTAAACCCGGAACCTGTTCAGCAAAATGCAGAAACTCTTCCGCCCTTCGATCCAAGTTTTACAATCATTTTCGAGGTCTATACGCCCTCCAAATTCGATTCTGTTTTACCTTCATGAGTTTTCGCAATCAACCTCAATACCCAAAAAGCAGCAGCGTGTGAGAGATCATGGATACGACAACTACATGGAAATCGAGAAGAAAATACGCAAAGTTCTTAAACTTCAAGAACTCATTCTCTCTCAGCCCAACTCCATGGTCTCATCAGCTCGTTTAGACAATCTTTCTCGCAGACTTGGGTTCAAACAGTACGAAGCGGGCCGTTTTGTCCTCAAATTCCCACACATATTTGATGTTTTTGAACACCCAGTTCAAAGAATTCTTTACTGCAGACTTACAAGAAAAGCCCATATCCAAATTCAACAAGAAAACGAAGCTGTCATGGCCCAAATCGATGATTCTGTGACCCGATTAAGAAAGCTTCTGATGCTGTCAAACACTGGACGGTTAGGGCTCGAGCATGTACGCATTGCAAGGAGAGAGTTCGGGTTCCCGGAGGACTTTGAGTATTCTGTAATTCTAAAACACCCCCAATTTTTCAGGTTATTTGAAGATAAAGAAAGCAAAAGTAAGTACATTGAGATAGTTGAAAAAGACCCTGAACTTGGTGTTTGTGCTATAGAGAAAATAAGGGAAAAAGAGTACAGAGAAAAAGGCGGAGACGCTGAAAACATAAGATTTTCATTCATCATCAACTTCCCACCCGGGTTCAAAACCGGGAAGTACTACAAAATCGCCATTTGGAAATGGCAACGGCTTCCTTATTGGTCACCGTATGAAGATGTGTCGGGCTATGATATGAGATCACTCGAGGCCCAAAAGAGAATGGAGAAGAGGGCGATCGCGATGATTCATGAAATCTTATCTTTAACCGTAGAGAAAAAGATTAGTTTGGAGAGAATTGCACATTTTCGGATTACTATGAATTTACCTAAAAAGCTTAAAAATTTCCTTCTTCAACATCAAGGAATATTTTATATTTCTACAAGAGGGAATTATGGGAAGCTTCATACGATATTTTTGCGCGAGGCTTATCATAAGGGCGAGTTGATCGAACCAAATGAGTTGTATTTGGCTCGAAGGAAACTGGCTAAGTTGATCACTTTGAGGAGACCGAATATGGATTATGAGTTTGTTTATCACAGGAGGGAAAGCGCGAGTAATCATTTTGACAAAGTTGACTTAGACCAAGTCAACGAAAAGTCTTGGAATGAGGTCAAAGTTAGCAATAATGGGCAGGGGAGTGACGATTCGGAATCTGATTTTGGAAGTGATGGCGAGTCTTGTGACGTTGATGATGAAGATGATTGCCATGGGAATGAAGATATTGATGAAAACAAACTGATTGATTAGTTCTTTCGCGAATGGAGTTTGTCTATGGATGATTAAGAAGCCCCAATTAATATTTGGTACCTTTAATGCTATTTTTGATCGAAAACTATCAGATTCTTACACAAGTTCTGGTTATTTGATGTTGAATTGAAGTCGGTAGAGGTGGCAAGATGGGCAGGTCAGGGGTTAGGTGACAAATAAAAATGGGCTAGGGTTCAAACGGGTCACTTTTAGTACTTTTTAGCTAGTTTTGGCCCCATTTTATGTATAATTTATGCGCAACTTATGATTACAAAAACGATACTATTTAAATAGTAAATGGGTCAAAACTGCCACCTTTAGGCCAGTAGGCCAATGTGTAATGCACTTTCCTATTAGCTATCATCACTATATCTCTGCAGATGACCTGGTTTACGAGACATTTTTACGTCATTTCAGGTGGGTCTCCCTTAACGTTCGCAGAATGTGGGCCCGTCGGTTATTTGTCTTTGCCTCTCTTGAGTGTAAATAACATAAAACAGGTGATATAGAAATAATGAATTTCTTCATTTCGACTTGTGTCTTTCTGGTGTAAATAATGTTTGTTTTAATATTGTATGTTGGATTCATTTTGTTACAGGACTAGTGAAGCAGTGATCAAAGAATTCTCTTGTGGCCAAAGAGAAACATGCAAGGCTCCAAGAGCCCTGTGAATATAACCAATGTAACCCGTAAATGTAAAGATCACAACCTGTAGTTTCTTTTGTGATAATTTTCAGAAGTTAATGCACTTTCACAGTTATGTTAAAGTTGAATAGTAGAGATGTCAATTAGGGGAGTTTGGGGTGGATATAGGTAATTCTATTCCTTTATCCAATTAATTGATTAAACAAGATTTCTTACCGTCTTTAATCTACTTAATAAATGGTTACACGTTGATTAAGTGTTCATCTTATTTCTTGTATTTTTGTTTGACTTTCATCGTTGGAAATGTTGATCCACGAGGTCCTAAGCGAGAACTTGAAGATGAGTTTCACGTCTATGGTGTCTTAAAAAAGCGAGTGTTACATCAATTCATGTATAGTCTTTGCTAATATTGTGCATAGATCACAATGCTCGGTAATTGTTTGGGCTCAAATACCATACATTAAGTTATAATACTGACAATTATCAAATAAATTCGATTTCAATGTTACTATGACAAGCAGTAGTTGTTTAATTAGAGAATCCTTGTTTTGTGCCTTCTTCAACGTAAAATTTCTCAAATCCCCAACTTTAGGCGTTGCGTTTCGTTGAGAATTTATGCTTTTTTTATTGTATTAAAGTCTATCCTTGTTTGTATATTTTGGTCTTTCTTGGTTATAGTGTATTAGTCTTACATGGGTTTTATT
Organism: Flaveria ramosissima; assembly: GCA_025215565.1. Classification (NCBI taxonomy): domain Eukaryota; kingdom Viridiplantae; phylum Streptophyta; class Magnoliopsida; order Asterales; family Asteraceae; genus Flaveria; species Flaveria ramosissima. The sequence continues at coordinate 11,165,723 of CM046035.1, forward strand.
GATAAATCTAATTTTGAATTCAATTGGGTTTTATATGTACAATCGGAAATGTTCTTATGAATAAACATCAAATCTTGTATACAAAAAAGTATTTAGATTTTGTGAATTATAAATGTAATTTTTTTAATTTTTCACTATTACATGTAATACATAGTTTTGGTTTAGTGAATTCTTTATAGATTCATGAATTATGATGTTTTTATACAACTCCTGCAATAAGCAATTCTATAATCTAATATTAAAAAGTGTCATTTAAAGATGTGTTGAGATACATTACTAACCTTGATGTGACACTATGAATAGTATAGTTTTTACTTAGGATTATTGGATTTTAATAATCCAAAGTTTCATTTATTGGCCGGAAATAATTCTAACTCAGTAAATGTTTACATACTTCTAACTTTGAATTTATTTTCTTTCAAAGATCCCATACTAACTGGAGTTAACCTTGTTAGTTTTTTTGATGGCGTGGACGGTTTTTGTGGCCAAAACACTAAACAGAAATTTGAAATCTATCATCAGGTCCGTCATTTTGAAACTTCCGCACCCAAAACCCATCAATCTCCACCTCATGATTTGAACCACTGAACTCGTTAGAGGTAGATTTCATGTGACGATAGATGTCAGACAATTGTAAATAGATCTAATTGAGATTAGACGGTGCTGGAGTTGAAAAATAGCTTAAAATTGGTCTCATTTCATCAAAAAAACTAACGATGGTTAATCTCAGTTAGTAAGTGATCATTGAAGGAAAATAAGTTCAAGGTTTGGAGTGCCTTTAAACATTTCCTGAATTAGGATTAATCCCGGTCAATAAATGAAAGTTGGATTATTAAAATCCAATAACCCTTTTACTTATTCTAATTGACAATAAAAGTTTCTACTTTAAAGTTTGACCACACTTTTATTCTAATTGTCATTTCATGTCCCTTTCATTCATTTAGCAGACCTACTTCACTCTTAATCCCTATTTGCTAGTTATCGGTCATCACAAATTTTTCTTTAACATTACTTCCTTCTCTATCATCATACCAATCTAATTGTTGAATTCACGATTGTCATCTATCAAACATCATATGTCCACCCATTTGAAGTTACAATAGGTTTAGAATGTTGGACATTGAAGATGGTACGACACACAAGAGTTAAAAGGCAGTGAGATTTATGTCAAAAAGCATATGATACTTGTATACATACATTTTCAAACATGTATATTCTGTTACCCAAATTAAACAACTTTTGATCTTTACTTCAAATTTTAAGACTTGATTATTATTTTGACACATAAGACTTTTCTAAAGACTTTCCAATACTTAAGGGTGTTGTTAGATGAGGATGCGAATATAGATGCTGATCATGAGGTTGTGCACATGGCTTGTATTCAGGATGTTCACATGACTAATATTGATAAGATTGTTAACATGGATGGAAATGAGACTGGAAATCAAGATGAAGTTAACATGCCAGAGGATGTGCCACTGATGCTGCAGTATGTGTATTAGTTTATTTTAGTCTTTTTATAAAGCAGTTGTCTATTTTTTATTGGTTTATAAATAATTAGTTAAATTTGGGGTGATGTCTTTGAATGTCTTTTGTTTGATGGTTGTTTTAATGGTATAATGTAGTTGCTAATGTATGACAATCATCGTTGCATTTCTAATGATAGTTTATGTAACCTAATGTACTATTTATACTTCAATGTTAAATATTTAGACAATTTGATGCTTTTGGTTTGATGCATGTTTGTAGTTATTGGTTTTGGTACAAGTTTGAGGTTTTGGTTTGATGTATGGGTTTAGAAATCTACATTTTGGAAGTATGTAAACTATGATTTATTATGGTATGCGAGTTGTTAGTCTAAATTATGTAGTTTGTTTTAAATTAAATGGTACACATCATTTTTTAAGGTATGATCATTGTTCAATATGGAATTGAATTCATTACTTTTGTATCATTTTGATTTGAAATTGGAGTACACATAAGGACATTAGGTATAAAATTCACACAAAATAGATGATAGTCCCTGTAAACATCAAGCAGTTACACAAAGTATCATGAAATTTACATGGTTTGTCCAAACACAATTACAACAAATAAAACCACAATTACAACAAATAAGAACCATAACCCTAAGACTATAAACTATATATGAGTCTTCTTCATATGAATATCAACATCCAGATTATTTTTTTTTGGCTTCAAGGGACCTAAAAATAATTCTCCACTACATATGGACACATTGGTGGTCAACCCATCCAATGAATTGACGCTTTGAGTTCTGCAATACAACCATAAGATTTGTGAGATTAAGTAAAAAAGTAAAGGGATATAATGCGAAAACATAAGTGTCTCCTAGGGTTTTGATAAGTTCACGAGGTTCGAATGATCGTAAATCGCCCACAAAAGCACACAACAATGCTTTTATGGTGACATGAAGAAAACAATGATGTTTGGTTGAATTTTATGAGAAATTGAAAAACTGATTAAAACTAAAAGAAATATTAAAAGAAACATAGAGTAACAATAATACCCCCAAGTGGGAGGCATGGGAGGTGACTTGACTAATCAATATGACGGACAACCAATTTGGGGAATAGGTGTGTAACAAAAGTGCAAAGGTTGGTCTGACCTTATAATTTCCTAAACTTAGAAATCAAAAGTGACATAAGAACATACCATAGGGACCATCCATGTAATTAAGTCTTAAACTTACAACATCAAGTCATCAACTTATTATTTTTAAAATATTGATAATATGACATTTGTTCTTTAAAATCCAACAATATTTTTTTTTGCCTTCTCCATTTTAATTAAACTTATGATATGATGTTTTTAACTACTCATATTATACGTTTTGACATAAACTTTAATCTGTACAAATGATTAAAACTATTTCATGGTTTTGTTTTTTTATATAACGTAACGTGGTCCATATTTCTTATTTATAAAGTTTCAAATATAACATTGTGACATAATTCTTTTTATTTATGTCTCGACATAAATTTTTTCTAAACGAGCGTTGCATTATTTTTCACAATATCAACAACCCCTCTACAACACATGGTTTTACATTACTAGTTTGAATATATAATTTAAAAAGGTCGGTGAATTAATAGATTACTTTAATACCAAAGGACATAGGAAGATAACCATAAAAGAAAAATGTTTACGTGAATGGTTCACGTAAACGAGTATATTTATTTCAGGTAATACATTACCCATCCTATACCCGTGGAAAATATTAAAACATATCCATTCTATACTCATCCTAAACCCTAAAACATATCCATCATATACTCATCCTATCCATCTAGATTGTTTCGAGGTTTTCCCATCAAGTTTGGTTCGTTTGCCACCCTATGAGGTTCTTAAAGGACCGGAAAGGAACAAGTACTAGATGGAAGGACTAAACAACATTTCTTTGATTTTACAAGGGTGTAATATTAAAGTTAGAAATCCCTAAAACTTATAAAACGCATTAAGGTTTTCTGTGACCTAGGGTTTTTATCTTTTCGCAAGGGGGAAGCAGCGGCCGTCAATATGGTTCTCAAGTACGATCTCTTCTTTCAATCACTCGTTAAATTGTTCATCTTTAATCGTGTTATATGATCAATTTGTTTGTTTGATCGATAGGAAACATTACCGTAATCATGGTTTTTTTCAATATATAGTGGACTAGTGTGAGTTTTTTCATAATAATCTTGCAATTACATGATCTGTTTGCAAATTAGTGTTCAAACGCCATCGATTAACCTCGGGATTTACGCATATTTGCAATTGGTTCTGTAGTTTCATAGGGTTCGATTTGCATTTCATGTTTTGCATATGTTAAACCTAAATGCGGATGATTTGTTTGATTTTTACAAGCCTGAAAGAAAATCTGTGAAATGATGTATTGTTTGTGTAAATTGGTTCTAATTGTATAATTGCTTTTCCTGTGTATAGGACTGAGCTTTGTCGTTTCAGTGGTCAGAAAATATACCCCGGTAAGGGTATTAGGTTCATCCGATCTGACTCGCAGGTATATAGTGCTTGTTTGATTCGTTTGTGGTTTGTAATTGGATTCTAGTTTATAAAGACTTTGTGTTTCTGCAATTAGGTCTTTTTGTTTGCAAATTCCAAATGTAAGAGGTACTTCCATAACAAGCTGAAGCCTTCGAAGCTCACATGGACCGCAATGTACCGAAAGCAGCACAAGAAGGTCAGAAAAGTTTGCTGCTAAAGTGCATGTTTTTTTGCTAGTTTTCAACAATGCATTTTGTTACCTTGTTATTGATGTTTTAATGGCTTTTAATAGGACCTTGCCCAAGAGGCTGTAAAGAAGAGGCGTCGTGCTACCAAGAAGCCTTACTCCAGGGCTATTGTTGGAGCCACTTTGGAAGTCATTCAGAAGAAGAGAAGTGAGAAACCTGAAGTCCGTGATGCTGCTAGAGAGGCCGCTCTTCGGTATGGTTGTTTTAATGTTTTTGTTTGTTGCCTTTAGAAGTGGCCAGTGGGAAAAAGGGATTGCCAAAAATTGTTTTGGGTCACAAACATGTGAATTTAAAATTAGCTGGTGACCGGAAAAACGCATCAGGGGTTCATGTTCATTTGGGTCACTTTGGACAAGTATAGGGTTCGGAAGAGGCTATATGTAAAAGTGACCAAAGGATGAAGAGATTATGCATGATTTACTTGATTAAAAGATTGATATATAATAGAGATATAAGTTTTGGTTGTACATAAATCTTATATGGTTGTGACTAGAGTATTACCTTTGTGTACATGAAGGTCTTGCTTCATGCTTCGCTTTCAGGACTTAAATGTCTTAGAGCGCCTCATGCTTTTTAAAACCAAGGTCAAATATGTAACTTTTTGTCTAGGTTTGTTGATCTTGAATGTTTTTTTTGTTCAAATTGCAGTGAAATCAAGGAAAGGATCAAGAAAACCAAGGACGAGAAGAAAGCAAAGAAAGCAGAGGTGGCGTCAAAACAGAAGGTCCAAACCAAAGGTGCCAATGTGCCCAAAGGTAAGGGACCTAAGCTCGGTGGTGGTGGTGGTAAGCGTTGAAATACCATCACAATTTTCTTTGTTTACTAGATATTGTTACATGGATCATTTTGGATTTGCTTATGTTGAGATAAACTTCTGTTTTAGATGTTTTTCATCTTACAATATTTGTTTTGTGAAATCGAAGCGACTCAGTTTTTGAAATTTCTGTGATCTGTTGCTGCATTTAGTCTTTTAGGTACACGTAGATGACTATGATCTACCTTTTAGTTCGATAATTAAATAAGATAAATTCAAGAGCCACAACATATATACTCGATTTTTAGACTTGGATCGAGTTTTGCATATATATACGCCAATTTGGTGTTGTTGACATGCCTGTATATACAAAAAGCTGGAAAAGCTTCAAACTGATTAGCATTGATCTCGTTTCTGTTGGCTTCAAACCTTAGTTTTTCAAGTCATGGGGCTCTTTGTTAAGTCCAAAAAGTCCAGGCTTAAAGAGTTAAAGAATATTCTACTACATAATAAGTATATATGACAAAATGGATGGGTTAGGTCGGGCGGGGTAACATGTAAGATCTATCTTTTACGGGTTGGGCTAGAATGAGGCTTGTTAAAAGGTAGTCATTTTGGTTCAAAGCAGAACGAGGTCTGATAGAAATGGATGCTAGTCAAATGCGTCATTTTAAAACGGCCAATTTAGTGTTATTTTTTGATCAAGAAGCAACATTATCTCAGATTTCGATTGACCAAGTTCTGGTTTAGGTGCTTTAGGCGGTTAGATGAAAGAATGATGTGAAAATTTTCACGATTCAAGTTTAATTGTAACAAAATTCCAGTAACTCTGATTCAATAGGAGATTTTAAGATGTGAATATACCTCTTTTAAATGGTGAAGATTTTTTATTTTTTGATAAAAAAAACGCTAACAAAAAGCTAAAAACCTCATGAAACTACATAAAATCATAAGAGCAAAGTACCTTGATATCTTCAATAATCTTGGATGTTTTATTTTGATTAAAAATAGCTTTGCTTCTAGCCTTTCAGATACTCTAACATGAGACTAACATAACCGCATGAATCATTTTCATTTGCATCCATCATCATTGGTCGTCTTATGTTACTCCATTAGTTCTTTATATGTGGAGGCATAGCTAGATGGATATTACACCATTGACTAATTTGTAGCCAAATGATACTAGTAATTTAGCAGGAAATAAACAGATGCTTAAAAGATTTAGCAAGCCACATTAACCCCTTATCTCCATTCATCACCTGCATTAGTTGGGAGAACATAAATAAGCTAAGGGCTTAACTCTTTAAATTCATTCACTTCGACAACGCCAATAGGATGTCGCTTCCATTGCCTATTTGCCGTTTAACCAAGCCATCAGAACATCGAAATCAGTCCCGGACCACCACCCATTTAAATCATTCAAGGCCGAACAACACTGGAAATCTTTTACCAAGCGGTACTTCCCCAATCTACCTATCCATCCTGAACAAAATTTATTCACAACGTCCAAGTTTCGCGATTAATAATTTCGTAATATCAATGCTATCAAAGTTGAAATCCAGCTCTCATTTTGAAATACTTTTCCACTTACCTGAATTAGTAATTTTCGCCAGGACAGACCTCCAAGATGTAGATTTTTGATGAAGGGACCAAATAACGTTCTACCATAATTTGTGATTTTTTCGTAAAATGCCACCATCGCCGTGCTAGCATACCAACGTTAAGCGAGCCATCGATAGTATCCTTCTAATCCAGTCACGCCACACACATGGGAAACCCCTTGTAATGGAGCCTTATCTCCATTACAATATCATACTGCTCCCTTAATTCCATTAATTGAAAAAGGTGTAATAAGACTCAATGCATCCTCCTGGTTTAACTTATTAATTAGCAAATCATAATTAACCACAGGGTGGTTATATAAAAGTTCAGTAAACCAAGAAGCAAAAGATTGGTATGCTTCATCTTTTCTCTTTTGCGTATCAGTAACCCAAGCCCCCCATTGATGCGGTTTTTGATATGTTACTGTTAATGATACCACGAAAAAATGTGTGTTCTCATCCCCATCTAAGGCCCATTGAATTCGCGAATTCTGTTTAATATCCATGTTAATTAACTCACAAACTCCTGGTTGATCGATCGAACTAGCAATTTAAAAACGTGAACATTATATTCCCATAGTCATCTACAACACATTCAAATAGAAAAAAAGGCAATGATCTCACCACTCACCAGGTAAAGCAGTAAGGGCTGCATTAGGCCATTAATCCATAAACCCCTTGCAAACTAAGAATCGATCGATTTCACTTGATTTATCCCTTTTTCGTGCCCTATTGTGTACTCAAACGATTTAGTACCTTGTATATAACCATTAGACATTAAGACATCTACAAGATTAAACTTGTAGCAACCCTCTAGACCACGGCATTGGCATCATGCTCGTATTTGGTTTTTCCCGATAAAGTCTGAGTTTGAATCTTTGATGATTATGCTATCTGAGTCTCTTGAATGACTATAAAATGAAATCCATAAAAGGCCTGTAGTACACCCCCCTCAACAAATTGATTGATAATTCATTGAGAACCATTGTATACTCCTCCTTTATATCAGTGTCATCCATCTGATTTACAATCATTGGCGGATTTCCTTCTATATTGTCTAAAACTCCCTCGCATTAGTTACAACAACACCATTCTTCCCGCCCGCATTTATAACTTGTTCCTCTAATGGTGTAGCATTATTGTACACAACATAGGAGTCCCCTAACGGTAGGCGTTGGTTAGAGATTCGTTTTTTAGGAGCAGATTTAAATGAGATGCAGGGCCTAGTTGTATAAGTTGAGAAGCTTGTTATATGTAGAGAAAATGAACGGGTTTAAGTTAAATGGATCCGATCCAATTAGATGAGTATAACTAGGGCTGGGGAAATGAGAAGTTCTGGGAAAATGAATAGGGGTTACTTTGTAAAATAGTAATCAAGTTTTAAGATTGTTCTAATTAGATTACTAATAAAATTTTTTGTTTCAATCAGGTCACTCGTAAATTTTTTGTCCCAATCAGATTACTAAAGTTTCAGGATTGTTCTAATTAGGTCATTCATAAGTTGTAAAAGAATTATAAAAATTTAAAATTTAAAAAAAATTAACAATGTTTGTAAAAAATTGAATTATTTAAAACAATTAAAAAAATATGAGTGACCAGATTATAACACTCCTGAAACTTTAATGACCTAATTGGAACAAATAAAATATTAGTGACGTAATTGGAACACTCTTAAAATTTAGTGACCTGATTAAAACAAATAAAAATATGAGTGACCTAATTGAAACACTGTTAAAACTTACTTACTATTTTGTGAAGTTTTCCCTAACGGGTACATGTACATGCCAAATAAGGTTTAGCGGGTCGTATTATCACAAAGTCAACATAAAGAATTATATTGTAGCCTAGCGGTATCAATATGCTATATATAGTTGTTCATATAGCCTAGTAGTATCAATATGCTATATAAAGGTGTTCATCCTTAACTATCTAATAATTAACTCTTATGATGGATAAATGTCAAATGTGTAATCTTAGAAATAAAACCGAGTATGAATCTATAATGATTATGATATATTGGGATTGCCCCTGGTAATAAAAATGAAAGTTAAGATTACCACAGACTAAATTAATAGTATGGATTATCATCGGGAAATGAGTAAAAGTTAGGATTAAATTAAAATCTAATTTGCCTATTATATTTGCATTATATTATATTAAGAACAATACGAGGCTTTGTAAATTATTAATACATTATTACATTGTCATTAGTATAACTAAACATCATACACCCTATGTTGGTCCTTAACAGCTTTGAATCATGAAATTGGTGAAGATTATGGATCAAAAGTATATAGAATATAGATAATATGATGAACAAGGAAGAACACCAACTAAAACCCCACTTTGATCTGATTTTGATTGCAAGAGATGTTGTTTACATGGAAACCCCAATCACTAGCTCATTCAAGCTCTCTTAACCCTAATTACACTTATCTATTTATAGTAAATGTTAAATCCACTAATGACACACTAAGTCCCTAGACTTAGACTATAAAGGGAAAATTACATGTAAACCAAAACAAGACTAAAACTAGATAAAATATATTTTGTTGACACAAAATATATTTATTACAATAAAGACTCAATACACAATATATCTTCAATGTCTAGACTCGGTTCTTCGTCTCGAACTCGTCGTTTGACTTTTCTGTTGACCTTGACCATGACGTTGACTTTTGTTGACTTGGATAATGTTGATAATATAGACTATCTTTTTCAGACCCAACACCCTAACCCTAGAGTTTTATTAAGACTTAGCAACTTCATCACTTCCGCACTGCAAATTCTAGCATTCAACACTCTACATCTCTCACTAGGCTAAATCCTACGCCGAGTAGTTCAGATAAAAAAGACACAAGATTTGGATTGTATTTGATTAATAACTTGTTCTTGCACTTTTGGGTTGCACACAACATTAATGTAAACATATGGAATTAATTTGTAAAAATATAAACATTTATGCATGTACATAAGCAGTAAGATCAAATTATAAAATATGGGGCTAAAGCAATATTCTCATACGCATCCTTATCCGAAAAACTATAAATACGGGGTTAGGGCAGGCAATTCAAGGCATCCTAGAGCGGTAGGAGTAGAAAATTAGATGAGTTGAGCTAATCTATCGGTTCTATTATCTCTATCTGACTATTACGTTATTCTACCAATTATAGGTTAGATGATTACTGGTGTCTATGTGAAGATGAACCAAGACATGATTTGATTCGTGTGAATGATTTTTTTATATATGATTTCCATGTGATTTTAGTGAAATGATTGTTTATACTCTTGTGTTATTGATATGCTTAAAATTATACATGTTAATAATGTATACTGTCTCCCGTTTTGAATGCTTTTTTGTTACAAATTCATTTGGAACGACATTTAATCGTGTTTTATTCGAATTTTGTAGGTTTGGTTGGCTACTGCCATGGCCATGTCGCATTTTGACATGGCCATGTCAGGATCAATTCAAGCTTTACATGTCTGACGCATGACACAGCCATGTCACTTTACGACATGACGATTTTCGGCGCAAATTTCACTATTTAACCTAAATTTAGCGTCATTTCCTAAATACAACTTTGGGGGTTAAAAGTTAAAACCCTAGTTCTCTCCGGCCCCCAAAACCATTTTTAGCAATTATTAAAACAAAAGAAGTCAAGATTGAATATCAGGCAATCTAAAGAAGAATCTAACAACATACATCCCATCTAGCTTGATTTGGTTTGATAATCTTTTCATGTAACCATGTATGGGTTTGATTATTCAAGTTTCTTGGGTGTTTTTGTAGTTACCATGAGCTAAAACTCTTGATTCACTTAGACTAGATGAATCCTAGCTAACTTTGATGATGTACATGTGATTTTTGATAATGATTATGTTGATTACTTTAACATGTTCTTGAACTTTCTTCCATGATTATGTGTGTTGTTTGACTTGATTATATGTTAAATCTCGTGGGTACCTTGACCATATTATGTTAGAAAACCATATGGGTTAGGGTAGTTATTCATGAATATGTATATGTATGTATATATGTGTATTCATGGCATTTGATTAGCAATAGTGGATGGGGATTGGAACATGTATGATTGTTATTCAAATGTGTATCCTTATGTATATGCTTGGAAAAGGCATTACATTTGTTGTGAATTACTCATATTATTGTGTATGTGTAAATTTGTAGTTCATGTATTCATGGTATGATATTCACAAGTTGGAGGACTTCATGATTTTGTTAACATTACGTGATTTGAGGCGGTTGGTATGTGTTTATCGTATTAAACCTAAATGCTGATGATTTGATTCATTTTTACAAGCCTGAAAGAAAATATGTGAAATGATGTATGGCTTATGTAAATTGGTTCTAATTGTATAATTGTTTTTCCTGTGTATAGGACTGAGCTTTGTCGTTTTAGTGGTCAGAAAATATACGCCGAAAAAGGTATTAGGTTCATCTAATCCGACTCGCAGGTATTCGCTGTTTCTTGATGCATTTGTGGTTTGTAATTTGCTTGCATTTTGGTCTCTATTTAGATTCTAGTTTATAAAGAGTTTGTGTTTATGCAATTAGGTCTTTTTGTTTGCAAATTCCAAATGTAAGAGGTATTGAAGCCTTCGAAGCTCACATGGACCACAATGTACCAAAAGCTGTTGCACCCTCTTCTCCCTTCTTTCTTCTCTATTAATAGATTACATTAATCTTTTTGAATCTCTCAGCATCTACACCCCTTACCCATATCGTAGATCAAAACGTTGTAGTAAATGAAGTACCCTATAACATCCATCCGTCGTTCTTCACATCTTAGATCAAAACACGCATGGCTAGATCAAAACAAAGATTACCGCAACATTATGATATTCTCCATTTTATTTTAGATCTTATTTTGTACTTTTCCTTGAGCAAGAACTCACTAGACCAGTCCAACCTCTAACGGCTATTCACTAGTTCAACCGTTACCCGCAAGAACTGGCTAATCTAACCAGAAACAATCCAAAAGCAATCAACCGAACCGACAATGGATGTGATTTTGGTCCGACCAGCCGATTCTGTCCAGCCTTAAAAACATAGTACGAATAATCTTCAATATAGAACTTATATACGACTGATATAATGCTACCTTAAAAAGTGATCACGATTCTTAAGACCCAATGTAAAGTCCTCATATCGATCAAATCCACAAAATATTGCACTTGATAATCAAATTAAGATGGATATGTGCGTGTGTGATATCAAGAAATATTAAACAAACTCAATCGGATATTATTAACCAAACAATTACAATACCAAAGGAGTTTGCGTAGTTTATGCTTAATCCATCCGAGGTGAGTTCCCTTCGGGCGGCCTATCACACAAATTTCTACTCTCTCACCCTTGCACAATTTTACAAATGAAACATACATCCTAAAATACAAGCAAAAAAAACTATTTATACATGGTGGACTTCATAAGAAAATTTCAAAAATTTCCACATGAACTAAACTTCTCGTATTATGTAAAGTTCTCGTCGGCGATTCGTCCCCTCTTCCTATGGTTCCCCACCCCCGTGAGGTCAAAAGATCAATCTTTATTTTTACTTGGTCCTAAAAAAAGGAGTTACCAGATTTCAGACACGAAAACTCAAAGCCTTCATCTTAGAATTGAATCAATAGTAGCAGAAGGAGGCAAATAACTAATTACGGAAAGGCATGTTGGGCTAGTAGTGGGATGGACTTCCGAAACAACCTGGGAACTAAAGTTAAAAGCGGATTTTGATTTCTTATCATCCATCCTTAGATAGTCATCAAACCCCTTTTCGAAATAAAATTGATCAATGCCAGTCCTACCTACCTATGTATTCCGCACGGGGGGGGGGGGCTTAAAGTTATAGCATGCTTTTTAAAGCTTACGTTCTTTTAAATGTTTTCGCTTTCTTGGATTTCGCTTTTCACTTGATATTGTAATCCATACAAGCTACAATTTCCCTATTGGATTATGATTTCAAGCTTAGATTGACTTTAGTCACACATATTCAAGAATTATCTGATCCTCGAGTATCTTTCGATTCAGTCTTTCACCTCAGCTATAACCTCGTTCTAATGTCTATCTTAATAAAAGATATTACGTCTGAATCAAGATTAAACCATTCTATCTTGATTACTTAGACTTAAGTTATATTATGCATATGAAAGAGAGATCCAACTTCCATTCTGGAATCCTAAACAACTCGATTATTTAATCTGATGACAAGATTCTATGATAAACCAGATCATTTGAAGCATTCTCCCCCCTTGTCAGATAAAATAAGCTAATATTTTCAAAGTAGAAGTAACAAACAACCTTGATTCTTCACTTAAATAAAAGGTTTGATCATTGTCCCTATCAGTAAGATAATATAAGCTCACATTGTCAAGTTTAAATTCACGAAAGACGCGAATCAAATTTTGTAAATATAGAATCTTAAACTTAATCAGTAATCACAAAAACTCTTGTTTAAGTACCAAATTCCAAATCATCCAACATCTTCCAGATAGGCAAAAACACTTGTTCCAAAACCTCTAAATACTAATAAGTTTTCGCATCTGGATCATGTTCTCGTATTTTGCAAAGTTTTTGCAAAAATTGAAATAATTAGTCAAAGTTTTTGCATTGATGATGAAGTTTTCACATGGTGAATTTTTTGCACGAGAAAGTTTTCGCAAATGATGGTTACTATTGCAAAGTTTTCGCATGGTAAAGTTTTCTCAAAATACGATTACTAAAGTTTTCGCACGAAAAAATTTTCGCAAAATACGGTTACTTTTGCGAAGTTTTCGCAAAATGCAGTTATCTTCCTAAAAACAGCAACCAAATCGACTTTTTGAGTTTGAATCACTACTATGGTGAGTTTGAATCACTACTATGGTCTCAAACATCTCAAATATTATTACCCAAACAATTACAATACCAAGGGGTTTACGGCTTTTTAGCTCAATCCACTAGAGGTGAGCTCCCCTGGGGCGGCCTATCACACAACTCTTTGCTCTCTCATGCTTAACGTAATTTTACAAATGAAACACACTTCATGAAATACTAAGCAAAAACAACTATTTATATATGATGGGCTTCATGAGAAAACTTCCAAAGTTTTTGTATGAACTAAAGTTCTCGCATGAAATAAAGTTTTCACATGAACTAAAAGTTCTCGCATAAACTTAAAGTTTTGTATGCTTTTGATAACTTACGTCCTTTTATATGTTTTTTTCTTGAATTTTGCTTTTCACATAATATTCCATACAAGCTAAAAGCATACACCCGGTATGAGTTAATTTGACTAATTAGAATCGAATCGAACATATTAAAACCTATAAGGACTCATTTAAGATATGTATGATCCACTATAGTTCATTAAGACTTAACATAACATATTGGAAGGAATTAGCTAACAAGCCTAGCTCATCATACCTCATTAAGAGATATCATGACTATTCAACCTGACATGTTCCATTTGCTATGAATTAACTATTTAAGTTTACTTTTTATAACTATATATTTATACTTCAAAATTCATTATTTATTAGAAATATTTAATTTAATAAGAGCCAAATGAGTAGAATATAATAATAAATTAATCATTTATTAATTTTTATAAAAAATAATATTTAGCTAACATTTACAATAATCATGAAGTGGTTCCTTCTACCTTTTATCAAAAACTTAGAATTTCATGAAGTTCCCTCCTATTCTCTACTTTCCTTGAAAAATTAACCCCTTTAAAGAAAAAAAAAGAAAAAAGAAAATGTTCATCAAATTAGTTTTTTTTACCCCAGAAACCAAATATTCCCCCACATAATGTTGCTGAGACTGTTGTTAATAAAAATGAAAATAAGGATTATTTACGACCAAATCAATAATATGAATTATTATATGCAAATAAGTTATAGCTTGAATTGTTAAAATCTAATTTTCCTAATTATTATAATAACTATTATTATTTTATCAATATTGTTGTTATTATTATTATTATTATTATTATTATTATTATTATTATTATTATTATTATTATTATTATTATTATTATTATTATTATTATTATTATTATTATTATTCTTATTATTCTTATTCTTCTTCTTATTCTTATTATTATTATTCTTCTTCTTCTTCTTCTTTCTTCTTCTTCTTCTTCTTATTCCTTCATTATTATTTTTATCCTCTTATTCTTATTCTTCTTCTTCCTATCTTCTTCTTCTTCTTCTCTTGTCTTCTTCTTCTCTTCTTCTTCTTAATTCTTCTTCTTCTTATTCTTCTTCTTCTTCTTATTCTTCTTCTTCTTAGTATTCCTTCTTCTTCATTCTTCTTCTTCTTCTTCTTCTTCTTCTTCTTCTTCTTCTTCTTCATTCTTCTTCTTCTCTTCTTCTTCTTCTTCTTCTCTTCTTCTTCTTCTTTTCTTCTCTTCTTCTTCTTCTTCTTCTCTCTATCTTCCCTTCTTCTTCTTCTTCTTCTATCTTCTTCTTCTTGCTTCTTATTCTTCTTCTTCTTCGTCTTCTTCTTCTTCTTCTTTTTCTTCTTCTTCTTTCGTCTTCTTCTTCTTCTTCTTCTTCTTCTTCTTCTTCCTTCTTCTCTTCTTCTTCTTCTTCTTCTTCTTCTTCTTCTTCTTCTTCTTCTTCTTCTTCTTCTTCTTCTTCTTCTTCTGCTTCTTCTTCTTTCTCTCTCTTCTTCTTCTTCTTCTTCTATCTTCTTCTTCTTCTTCTTCTTCTTCTTCTTCTCTCTTCTTCTTCTTCTTCTTCTTCTTCTTCTTCTTCTTCTTCTTCTTCTTCTTCTTCTTCTCTCTTCTTCCTTCTTCTTCTTCTTCTTCCTCTCTTCTATCTTCTTCTTCTTCTTCTTCTTCTTCATTCTTCTTCTTTCTCTTCTTCTTCTTCTTCCTTCTTCTTCCTTCTTCTTCTTCTTCTTCTTCTTCTTCGTTTCTATCTTCTTCTTCTTCTTCTTCTTCTTCTTCTTCTTCTTCTTCTTCTTCTTCTTCTTCTTCTTCTTCTTCTTCTTCTTCTTCTTCTTCTTCTTCTTCTTCTTCTTCTTCCTTCTTCTTCTTCTTCTTCTTTCTTCTTCCTTCTTTCTTCTTCTTCTTCTTCTTCTTCTTCTTCTTCTTCTTCTTCTTTCTTCTTCTTCTTTCTTTTCTTCTTCTTCTTCCTTCTTCTTCTTCTTCTTCTTCTTCTTCTTCTTCTTCTTCTTCTTCTTCGTAATTCTTCTTCTTCTTCTTCTTCTTCTTCTTCTCTTCATGCTTCTTACTTCTTCTTCTTCTTCTTCTTCTTCTTCTTATTCTTCTTCTTCTTCCTTCCTTCTTCTTCTTCTGCTTCTTCTTCTTCTTCTCTTCTTCTTCTTCTCTTCTTCTTCTGCTTCTTCTTCTTCTTATTCTTCTTCTTCTTCGTTTCTTCTTCTTCTTCTTCTTCTTCCTTATTCTTCTTCTTCTTCTTACGTCCTTCTTCTTCTTCTCTTCTGCTTCCTTCTTCTTCTTCGTCTTCTCTTCTTCTTCTTCTTC